>JAZDUH010000037.1:4757500-4877500 GCA_036419115.1 Scarus forsteni
GCACTACACGATTTGGGGAAGTTGTCAAAATTTGCAAAATTGGCATTTGCTAGTCCCCCTGAGGCACTACCTGTGTGAAAGAGAGAGATTCAAAAGTCATGAGGGGGACCTGGAGTGTTGGTTCTGAGAAACAACATCAATAAGTTGAAGAGGGATATCAGAGGTTTTGTGGATGCTAAGCTGGGGATGGAGTTTTACTTGGATACCTTCATCTTTCAAACGATACTCAGTGATACTGCTAAATAAGTCCATGCATGATGCTTGCTCTCCATTTGTGAACCTATCCTCAGAATAAACTGTCTTTTTTCTTACTGGGTAAACTGTGCAAAGCAGCACCTTTATGACTACCTCGGTTACCCTTGAGTTACACACCACACTGTCAGCAAACATTAACAGACACAACCAACCCCAGAAGTTTTAAGAACACACTGATACAACAAAACTGTGGCATAGCAGAAACACCAAACTCGAGCCATATCAAGCTCTGCAAAGAACTCCAACTAATCAAAAGCCACAGTGCATTTATGCAAAAGGATTGGAAAAGAGCAAATCTGTCATGACATATCAATGCATTCACAGTGACTATGCAAAGATCATGTCATTCCACTCTGAGATACTGCTGTCAAGGAACACAGAAGGCGCAGCATTGCACATGCTTATGTCACGCACAGAAAGACACAAACAAAAACTCACTAAGGTGCACTTTGCTCCCCCACTGGGTCAATAAGCTTCCCTCTCACCAAAATTACACCACTGAAACTACAGCTGGAGGCAGAACAATTAGGGGGTCAAACTGTTCCCCAATGATCCTGTCACAAAGTTCACAGTCAGGGCAAACCTCACAGGAACACAAGACACAGAGTCTTCCATTTAAATATTGCAACAAATCGTTTATTTTTTAACATATTTCCAAACTCATTTTGCAAATACTGATATCTTTTTGCACAGAGCACAAAGTCTTCTTTAACTTACAATGACCCACCCATTGTATGACTAAGACCTGTTTGTGTTAGAAATAGATTAGAAAGAAGAAAACAATATTTTATCTTTATTATGATACTTTTGTCTATAAAAGGACCTCCACGTATGGCGAGACAAACCATTTGGTACATTTGTGCATTCTGACAATATGAGAGAAAATAAATAAAAATCATATAAATGACCAATAAGAACAGCCAACATATCAACTGTAATTCTGTCAAATCTGCTGATACTGATAATATAGTTTGAAGGAAATGCTCTGCCAAAACCAGTATTATTCTGATAATATTGCGTATCTTTGATACGTATATTAATTTCTTAATACTTTGAATTTATTTCTGTTTCCAAACAGCATTAACATCAATTTCAGTCCAGACATAGGCCACTTGGTAGCACCTCCAAAACTCAAAGGATGACTTTATTATGATAACAACAAAGGCAAACCTACAAAACCCAAAATCCGTGAAGTGAAGTTTGCACGTTGTGTAAATCATAAATAAAAACAGAAAACAATGATTTGCAAATCCCTTTCAAACTATATTCAACTGAATACACAGCAAAGACAAGATACTTAATGTTTGAACTGGTAAACTTTATTTTTTGCAAATATTAGCTCATTTGGAATTTGATGCCTGCAACATGTTTCAAAAAAAGCTGGCACAAGTGGCAAAAAAGACTGAGAAAGTTGAGGAATGCTCATCAAACACTTATTTGGAACATCCCACAGGTGAACAGGCTAAAAGCAGCTTCCCTGAAATGCTCAGTCATTCACAAAAAAGGATGGGGTGAGGGTCACCACTTTGTGAACAAATGCCTGAGCAAATTGTCCAACAGTTTAAGAACAACATTTCTTAAAAAGCTATTGCAAAGAATTTAGGGATTTCATCATCTACGGTCCGTAATATCATCAAAAGGTTCAGAGTATCTGGAGAAATTACTGCACGTAAGCGGTAAGGCCGAAACCAACATTGAATGGCTGTGACCTTCGATCCCTCAGGCGATACTGCATCAAAAACTGGCATCACTGTGTAAAGGATATCACCACATGGGCTCAGGAACACTTCAGAAAACCACTGTCAGTAACTACAGTTCGTTGCTACATCTGTAAGTGCAAGTTAAAACTCTACCATGCAAAGCCAAAGCCATTTATCAACAACACCCAGAAATGCTGCCGGCTTCGCTGGACCCGAGCTCATCTAAGATGGACTGATGCAAAGTGGAAAAGTGTTCTGCGGTCTGACGAGTCCACATTTCAAATTGTTTTTGGAAACTGTGGTCGTCGTGTCCTCCGAACTAAAGAGGAAAAGAACCATCCGGACTGTTACAGGCGCAAAGTTCAAAAGCCAGCATCTGTGATGGTATGGGGGTGTATTAGTGCCCAAGGCATGGGTAACTTACACATCTGTGAAGGCACCATTAATGCTGAAAGGTACATACAGGTTTTGGAGCAACATATGTTGCCATCCAAGCAACATCTTTTTCATGGACGCCCCTGCTTATTTCAGCAAGACAATGCCAAGCCACATTCTGCACGTGTTACAACAGCGTGGCTTCGTAGTAAAAGTGTGCGAGTACTAGACTGGCCTGCCTGTAGTCCAGACCTGCCCCCCATTGAAAATGTGTGGTGCATTATGAAGTGTAAAATACAACAACAGAGACCCCGGACTGTGGAACAACTTAAGCTGTACATCAAGCAAGAATGGGAAAGAAATCCACCTGAAAAGCTTCAAAAATTGGTCTCCTCAGTTCCCAAACGTTTACTGAGTGTTGTTAAAAGGAAAGGCGATGTAACACAGTGGTAAAAATGCCCCTGAGCCAACTTTTTTGCAATGTGTTGCTGCCATAAATTCTAAGTTGATGATTATTTGCAAAGAAAATAAAGTTTCTCAGTTTGAACATTAAATATCTTGTCTTTGCAGTGTATTCAATTGAATATAAGTTGAAAAGGATTTGCAAATCATTGTATTCTGTTTTTATTTACGATTTACATGTGACAACTTCACTGGTTTTGGGTTTTGTAAATCCAAAGATAAAATGCTTCACACAGCACAATAAAAAGCAAATTATGAGGCAATCAGTCCTTTCGACACTGCAAATGAGTGTTATTTTAGTATTGTCAGCAAAACCAGCACCAGCCTAACACTCAAACACCTTAAAGACATGTAAAAGGGGAGCTTTAGACCTGTAAAGAGCGCAGGGACAAGAATAATCTTTCATGCTGTTTAAGCACAAGTGATCTAATTATAGCTCATCCTTTTTCAACTGTATGGTGCCCAAATGACAGTCTGTGAAACAGTATTTAAAAGAGGCACTTATTAGTAGCATACATAAAACCCTTGCTTGAGAATATCACGAGCTAGAAAGCAGCAGAAACCCAAGCCTGACAGAGATGGCAAGCAGCCAATTTAGGTTAGTCTGTGTCCACCTAAGCAACTATAGTCAAGTTTTCCAGCCAAGTACCCTTTTTGTCCTAATCTCCTAGCATTGCTTTTTGTTCCTAACAAGTGTTATCTCAAGGCATCTTACAATAGAGCAGGCTGAAGCCATACTCCTCATTTTATAGGTACACATAAATCCATTTAATCAGTCTTTTTTATATATAGTCATATTTGTTGAATATAAATGTATTAGAGGTAAGCCCCATGACATGTAGCATCGCATTTTAAAGAGGGTCTTCAAGTCTATATGGTTGTAAAGGTATTTATTATGGATGTATTATCAATACATCAATGGATACAGAAATCAATTTAATATTAACATTAACATCTATCATGAATATAATTTGGAGAGGCCTGACATTGATTGATAAAGCAGCATCTGGCTGAACTGCCATTAAAATGGGTTTAACTGGTTTAAAAGTATTAATTTGTGTTAAAGGCAGGGTTGGTTACTAGATTTAGACAAACTTTTTGTTTTTACTGATTAAAATGACCATTCTGTCCCATTGGCAATCAAGGCATGATGTGTTCTTAAAAGAGAGCGAAAAACAGGAGTAAAGCAGGGAAAATACCAACAATCACGGAATTTATTAAACCAATCAAATCTTGTACTGTCTTTCTGCCCACCTTCTGCATGTACTTCTGCCGGTGTGCACAGACCCGGATTCAATGCACATAGCCAAGCTAAGATGGATCCAGGTACGCTGGAGAATGGCCGAGAGACTACCTATACCCTGAAAACTGGTAACCACTCTTCCTGCTAAACAGAGCACGAAAAGAAAGACGGAGTCAGAGAAGGCCAAAACGAAAAAGAATTTGGACAAAGCCAATTAAGGCAAAAACCAGAGTCAAAGTGGGGTTGTGAGTACTGACTAACTTGCTGTGTTTTGTTTTTTTTTTAACATTACTATGATAATGTTTCGGTGTTTTCTTACTGCTGAGCAAAACAGAAACTATGTTCATTATCAGTCATATGGCCATGAATTAGCAGTGCTCATAGATTTGAGCTGGGGTGTCATTTTGGACAAGCTCCAGGGAGGGGGAGAAGGGGCGAGATGGAGTCCTGAGGAGATGCTACATTCAAATTCATGCTAGTTTTCTGTGATTGCCAACCCTGTCTTTAAATTATGTTATTTCTGCTGATGGTTGATGCAGGACAGAGCCCATGGTGCCAAGCAGGATCATGCAGCAGGTCATCCATGGTTGTAACGGCTACACTAATATGCGTGTGCTGTTTGAGGAACTATCATGTCTTTAATTTTGTTAATCTCTTTAATGTTTATATCAGGAACTGTAATGATAACGGAAAGGGGCTAAAGGAATGGTAAATATTTGTAATTGTAGTAGGTGTACTCTGAGTACACTGTCATCTAAGGACAACTACGCAAAACCTACAGAGAGAATTCTTGAGATACATTTTTTGTTTTTATGAGATACATTTTCTAAAACTAGGACTAATGTGAATCTCAAACATGCCATACAGTCAGGCTGTACAAGACTTACTGAATTTAGTAGCCTAACAATTGCCAACCTACCCTTTATTATTCTGCTTGGAATAAAAGCCACAAACTTTAGTAAGTATGCACAATATCATCAGCATAAGATTAAAACTAACAGAATGGCTTAAAAATTAAAATGGACATTTCTGACAATATACCAGCTGTGTAAATCTGCAGAATGTGTAATTGCATAAATATTGAGTATTTATGCAATTAGTGGGTTAGATCAAATGTTGTTTGTCTTATGGTTGTCTCCAGATTGAATGGACAGTCCCGATATTAGTAACAAATAGATTTTAAGGGTGGAGAGAGACATGGTGTATAGCTGTATCAGTATGTGCCAGAATAAGTTTGGAAATGTTGGTATTGGGCACCTTTTTCACCGATAGAAATCACCTGTGTTCTTGTTTTTAAAGAAGAAATTGAGGCCCATATCTTCATAAGCACAGTGAAAGCCTCACTGTATTTTCATTTCTGTTTTTTGTTCCCTTTTCATTATTTGATAAACTAAAATATACCTGGCATGCTACTTTCTCATGCCACCGCAACTAAGTCTTCTTTCTGTTCTATTCTCCATTAGTGACTGCAACTTGAAACATTATAATCCCTGTTTTCAACCAGTAAGACTGTCAGTACTGATTCAGAGCTAAGGACACAGAAAGAGCTACATGCTGAGACACACATTACAACCAGAGAGAAGAGGATCACACTAGACATGATGGAGAGGGTGAAAGCTGTTAAGAGGACAAGCCCAGAGAGAGACTTACTGTGTTCACCCTGGAGAGGCAGGGCTGTGGCAAACTCACCCACACTGCGGCTGGATGAGAGCACAGTGAACGCTGACAGCCAAAAATCAAAGAGGGGAGGGAAGAAATGGGCAATGAGCAATGTAAGACAAGGTGGAAAAACAAGCAAAACAAACCCACATCTAAACCAGAAATGAAAACAAAACAAAGCTGGAGTCAAAGCAAACCAAATGCTGCTGAAGCAAAAGGATGAAATACATGTGACATAATGGACAGCTTAGGCCAGATAGCACAGTCAGAGTCCGTGGGAAAAGGATTATCTTACAGAGCCATGAGAGAGAAAGGAGATTTATCCAGCAAGCAACGAGCATACTGAAAGGTCCACAGTGCAGTTACACATGAAAAATGTATTTTTCCAGCAGAGGGCATTATCGAGCTAACACTCCTCTGAGAGGAGAGGGAGGAGACCTCCGCAGTCTGGTATTTGTCAGTGCACGTTTCTCTGTGAGTATGTCCAAGGAAAAGCAAAGTCAGCCAGTCAAAGTGGAGTTCAACCTCAGCTATTTCATAAAAAAACATTTTGGCTATTAATGTTATTCAGGACTGCATGAATAGTTCACAGAGGGAATACAAACAGGGTTAATGAGAACAATAACAGTTCATTTTTTTTTTATTAAATAAATCTATGCCACAGTAATAAAGAATCTCATTTTAATATCTAACAAACATTAAAATGAAGATGATGCGCAAACTGAATGTACAAGTGTTTTAACAACTTAGGGGCTTTTAACTACGTGGTATCAGCTCAACTCAGCTCGACTGCACTACTCTTCTTCAGGTTTTCCAGTATATTTTTCTTTCATAGTACCTGGGAAATTTTTTTTTTTTTTTTCATATCACCTCCAGCAAGGTTCCAAGTGAGCCGAGCCAAGACTTACTGTGACTTAATCAGAGATGCTGCTGATCTCTGAATGGTCAGATTATCACCATGAATCAGGGGGCATTGATGTGGATATGAAACAAGCACAGCTGTTGGCTCCTGGATGTTGTGCTACTTCCCAAACTTTCCTCTGCTTACATAGGATGTTGTGTTGCTGCTTCAAATTTGGAACTAAAATCACTTCCTGTCACAAAAAGCCACAGAGGGACCCGGCAGCTCTATCACCTTTGTTGTTGAGAGGATGCCACTGCAGTCTGGCAGAGCCATGCTATGAGAGTTTTGTCTCCCTCAAAGAGGTAATGATACCATCTACACTGTAATGGAAAATGGAACATGTCGTATCCAAACCGTTGAGCCAAGTTGAGCTGATTCCACAAATGGAAAAGCACCGTTTGGATCTTCTCTTGACTGATATAGCTCTCTGATTATTTATTTCATAACTTTCTTATATCACACTGTGGATTTTAAAGATTTTATGAAGCTGCCTTGTTTTTTGTTGATATGGCCTGTTTCCCTTCTGGTAATTTAGACAAAAGATGCCTCATGTATTAAGTTTAAATGACAAAAAATATTAATAATAACAACAGGCACTAATGCTTCAAACATCAGCAGCAATAAGTACCAAGTCTTCCCATCCTCCCTACACTACTGAAAAAATCAATAATTGTAAAGGAAAAATATGAAGTACAGTAGCAATAATTTAACACAACGTAATCTTCAAAGAAAACTGATAGCATCCTACCATCAATCAGTGATGTTTTTTCTAGTTTTAGTCAACTAACTTGATAATGTCTGCTACAGTTACTCTAAGGCTCTAAATTACACATTAGCTCTCAAAATTGACAATTATTTATTCAAAGCAATATTTCTGTACGGCTTTAAAGAAAACCAGTAAATGTCAGTCTCAAAATAAGAAATAGGTTTTTGATGAAGTAGAAAACCTGTATGTTTACTCACAATGAACGTGAACCTAATTCGGATTCTACCATTTAATTTTACAGTCAACTGGACAAAGGTTGTTAACATTTGACAGAAGATAAATAAACCCACATTTCAATAATTTAAGAAGCGGTTAAGTATTTAAGTCTAACTCAATGTTAAAATAACTGTTGTAAGTATTGGGCTAACTAAGGCAACTGTGTTAACTTACTGTAACCTAAACCAACAAAATATCCTCTGCAGCATTTGAAGATTTTTGGATGTTTTTAGATGATAAACATCTTTATTTTACAGTGGCATACTACTTAGAAGATGGACCTCTGCTGAGTGTTTATTTGCTAAGTGGTTAAATGAAAGTTATTGTCATCATTTATGTATGTGTGTGTATATATATATGCACATATATGTGTGTATGTATATATGGATGTGTCTATGTGCATGTATATGCATATGTGTGTATGTATATTTATGTGTATGTATATACATATAGATATATATAAATACATCCTTTGTCAATCTTTTGTCTTGATGTAAAGCATTTTGAGCAGCAATTGAATTTGTATGAACTGTGCTATATAAATAAACTTGGATTGATTGATTGCTTGCTTGATACACATATGACCATTAATAAAGGATAATAATATTAGTGTGATGTAAAAGCTTCTACGTTTTCCAGGGAAGAGAGCTTGGTCTACCTGTGTTTGAGGGTTGGAAGGGGGCTTGGGGTGCGGAGGGGAAACCACCTGTCGACCCAGATGTGCTCCCGAATGCATCAAAATTAGCAAAGTCTGCATTTGCGTTGGCATTCTGTGTCGCTGGAGGTAGCGCCAGGATGAGGTTCAGACAGACAGATGAACAAAGACAGCACAATGAGAGCAAAACAATGGATGAGACAATAATAGTATGGATTCACATATAATGAAAAAGGACATGGACCACAAAACAAATGCAACGGATTATGAGCTAAATATGAGGGATAATCATGGAGTGATGTAACCATTCAAATGTACGGTGGATTAAAAGCAGACAAGATAGTCTGTGGTTCACCCTCTCCCACGGGTTCCTGTCAGGACGCCTTGTTAAAAACAGAGCATTATGTGTGTGTGGTCCTAAACACACCATTCATCCCCTCAGAGTAAATCTGTGTTTATGTTTGCAACGAGGAAATGTGTGGATGCCATGCTAGTCGCTGCAATGAGCACGAGACATGATGGTACTTTGAGGGGAAATGAGAGGACATTATCCTCATGGAAGGCAGACACTAATAGCTCTATGTTACAAGCATTAGTAACCATGGAGACGTATGATGGTAGCACCAGTAGGGCTACTTTATAATGTAAGCAATCAAGGAAGTACATGGCTGCAACATTAAAGAGATTCTGCATGATTTTAAACTACTGAAAGATGGTAGTTGATATGCAACATCAGCAGCAGTGCGCTCCATCATTAATGAATGTGTACTGTTCAAGCAAATGAAACTGTTCTCCACAATAAGAGGTAAACATACCCATATAAATACATCAGTTACCTTCATCACATTTCCTCACAACAGCTTCGATTTCACATAAATCTTAAACCAATAACTGATCTATAACTGGTAAAAGATAACATGCTTGCAAATGATTTGTTGCCTGTTGTATAAACTTTTTAATGGTATAACTGGATCATTTTCACATCTAAATGGGAAATTAGCGTAGTCACTAATGATAGCTCATCCCCTTAATTTCTTCATGACCTTATGTGTTAGCGAGCCACCTATCTGTTTCTTTTCTTATTTAGTTTCTTTAGGCAGTGACATTCATTTTTTGTGACTTCTCTGTTGTTAAAATTTCTGGCCAGGTGTTAAAACTTCTGTCCCACATATTGCAAAATGATTAATTTAAGTGCTTCTTACTTGTGTCACTGTTGAAATGTGCAAAGTTAGCAAAACTGGAGCTGGCTCCTGCATTCATGTTAGGCGGTGCGGCAAAGATGTCTCCACCCAAGTCACTGAGGAGGTCGAACCTCTTGTCATGGAGCTGCTGCTGGTGGCTTTGACCACGGCTCACCACTGGAGACTGGTGAAGACAAGAGACGGACTGCGTTAGAGATGCTGGTATGGAAAGCATGCATTTCTTTTTACAAAGAAATAACAAAGGGATACCACAATGTCAGGATCCCAAAATTTCATATGATTCTAGGACAGAGCTTTAAAGTCCCAAACTGAAATTAATTAGAATGTTTTATACCACGGAACATGCAATCAGCACATGTTCGGCACAAAATAATAGCTTAGGATTAAATAACTGAATAAAGGTATAATGTACATTTAATGTATTTAAAGCTCTCAATGTCATAATAGCCTTTGATTTAAGTCTTAAAATAGATATAGTGATTTAAATTATAATTATAAGACCTCATTTTGTCTGAACATTTGAGACACAATGAGGAATATCCATACAAATTATCTTGAGGACAAAGGATATGTTACTGTTTGGATCTTACTCCAAACATTTTTTTTTAATCTAAGCATCTGATAAAGCATTTATTCTGTTTTCAGAAAAATGAATTTAACATTGCATTCACAAGAAATTGCATTGCACAGAAAAAAAGATACTTATTTTCATTCTTAATAAACTATGTTTACATTACGATAATTGTTTTCTACTACATATAATCTCAATGAAAAACATACTGATATACCTTCACACTGGTATGTTTTGCCAGCCCTAATCAGTTTACATAAATGTGTTCATCTGTTTGTTGTTGTTTTATTAAACTGTGTGTTCATGTTACCCTGTGGCTACAGTGTGACTGCAAACAAACAAAGGCAAATATACAGAAAGATAGATGCTTGCAATTGAATAATTCAAGATATAGATTTTTACAACAAAGCTTTGAGACATAGTTTAATCTTATTCATTTGGGCAACTTGATCTGTTTTGTATGATTAGTAGCAGACACAAACTGAGCAGCTGCAGAAAGAAGAACATTACTTTCTAGGCCTGAAATTAGGTTTTTACAGCATCCAAAGACTATAATTGGTCTTTTTGAAGCTAATTAATCATTTCCTTTGAGCCTTTCAAATCAAAGTAAATTCATGACCTGGTTTTTCTATCGGCTGTTTTTATAGAAGAAAGTAAAAATGTGTTGGACATTTCATTAAGACTGACTTCATCCTTTTTCAAACAAACTGGGAAACACAAATTCAACATTTTCTTCAGGGGGTCGTACAAGATAAAGCTTTGTTTTTCTTCACAATGAGTTTCACTGCAGCTGTAGTAAAAACAGGTAGCAGAACTACAGATCTAATGTGCGTAATTAGTGCACTAGGGCTGTAATCAACCAAAGAAATTGTTGGTCGACTAAAACACAGCTATTGTCGACCAAAAAATCGACCAATCGACCCCCCCGCCGCGTTTCTCCCCGTGTGCGCCTCTTCTCCTCCTTTCTTTCTCTCAACACAAGACTCTTTGCTTTCCAGTCTTCATCAATGAAATGGACAGTCACTTTCATATAGGACTCCATTCGAAGAGACGCACACATCTGTTATCTTTATCTATTAACTCGGAAGCTTTCTATTTTTTTCTCCCTCGTATTTTGCCGTTAGTGCATGCGTAATTGTGAGGCGCGCTGGCACTGAATATCCAGAAAAACATTGGAACCTGGATATTCATGGGACTCTTTTAGTGTTCCCACAGAGTTTCATATTAACCACGTTGTTCACTACAACAGACACGTTTTCTGCTGGAACTGAAGGCATCGGCAACTTATAATCGCGGAGCAATGTTTCTCCCTGTGTGCGCCTCTTCTTTTTTCTCTCTCAACACAAGAGTCTTTGCTTTCCAGTCTTCATCAATGAAATGGGCACTCACTTTCATATTGGACTCCATTCGAAGAGACATACACATCTGTTATCTTTATCTATTAACTCGGAAACTTTCTCTTTTTTTTCTCCCTCGTATTCTGCCGTGAGCGCGTGCGTAATTGTGAGGCGCGCTGGCACTGAATATCCAGGTTTCAATGTTTTTCTTGGCCTTCCACGACACCAATGGGCCTCATATCCTAAGAAATAAAACTGTCATTCGTTCTGTGATGTCGTTTTTGCATTTGGGTGTTTTTGTGAGGCTTAAAATCCAGCGTGGACTAGGTGAGGGATGCCGCTGTTGCAGCGGGCAGCAGGCAGGTGCATATGCAGCTATAAAACGAATAAAGGATTATTAGACTAGAATATTGAAATGTTCTTAAATAAAAATACTGAAATGAACGATAAATACATTAAAGTGGTGTTCTGAGACATGATGGGGGTGCTCAGAAAATATCCCCATTTCACTTGATACGTTTCTCCTGATGAAATGAACTGCAGGGGAAAAAAATTAATTGACATATTTGGTCGACTGAGCACGCATCGACCAATTAGTCGACCAGTCGACTTGGACTTTACAGCCCTATAGTGCACACACTAAATAAATCTCACCTGATGAGGTGGAGTGCTCTTGTTCAGGTGCAGGGTGGGGGCTGAGTCTCCCAGCAGGGATTTGAGTGGTCTGACTTCAGGTGTGCTGCTGGTGCTGCTGTTTGAGGAGCCGGAGATGGAAGCATGGACGGATGCCACTACCTTGGCCTGTTCAGGAGGAACATACCTGGCAAAAAGGTCAGATAAGGGGTGTTACACTGGAACAATGGTTCTCTGCTGATTGAGGTTCAGGATCAACACCACTTTATCTGGAAAATAATGGCACCCAAATTCCCAAAAGAATAGTTTTTATATAAAAACATGTGTCCATGGCCTATCTCCAAAGCCCATGCACATGACAAAACCTCTTCTTTCCCTCTATTGCTTCTCCATCTTTCAGAAAATGTGAGCTCAAATAGTTAAACGATTTTCAATAATGATGTCATGGCAAAGTATGCTGCCTCCCCTGCATGGGAGACACTCTCTGACCAGCTGTTGGTTTGACACAAAGCCAGCTCACATGCAAGGCATGTCTGTGGTGCCACAGTAAACATTAGAGTACAGTCCTGAAAAGCCAAGGCCTCATACACTTCCAAAGACAAGCTCAAGAGGATTTAAACAAAAACAGCCTGTTTTAGAGAGGCTACTTTAGGACAACTATAGACTTAATAAAAATGATCATAATATGGGATCCTTTTAAATGACATCATTGTAGAAGCCCTGAGAAGACATGCATGTATACTTTTTTCACCATTATTTCAGTGGCAACATAAAAACTAAAATATATTTTAGGCAAAAGACTACAGTGCTCAAAATTAACACTGGCTCCATGTCACACTTTTGGGTTCTGACGAGCTCATTAAGAAACTGTCTATTGGATACATTTTAAAACAGGTTTAATAAAACAGTTCACATAATAGGACTTATAATAAAAACGGGAAAATAAGAAAATGCACAGCAGATGAAAGAGAAGCTTATGAGATCTGAAGTCTCTGTGAGGGAAAAAATCTCAGTACGTTAATACATGTAACATCGCTGGTCTCTTGAAATGGTTGCTAATACTGTGACATAACAGCATACGTCCAAAGCAAACACATGTTTTGTTATCATCAATGTAGAGATCAATGTGTTTTTGTTACTGGTATGCCAAACAATATAATGACAATCACACCAAATTGTGGGGGTGCACAGATGTACGATTTTTTTTTATCAGTATCAGCCTTCTTTTAAAAACATTGGATATGGACAAATAACTGACAACAAGGACTGAAAGTTTCCAACTTTGGCCCCAGTCACATTTCAACTGAAGAAGCCTTTTGGAAGAGAGGCAAAAGGTCTCCAAGAATCTCAAGCAAGTCTTGGTGCCCTTTTCGAAGAAGAATTGGATAACCATGACCTGGATGACTGAGAACCTACACAGACATCAACAAATAATGTTTGATGAACAGATGTTTATCTGTTGTGCCTTTTTGATTGACAGCTGATGCTAAGTTTTGGTGATGGCGGTGGCTTGCAGGATAATTTAACTGGTACAAACTCTGATCTGTTTCCACAAACTGGATAGAAAATGTTTCCTAAAATTGCTATCTAAAAATTAGTATCTTTATCAATCACTCAAGACAAAGATTGCCTTACAAGACAATCCCACTAGTCCATCGGGATGAAATGCTGAACTGATATGGTCCTGGTACCAATTCATTCTATTCATATTGAATACAGAATCACAAAGAGATTTATGCTTAATAAAAGGCACCACTTACTAAATGTCAGCATCAAAGTGTGCATTTCCACCAAGTGGTCCAGGTAGGTTTAGTTTAGTAGGATGCAGTTTGGTACAGTAAGCCCTAATCTCATATTTCCACATTAAACCAAACATTATCAATGTCTAGTTTTTTCTTTAAAAGTCTTTATTCTGAAAAAGTTTGTTCAGAAACAGTTCTGTAAGCATTGATATACAGTAGCACCTCTTTAAAAAACAGACAATAGCCAACCCTATTAGTAAACTCAGCCAAAGCGGGCATGCTGGCCTTTGTCAATCTCAATCTTTATTTGTGTAGCGCCAATTCATAACAAGTGTTATCTCAAGACACTTTACAATAGAGCAGGCTGAAGACAAACTCTTTATTTTATGAATACACATATATGCATAGACAGATACATATATGTTTGTATGTATATTTTAGTAAGACAACTTTACTTAACCCAGAAAGATGAACTCTGTTAACTCATAACTGTATGGAACAACTACAACTTAATCATAAAGCAACTTGACTGTCACGACCTACATTCTTTGATTTAAAGACACAGATCGGCTGGCTTGCTGGAGGCTAAGTGCCTGTGAGACATTCCAACAAGAGAGGAGGGGAAACACAAAGGCAAGCTACATGTCTGTGCAGTGCACACAGCCAGAGGAGGGTTTATATCTGTATATACCATATTAGAAAAATTAAATAACTCACCATCTCTTCTTTTCATACTTTTCTTGAAGAAACTCCTTGACTTTCTGTGGTTCTCTGAAGTCTGGTACTGAGGAGGTTCTGTCATCATAAAGGCCCAGCCAGATCTGCTTACAAACCTGGACAATCAGATAACAAATGTTAGTTAGTTAATAAATAAAGGAAATGTTTTTTAACGTCCAAAAATTAACAACGAACTTATCACAGAAAAGCTAAAAGTGGAACTTATGCAAGGTAATGACAGTATACACCATGAATAGAACAGTAAAGAAATTCTATGGCTTTACCTACTGTGGACAATGAGTGCAGGTTAAGTTTGAGAAAACATAAACTTCTGTTTGAGAGAGGTTAAATAGCTGCTTGGGTGAAAATCAGTTCGGGCCTTGCCTTCTCTTGGCTTTAGCATTTTAACAGCTTTGTTTTAGTGTTTGCCCAGTCCTACAGAATTATAGGCATTATTCTCATGTACCCTCAGAAAAGGATTCTCCACTCAATATTAGACTTGTCCCATCAGATTTAAATTGTTAGCTTGCTTTGCTACAGAGTATTGTCTTTACTTCCTTCAAGATGGTTGAATCTGAGTACAAGTATGGATCCAAACATTTTTGAGGGATTTGTTAACATTGTGAGATAGGGCTGTTTGCCACATTCTTGGAGAAAAAACTTGGCTTAGAATGTCAGGAATGTCTTAGTAGAGGTTTGTGCTCTCTGGCTGTCCTGGGTATGCAGCTTTTCAATGTCAAGTGCTGTCTATGGAGGAGGGAAGCAGTGCTTTTATAGCATCTATGAAGGACGTATGCATCATATCCAGCCTTGAGTCTCCATGTCTGCCTGCCCCGATGCTTTGCTACAGCTTTTAATAGGCCGAGCTTCCCTGGTGGCATTGCTCCATTTCATACAGCATTTACCAGAACTGGCCTTTGAATGATCTGGCTCCTTAGCTCTTCATTATTAAAGATGTGGAGAGACACTGTGGGACTTAATACCTTGAAACAAAGATATTTCCTACAGAATTTCCTCAGACCCAATGCATGGTTTTATCTTTAATTGATTGTATAACCTATTAAGTTTATCAATGCAGATCACAGACCATAAAAAGGAAGCAGAGCTGACCGTGACCACAGAGTAGGCCAATCAACCAATCCGAACAGATTGGGCACATGTGGTGAGAGAGGACTCAAATAGGCAGGAGTTCAAACAGAGCTTCAAACACTTTTCTAACTAAACAACAAAAACAGGTTACTTACATTAAATCATAGGGGTGAAACGAAATGGTCATCTCACGAAACGATATGAAACGGGGCTCATGATACGAAATACAAAATAAAGATCATAGAAAATCCCAAACAGTAGGAAGTTGTGCAAAAATCTTTTTCGTTATTTTCTTCCTAATGCAGACATTGAAAAAAAAACAAAATTGTAGTTTTCTCCCCTCATTTAGACTACAGTGCAAATACAAACATAAAATCTCAATAAAAAGTGCTTAGTTGTTGTAACAATCAGGATAAGTACATTCTTGAATGAAAAGGAAATCAATTAGCAGTCCTCAGAGCTGCAGTTTAGAATGTCTGAACTGTGAACTATAATATTTAGCCTATAACAGTGCATATACTTCTGATCTTCAAGTATGATCAAATTCTGTCAATTCAACAGTAGATACAAAATCAAATATTGTTTTTTATGCAGACTTACACAAACATTCAGTTGCTGCCTGCCTCCAGTTCAAAGTAGTTGGTAGTTGTACTCGCCGCAGTATACGGCGAACTGTAGTGCCATATTTTGCACACGGTTGTTGTTTTGTCTGCAATCTTCTCACTGTTCTCTCATCTTTTATATGGGAAGCCAAAATGGGTCCACACAACCGATTGATTTGACGAAGGAGCGTCAGCTAATTCCTCGACCTCGTCTTCCTCCATATTGAAGCGAGTGTTTTGCTACGGTAGATGAGGAGGGTAAAATATCTCAGTGGTGCAGACGCCCCTTTGCGGTTTTTATTTTGTGCATCTTTGAATTTTATTTCATCATTACCTCCGCCTAGGAGGTTATGTTTTCGGGAAAGTTTGTCCGTCCGTCCATCCGTGAACAAAATAACTAAAAAAGTAATGGATGGATTTTGATGAAATTTTCAGGAAATGTTCAGCATGGGAAAAGGAAGAACTGACTCGATTTTGGTGTTGATCCGGATCAGCGTCTGGCCGCGATGGCGAAAAATGTGATTTCTGTGAATAACTACTAAACTAAAATAGATATCATTATGAATCCAGTCGCTAATGGTATGTTTTCATGGTCAAGGAATCTAAAAATTTCGATGAAATAAAGGTAGGACTAATGTTTATGGTCAAAATCACAATATGGCTGAGAACTGTGGCGCTGGCGGAGGTCTGCGCTCTCCGAGTGCTTTTCGAGTTTTTCATTTCATGAAATTTCGTGGCACGAAATTTCGTTACACCCCTATTAAATCATATGCGAGTTTCCTACCCCCATGCTACGTTACGATGAGGCAAAGCAACGCATGTCCATTTTGTAGTTTCTTGAATTCATTAACATAAACATATTCTTGCCTTTTTCCCTTGACTACAAACTAAACTTTTCTCATTGTAATTTCTTTGACTCTGGCCTCAGGGTCTTTCCCTCAGTCTTTGCTTAGAAAAAGTACTGGTGCAAAGTGTCTGAAGTCAACAAATATTCACATTTAAAATACTGTACTTCATCTGATTCTCATAAACTTCCCTGAAATATTTGTCAAATGGCACACGTTACATGAATTTTAGTTACAGGTTACATCCACAGCCAAATATCAATGAGCTGAACACCATCATGGACAGTTCAGCTCAACACCTGTTAAAGCTGTGGGGGAGATGAACTCGACCTTAACAACTGTGACAATCTGGACAGTGGTCACGCTCACCTCATTCCCATGTTTCTGTAGGAACTCGATTTCCTGTTGCGTGAAGGTTGTCATGGAGATGGACTTAACTCTGTGGGGTGGATTCAGCCCTCGCCTGTGGGTGGAGAAAAGGAAACAGGTCAATTTACTGGACAGACTCTGTTCATGACAGCCTCATCTGGACATCCTCCGCATCCCACCTCTCAGGACGGGGCCTTTTAATTAGCAACAGGCTGACAGGTCGGTGTGACAGAATCACACAAAGAAACCGCAGAGGCAAATACTGTGACAGACAAAGACAGGGAGTGAGCAGAACAAAGGAGGTGGGAGAAACTCTCTCCTAATTGCCGTTGACTGAACTGAGGCTGTCAGCACAGAGACAAACCGGGTGCTCTTCCTTAATATAGCAACTTCTATTATGAAGTAACACCCATTAGGCGACACGAGCCTGGCTCACATCCCTCAGAAGGTCACAGCTCATGCAACTGCAGCCCAAATTAAAAACGCCTGATAGCTGTAACTGCACAAAGAGACAGCATTAAGCTTTTATATCAAGCTCTCAGCTTGCTTGGAAGTCAAAGTGTAGTGCTGGCCTCAAGGTCGCCACATGTTTTGTCTGTGAAGGTGACCAATCAGAATCCAGCTTGCAAGCAGATTATTCTAACTGCTACCAGAGAATGACAGCTGAGTAACACAGTCAGCAGAGGGAGGAAAAGATGATGCTACAATAAACTACAATTGACTTTGATTTAACCATCCTTAAAGGACAAATTAGACAACAGATTGCAGTAAGACTCATCAGTCTATCACTGAGATTCTTTTTAACATCAAATGTGACCTGAAATGTCCTGTCTAAACCAACCTTGTAGCAAATGCAAGTCACACACAATGAAATCAGCTGCATTCCTCAATAGTGCACCAATAAAACAGAAGAAAACAAAAGCATCTAGCATGCGGATTTTGACTCCCATCCACTTACAGTTATGTTGATTTTACACACTGAAATTCTTCAGGGGCTGCTTGACACTTTTTATGCCTTTATCACCAATTACTGTTTCTCATATGAGGACCATATCTCTCTTTGGGAACCAATGCTTAAATCTAGTTTGGCGTAGCAGGCGGTTACCACTAACAGCCTCCCAAATGAACCAGACACCAGAAAGACCAACAATTCACATGCAACTCAAACCATGGATGCTGTACGAAACACTTCAACAGTTCACAAAGTAAAGGTTAATTAATGTCCAATGGTTGTATTCTTGCTGATCAAACATTATTTCTACAACACATTAACCTTATTTATCCCATTTACTTACAATTACCCTCTTGATTTGTCATTAGTAGACACACTTTTCTTTTGTTTTGAATGTCTTTCATGACACTATCAGTCCTCCAAGTCATACATTAATCATCAACTATCTTAGTCACCATCAGCCAAAGTATTGGCCTCACACATTTATCCAAGGAACTGTAAGTTCTACCTATCAGCGCCCAAACAGAATAACAAGTCTAAAACATTGTGGAAGTAGGTCATCAAACTATCTCAACCACTCTTCATGAAGTGAGCTCGTTGCAGCTATTTTTTTTTGACTGTCTTCACTAAATATTTCTGCTGGCAACTGAATACCCCAGTTTCTCTAAAAAGCATTCCTTTAACTATTTGGCTTTTTAGCCAAGCACTTTGATCAGGCAGCTGTTCCTTTAACATTTTGAAAGCCTTTTGATTCCAAAAACTGTGAGACCTCATCTGTGACTTCATGATTCAGCTCTTATGTTAACAGGCAAACCTGCAGATGAAAGGACTTAGATTTGTCTTTTCGTTGTAAGTTATTATAACCTGCAGGAAAATCTTCCAGCGCTCCACTGAATAAATAAGTCTTGCAGCACCTTTGTCCTAAAGCCACCCCTAATGATGCAGAACCTCTGCTGCTGGAAATTGGATCCACGGTGTAACAACTACAAACACAATGTCATACACAATAGTAGTCAGATCCCAAAGGCACTGAAACACAAGACAAGACTGCTCAATTATTTACTTCTGCTACCCCTGACAGAACTCGTTCTTATCATCACCTATTCTTTACAAACCCACCAATCAGCAGGCTCTTCTCCAAATCAGCACTGTTTCTCACCTGGTCTTTTTCTTGAGAACAGTTTGGTCCATAAGTGAATTAAGTAGCCACAAATTGGCCCTTATATTTTGCAGATGAGGTTTCAATCAGCTGTGTCAATTTGACTTAAGAACAGAGAATACTAAATGTAAAGACTTTTAGAATCTTGTCCAAATACTAAGAGTGTATCTGTCAAATCTGTTTTTGTGCAATGCCTTTTTCTATAAGTACCTGACTGTAAGATCATGTTTGTACACTTTGTGAGACAAAGAGTAAAACTGAAAGAAATGCACCAAACCTACTGAAGATACTCCTTGACAATGGATCAGTATCTTTTGATTGAGATGAATCCAAACACTTAAAAGAGATTATGATGAAAATATGACATGCCTCCCTTGCCAGTATCTTTGCAATTTTTTTACAGCAAATCTATGAGGAGGAAAAAAGATGAAGAGTGTGAGCCCTGCGGTAGGTAAGTGATAAGATCCTACAGCAGTCTCATGAAGATGAAACTAGGTCAGCTACAGTCAGAAAGCTTCCAAGCCCTGAAGCTCCATAATGGAGACAGAATTTTTGCAGTTACTCAGTTTTAACTTTTGTGTTAACTGCAGATTGACTGTGTAAATGCTTTAATCATCAGCTTTATCACATTTAATGATCTTCATCTTAGAATGGTCTTCCCCATGAATAGTAGTAGAAGAGATTGTATTCATTACAAGGATTGTAGTGATTGTAGATTGTTGTACAATAATACTAACGTGATTCCAGTGTCTCAACCAAGTGCTTGAACTAAACTCTGATTTTAAGGCTCGGCCACCCATGCAGGCGTTTATTGACTCCAGCTGATTACAACTTGGAGAGGTTGAAAAGAAGCAGGCTATGGTGAGAGATTTTCTGGTCATGTTTTTAAGGACCAATTGCAACCAAACAGGTTGACAAGTATTCCTACAAGTACAGGTTCCACACATTTCACAGGGATGTTGGGCTGCTAGTCAAACAAATAAACTCCTCCCACACAATCCTGAAAAAAGGTTTAATTAAGTTTTTTTTTTCCACTTTAACCTGTGTGGGTTATCAGGGCCTTTACAGTTAAACACTTACATCCTTCACACCACATAAATTTGCTGAAGTAGCCTTGACAACTATGACTTATTTAAACAGCTGTAGCAAAAAAAAAAATAAAAATGGACAGAATTACTAGAGGACCTGGTATATCACTGGCATTAGTATGCCATAGTGAGCTAGCTTAAGAGCTAACCACAGGAACGAGCAAACAACACACCTCCGTCAAAGGTTGCTATTTACAGTTCAACAAACCACAGTGCTGTACTTCCTCTGAGTCTTTCCCTCTCAAAGACACACGAGTATGTGTGTATATCAGGAAACTAACACCGCATTGTTCAACAGCAATCTTGAGCCAAAAGAACGCCACTAGCTCATAAGCTAAAAAATAGTCACATTCAGGACAATAGTTTGGTTAGCAAGTTCCTGTGTAGAGTTGCAGTAGTATTTGCCCTGATATTTAGCTTTTCCACTCTACTGTGGCTTAAAGGGAAGGGCATCGGACTAAACTAATTTCATTGACTGATAAACAGCCCAATGAGTCAAAAACTCTCACTGATGGCTTAAGACCCAATACCCGAATTAGAATTCATTACACGAGATCTAATACATTCAAAAGAAATAAAAACAACCCCCCTCATGCAGTAAGTCCCATACAATGTTCCTTTGAAGATACTGCACCCACATTATATCAATATAATCTTGGAATGATCAAACATTTTGTTATGAATGACTGATTAACGTTAAAATAGTAGTAACAACAAAAACAGGCTGCACTATTAAGGACAAGAAGTCACTTTTATGAGGAACACTACAACTTGTAAGGATTATGCATTTGTGGAATGAGCAACACAGCTAATCAAGTTAGTAGTGCCTCAAAAAAAAATGTGTCAACATCCCCAATCCTTGTGGAAGAAAGCCTACGGGTTTTCTTGGGGTGTTGGAGTCCAGGGACGCCAACATCATGGTCTGTATTTAAATTCAACAGTCTCAAGGAACGTGGTCCTAAGTTTGGAAATTGTGACAGGGTGGAAGCCAAATAATACTATAATGCTGCCACTCTGTGTTGTGTTGCTAATTCCTTGAGACCACAATTCTTACAAATCCAACTACATGAAGTAAAATACTAATTGACACTGCTAAAGGCCAGAATCACACTACAAATTTTAGTCGACTAAATTCACAGCAGATGTTGTGAAATTTCATCAGCTAAAACCAGCCAAACAATTTCAATGACTACGTTATGGCTAAGACTGACAGACATATTAGGCAAAACACTTTAATTAAAAGTAAATTAAAAAAAATGTTCAAATTACCACTGCCTCTGATGCAGCTGTCAATGCTTAGTTTGCATTGTTTCACCTCTGACGGTGAATGCATGGCGGCTGGTGCCTGTAAGCATATTCTTTCATTCATTTTCTACACCGCTTATCCCTTTCAGGGTCGCGGCCATATGGATATAACAACAGAAATGTTTTCACCCACAAAAATGGACAAAGTCTGATGTCACCTCGTATTTTGGATTTTACAAGGATACAGAGGGGAAATTGATCGAAGACGGTCACCCTGTCTGCAGAAAAAAAGTCTCAAAGGAAGGAAGGCAGGAAAGAACCAACAAGCATCAGCAGCATCGGAGGGGAGACGCCTGGCTGGAGTGTTGAGAAAGTTCTCAGCAAGGAACCAGAGCAGATAGTTCTTAAATTTTAACTAAATAAAAATGTGTTAAATGATTTCAGTGTGTGTATAAGTATTTAAGTAAAACATTTTTAGCACTTTGCAACAATACTGCAGTAATAATGATATCTGGGATAACTTTGGTCACAATAACAGCGATATCAAATTTTCATACCGTTACATCCTGAGTGATTAAGAGATAGGCTATGGTCCTTTGGTAAACATTGATGAACAATGTCTAACTCTGCCAAGTTGTCAGACCTACAACATTGCAAAATATTTTGCAGAATTCACTGCACAGTTGTGGCTGCCCCCAGCAGATTTGTTTGAAATCCACTAACAGAAGCAGATGTAAAATCAAGGTAAAATGAGATTAGTGAGAAAAAATCATGATCTCAAATAAATCAAAGTATTTTTTTTTTTTCACAAAAATCAAGCTGCCTGACTATTTCCCCATCATGTTAAAAGGGTAGAATAGTGTGTCAGACTAACAGTTTCACATATTGGGCAGTAAAATAATTATGACCTAGGCTCTACTGTGCAGCTTAGCTCATTTGCATACTGCAACAGCCCCAGGGTGAGAGAAACTGGCAATGGAGTGACTCAAAAGAGAGGAGAGGCTAGGCATTGTCTTCCTACTTCCTGTTTTTTTAAGTAAAAGTGTCAGTTAACACCTCTGATTCTATTGTGCTTAACAATTTTTTTTTTTATATAAAACTGTTGATCTTTACGTTTAGGGCAAGCTGATGCTGCAACTTTTAGGAGTGTAAATGTCAGGGACAGCAAAACATTTTTTTACTCAGCTGAAGTCATATCTTTGAACTTGCTGATGATAAAAATCATTGTGGACAGCCGGTGCCAGTGACACTTCTCTCTGTTATGCTCTGGTCAATGCTTACTCAGGAACACACAGGCCAAGTGGGGTTGCTTCCTGCACTGAGCAAATTTCTAGAGAGAGACATTGTGAGTGGTGTTCCTCCTGGGAACGCCTCCACCTTCAGAAGGAATGTGTTTACATTGGAGATTCCAACTCCACCCATTAAACAACCTCAGCTAAGTGGAGGGGAGATGGTTGTCATTCAAAAGGTGGTTAATGTTGTCACTATTAAGAGGTAAAAGAACCCTGCTGAGGCTAAAGTGACAAATAAAGAAGTGAAAATGTGATCTCCTTTGCATTATTTCTACCTGTTTGAAAGTGCTCAGTAGATGCTTCAGTCTCTTTCTCATTGGCAGATATGTTGAACTTATTCGGCTCTCATTTATAAAACTGATAACAATAATAATTTTATATGTGAAACCTAGTACCTTTTAAATTTCAGGAGACCCTACAACACAAATAAGGAAGTTGGCAATGGAGTTGGGACAACCTAAGCAGCTAGGGGAAGCTAAGGGGGGCTTCACTCTGACAATGTTAAATCTTAGTCTGTATTTCTAACAAATGTCGGGGTGAATCAGAATTGTACCCCTTGGTTCTGTGCATTCACGTCTAGTGAAGTGGTGTCTCAATTCTCCATAAGGCTCAGGGGAGGGGCTAAGACCAAGGGCTACACAGCCATCAAAACAAAGACAGATAGGGTCCTCACTTGAAATGAAGGGCTATGAGAATTTCCTATAACACATCACGCCCCCTGACACGAGGCAAAGCAGGGACAGAAAGAAGCACTTAATATAAGTAACTATTAATTCAACAAGTAAATATTAATCATGTTTTGACTTCTTGGTCATATTTTAAAAATTGTCATTATAACGAGCTAGTGTGCGCAGGCATAGCTATGGATATTGTTGCATCTGCCTACATCACAGCCAGCAAGCGGCTCTGGGTGATGACATAGCGGAAATCGAGTGGCGTCTCATTTCTCAGCAGTGTTTTCACCCCTTCCCCTTGGCCCTCAAAACAGAGGGCTATGGGGAAGGGGTAAGATGAAGGGGGGGGGGGGGGGGGTCCTGTTCAGCAAACATACAACTGCAAATTTAAAACTTGACTTGTTTGGGTTTCCAGGGAAGTTTTCTGGTCCCCTTGCAGAACATTTTCCAACGAAGTACTCCGTATGTCTGTGGAAAGCCATGCGCGTGGCTAAGACTGCTTTCTTAAAAGAAGCATCATTTTTACATCAGGCACTTTTTTTTTCAAAGTGCAGCTACTTCCCAGGTCTGTGCTGCAAGACAAGAGTGACACAACGTTTTGCAATCAACACAGTCAGCTGTCCACCACACTGCACTTTTTACAGATACACAGAGTGTGACCTCCAAATGTGAAGAAAACCCCTGTTCTAGATGTCCTACAAGTTATCAGTGCTGATTTCCTTGTCTATAGTACAACGTACACAATATAGAGAACAATACGAGTGATATAAGAGTGAGCAGCATATCTTCCTGTCTGGTAGGGCTGCTCAGTTATGGCTAAAATCAGAATCATCAGGGATGGAAGATGATAAGATTTAAATGATACCACTGCCATTAACAGTTCTATAATCAATTCAATTCTTTAATGATTGCCTTATCAATTTAATGTTCTGTGAAGACCAACATGACTTATAGGTTTTCTGTGGTTACAATATCAAACACACGACTAGGGATGGGACCCATCCGATCCAGTATCGGTATCGGCGTCCGATCCAGGCATAATTCACAGATCTGAATTTTCCGATCCGCGTGCCACGGGGCGCCCAATCAAACACACAACACACAGGAGACATGTGACGCCACTCCTCATTTCAAGAAATCCATTCCACAGTTTGCAGCCAGCCAGTGTGTGCAGAGCATAGTGCCTCCTCTGAGTGCATCGCCGTCTATTAGCCACCGGAGCTAACAAGCGCTAACAACAACATATCTGCTGTGTGGAGTAATTCTGTCAGTTCTCCTCAAAATCAAAGCCGAACGGTTTTCAGATATGCCCATCGAAAATAAGGTACAGAGACTCAATTATCCGCCCTTTCGGTAAACACCCTGCCGAAAACAACACAGACACACGTGGTTAAACTCTTGACGAAGCGCTGCTGCACTCGGCCGCTTGGATGAAAAGCCGACGGCTGAGCACGCGAATAAGTGGAGGACAAGTGACTGAACTGCATTTCACAGAACACACAGCCTGGTCTTTGATTTTAAGTTTGCCATCAACAGTGTAGAATCAAAAATACATCCTCACAGTTCTCATCAGATGACTTAGAGCTGTGTAGTCCGCTCCGTTCAGAGTGGAAACTCTTACCTGAGATCAACAGAGCAGCGGATGTATCTGAGGGTCAAGCTGCACTCACAGTGCTCTCTGTTGAAACGGTGCACTGCTCCAGGCGCTCTGATGTGCTGTTACACTCAATATTTTGCATTCAAATATTTATTTACTATTTGGTTACATATATTTACCCCCATATTCGATCAGCTATTCGGGTATCACAGTTAAAGATTAATCAAACATCTGAAAAGGCACCACGTGAGCGAACACCAGGATTATTTTTAATTTATTATATATCATTTGGGGGGTAGAGATGTTTACAATTATATCATATGTCACTTATGAAAGCTGCTGCACTATACTTGATTTGTGTGCTGTTCAGAAGCACTAGCCCTTATGGTGTTATTATTTTTTTGGTAGTGTAGATAGTTTAGAACAACAGACACTGTCTTCTTGATACACATTTTATATCAAAAGTGAGACAATTGAAAACAGACCTGCTACAAGACCCATACTCTGCTGTTCATATCAAGCAGCCCTCGTCTCTATGGAGATTGACTGTATCCTTACAGTGTTCTACACTTCATTCAATAAATGTTGCTATTCAATTTAAAGCCCTTACAGGTGTATGGTTTTTGTTTATCTTCTATGTAAATAACTTCTGTGGTTAATTGTGGTCAAATTTTACACATAATTTCAACAATATTGATAATATTAATATTCCAGCAATAATAGCCGTGGTATCGGAAAAGTATCGGTATCGGCCGATACCCAAATTCAGGTATCGGTATCGGATCGGAAGTGAAAAAACCTGGATCGGTGCATCCCTACACATGACACTCCTGATCCAAAGCTGTGCTAAATTCAGAAATACCTCCTCAAATTCCCACTCACTGAATGTTGTGCAGTAAGCATCTTTGAGCCTGTTTTTACACCTTCAGTCCATTTATTTGGTCTGGACTAAGAGACACTTTGTCAAATTTTTGCATAGTTTCCTTGAGTTAGGCCTTTGTTCTCATAGAGGTATTCACAAACAGACCTCCACCTCATCGGAGGGAAAAAATTACCCGCTGGCTGAGGCTATTCAAACATACTGTATACTAAACTAGTTTCATTATTAATTCTATATCTATATTGACGTGTGAGCGGTGTGTTAAAAATCTAAAAGAAAAGTAAGTTTGGTTAAAAGTACAGGTGTTTTTTCCAATGTACTTGTTAAATTGGGAAGCCAAATTGAGTTTGCTTGAACCACATCAAGCATTTTACGAGTGGAAAAAACATCCTGTGTCAAGAGAATCAACACCAGCTCTGTGTGCACTTCTTTCCAAGCATATTTGTAAATTATATTGTTAACATTTTACTCTGATTATTTTCAACCTCCTTTTGCAACACTACCACCTAACTACAAATGCACTGCATATCTGACATGCTTTGTAAATCATGAATACGCTTTGACATGTTGATCTGAACAGCAGTTTACAGTTTATCAGTATTCTTCAGTCTCAGGAGGTATGCTCATCGGGTAATCAAGCCTGAGCATGAATCTCAAGACAAGTTCTCACAGCACTGATATCTTTGCCTAACATGAACTTAAGGCAAAAAGAGAGGCAGACAATGACCTCTATGCCACTTCCTGTTGCGCATGTTTCAGCACATGCTGCTGATGTAGCAGCACAGTGGGGCCATACCACTTCCTGAACCTACAATCACACCAGGCTTCCTGTGTACATCAATCCCCTCAAACCCACACTCCACTGCTGCATGGGAACCATCCTGAAAATAAAACTCCAACAACAACGGCAAAATGTGTTTCAAAAAAGTATGAACGACAGCATAGAAGACGAATGGATGAAGGGAAATATGAATTGCAATCTTGAGCTGTGAAAGAAGTCAATTAACTGGTACAAAAGACTTTGATACCACAGGATGACGGATGAGAAATTCACAAAGGAGACCCAGTGCTGAAGTGAAATAGAGGGCAAACTCAGCCATCAACAAACAACATTAATCTCATTCTCTTCAATGCGACAGTAAATATATCCACATTTCACAAGACAAGCCTTCTGTGTAGATAAAGGTCACACACAGTCAAACAAGGTCTGTATATCAGGCATAGTGTGGAGAAAAAGGTAAGACTGACTCAACATTTTACTTGTATCAGAGTCGACATAAAGGTCCTTTGGAAATGACTGGGCAACAGATACTTTCCATTTCCACAGACGGAAGTATCAGTTTGATAAATCATTTAGAGGGACCTACATAGGCTATGTACAATCAAAATGAGCAGAACTGGGTAGAAGAATAAACAGTCTAAAAGGTTGTCTGTTAACAAACTGCCACTTTCCTTTTTACTAATGTTTCGTTAACAGAGCCGTGTGTCAGTATATTTGGTGTTTTCAGTAAATGTACTGAAAACAGTGAAAACAAGGTTAACCACTGCATGTGTGAGCAACTGTAGACTGAACCGGATGGGAAAGAGACAATTCTAAATCTAAAAGAGGACGTGAACTTGAACGAAGAAAGTATGTGTTATGTCTAGGTGAATTTCCTAATAAAAAAGAATTAAAAACACATGCATCAGTACAAGGGATACAATGGAGGATTAGGGCTGCGTTAAAAAAAAAACATCAAAAAAGTAAAAATTAAAGTATAAAGTGAAAGTTATGAGAACAAAGTCATAAAGTTACGAGAATAATCTCACAAAGTTAAGAGAATAAAGCCATAAAGTTACATGAATAAAGTCATAAATCTATTTAATTTAAGCAAGAAAACCAACTTTATTCTGAACTTTTCGACTTTGTTATACATTCATTCTCTTATAACTTTACATGTTTTTTAAACATTTGTTTTTATTTTAACATGGTCCTCCTTGTAAAGGGATGCAAAAATTCAGTGAAAAGTGCAGTGTGATGGCAACGGTTCAATACACACATGCATTTTTTTTCTGTTTCAAGAGCAAACAGGGGTCATTAACTGTTGCTCTGTTCTCTGTTTGTGCTGCTGTGTTGAGCCTGTAAATTTGTGATTGAAGGGTTTAAGTCAACTTCAAACCAAACTCCTCTGAGAGGCAGCAATGTGCACCAACACATGAATGATGAGGGTCCCTTCATTCTTCTTATTCATGGTTGGAGCTGGGAAAAAAATAGTTCAGTATTTGCCCAACCTAAAACGTATTATGTATGGAGAATCATGGGCCATTTAACAAGGTTATTTTCTTTCTGCTGGTGTGCAAACATTCATCAGCAACTCCGAGCTCATCAGCATTGAGCCTTTATGCATAATTTATCTTACCTTTCAGTGCGGATCGGAACTAAAACTCTGACAACTCCATAATAGATTCATAATATACTAACCACTATAGCTGGGATGATTCACTTTTCTCCCGATTCAATTTTTTAACGATTTTTTTTAGGTGCCAATCAGTTTCAAATTGCGATGTTACGACTTTGCCGATTTTTGCAATCATCAAGTTAGCTCTTATAACACCAGCTCAAAAGATGAACAACGATGATGTCTACAGACTATATCAGGAAAAATACACTTCACGTGTGAGTCTGTTTTTAGGATTTATTCAGAAATATATTTTAACCAGCTGTTTATACTCTATGTTCAAAAGCCCGGAGCCTGGATTGAATTTAAAAGTGGCTCACTACCACAGACTAAAATAAAGCATTTATATTTGGAAAAAATTCTATTTAAAATTTGTCAAAAATCGTCAAACAAAAATGTACAAATCCCGATACTTATGTGAATCGATTTTTTTCTCCCACCCCTACAACCACATCAGGAAGAATTAAGATCCTTGTCTACTCAAAACCATCAGAAAAAAGGCTCCGACATCATCAAAAGTTCTGCTGGTTAATAAATGTAATCCATTTCAAATCCTTGTTGAAGGAAGCAGGATGACCGATAGAATCAAGCTTGACAAGCCTTACTGGACCTTAAAGAGAAGACTAACAGTTATTTGTTTAATGACAGCTCAGAAAATGACAATTTGTTTAACAAGTAAGTGAATTGTCATCAGGTGTTCAAATATAACATCAAGAAATGGACAATTCAGTGTTTATCTCAAAACTTTAGTACTACAGTATACCAGAAGTATAACCAAAGATCCCTTGGGATTAAAAGCACTTGAAACATGTTTATGGAAATGTAGTTTTTGCACAAAAGAGAAGCAAAAATTTCTTAAGGAATGAAGAATAGCTGTTTTAAAAAGTGCCTTAAATGCCTCAAAATGCAAAAGAGTTATAAATATGAATAATTGCACAAACGTCACTGGGTAAGTTGTCAAAACTGAGCTGAATCAAAACCTGTGAGAACAAAACCTCAGTATGTACCAAATCATGGACAAGATGAATAGTTGAATTCACTGTCACAACTGCTTCTTCCAACAATGCAGACAGTAAAAATATGATGTATAATATTTTCTGCCACTATTGTTGTGCAGAGGGAACACTTAAGCACCAGTTGCAATAGAGAACACTAAAAACTTTGGCACTCAAGGTTTTCCTTTAACTTCATGGTTTACTCCAACAGAAACACTGGACTTGTGTGGAGGGTGCAAGGTTGGGTTACCCTAATGTTTTTGTATTTGGGTTTGTTTTCTGCTCTTTTGGCAGAATTTATTAGCTGGACATTCTATTAGGCTGAAACATGAACATAAATTACAATAAGTAAAACTTTTGTATTACTGAGATCAACAGGGTAAAAGCTAATTAGCTAAGCTAAATGAGCTACAAATTACTCCACAACAAATGCAAGTGCTGTTTAATGATGTAAAACTGTGATGAGTTCTGTTGTCTTAAAGAAGTTCATAATGTGAACAAATGCAATTTTAAGAGAAGGAAAATTCAATTTTGGTTTAACCTTAAATAAATGATGTTGAGTGGGGATTAAATAAAAATAAATAAAATTAGCCACCGTGTTAGTGAGTTAATGTTCTCAAAGGTCCTGGGCATGCACACAAGTCTTTTCATCTCATTCTTAGTTAACTTGGGTGTAACTCTCAGGTGTTATGATGCAATTTTAAGTTTAAGCAACTGAGTGCCAAAGGACGTGCGAGCAGAGAGAGAAGGAGAGATTTAGTCATTCTGAACAGCAGTGTCTCAGGAAAGCTCTCCGGCTCAGCGTTCAGTCAATGGACAGACATTTATCGGTGATCAGCAACTATTTTGTTGCTTTTAATGATCACATTAAATGTTTATTACAAATAAGACACAAAAACATCTACAACTTAACAGAAAATGTATTTGGATGACATTACCAGCCCCGCCTGGTCGAGTCATACTAAAAAATGTCTATAAGGAATCCATCTTCAACCAATACAGAAAATTTAAAAGAAATATGAACATGAAAAATTTCGATGAAGTTAAAGTTTACAACCTCTTCTGATGATGTAAATAATCAAGGCAAGCCATAAAATCAAAAACCTTGTCATTTACACACACAAATGTCCAATACTTTTGAAGGCCTTAATTTAATAAAATGATAAATCACATTTAATCATTTTTGTAGGATCCTTAAGACACCCTGTCGATACGTGAAAGAAGTGCTTTATTAAATTAGAGCTGACTTTAAGTTAAGCGACCAATAAAGCGCCTTTACTTCAGAAATCTCTGTAACTGATTCACACGTCTCACCACAACAAAACAAACCTCTTTGGCATGAAACATTTAACAGCTGAATCGAGGTAGAACATCTTAAGCTGAATAAAAAAGAAATGGAATGCTTCACTAATCCCAAATCACAAGCTACAGATGCTCGGTTACACAACTGCACTGAAAAGCTTTAACTCAGACAAACACTATCAAAAGTCACATCACGAGCTTAGCTTCAACTTTAACTGCTTTTTATATATAATTAGGGATGTACAGATCAGCTTTTTTTCCCCTGACATGAATTAAATATGAGTATGTATCTACTAACACTGAGTCCACATTCAATTTACTGAGATGTAAAGCTGCACACTGTTTTTGTGCTTGTTTGTTAACAGAATAAAACACACAAAGAAACAAGGTGCTCTTATTCAATCTAACTGAAGTCCAACATACATTATTGTAAGACTCAATAAAGCAAATGTGTATTTACTCAGTTTGAAACAGCAGGGGGCGATATGCACATAACTGGTTACCAAACCTGCTACGGAGGAGAACAAAGAAGAGGTTACCGTGGTAACCATTTCCTACACCAAACAACCAATGTTTACGTTTTGCTCTCTTCTACATTTTCCTTCCAGTGTGTTTTTTTTATCGGGTTTGAGATGGCATCAGTGACCTTCTGGACCCTCGTAAATCCAAAACCAGAATAAACAAATCAACAAATTGAGTAAGCAAAAGATTCAACAGCGGGATTAACAGGAAGTAAACATCAAAAGTAGATCAGTTCGGGATGGGAATTGAAAACCAATTCCAGTTGAGAATCGTTAACAGCTCCATCAAAGAATCGATATCACTAATCTTTTTGCTTACCAATTCCCTTATCAAGTCCTTCTACTGACAGGGTTCAGAAGCATCAGAATTGTGCCTTAATTTTAATTGCATCTACTGCACATCCTTAAGTAAGTGGAAACACCAGTAACTTGCAGAAGCAGTTATTTATGCTGTGACATGTATTTGACATTGTTGACACTGAAAACCAGGCCAACATTTGCCCACATGGGAAATCTGCAGAAAATCGATAAGGGAATCATTAAAGAATTGGATCTATTAGCAGGATCGTTAACAGCATTGGTATTGATAAAATCTTATCAATTCCCATCCCTAAGTGAAACCGCACCAAATGTCAGGAGATGGAGCAGATCGAGACCACCCCTTCATGGAGGTCTCGAGCTGGCTGATTTGGTGCGCACCAAAGTGCGGTGGTTGCATTCACATTGATACTGTAACGTACCAAACCCTGGGCAAAACCTCTTTGGTGCGTACTAAATATGGTTGGTGTGAAAACGCCCTAAGAGACCTGCTACTGATGAGCCCAGAAGAAACGGCAGAAACACACCATAAACACCAAAGAGGCAAGGAAGAGATGTAGAGGTGTGCCTGGATGTGGAGATATGAGCATGGGATGAATACAGTCCAGATAATAACTTCACGCCATGTGACCAGGGCAGATGGATAAAAAGAGTGTCAGCAAGCATTGACCAGTGTGGAGCTGCAGCACAGGCCTTTAAGGTCTTATTTCCCTTTCCACTACAAGAGACTAGCAGACTAAAATGGTAAACCACTTACAGGATAGATATCTACAAATATTTGGGGAACTTTGACTGTTTGTAAAGGGCCTGGGCTAGTAATATTACCATCTAGGAAGTCAGCAACGTAACATTCTTCATCATAACATTAGCAAGTAATAAACTAACATTACCATGTAAAGGGTACTTTTACATTAAAAAAAATATCACCAACTGCTGTCCCTGTCGGCCAGTATTCTTGGGCGGCACTTCTACCAGGAGACACGATTGAGCATTTGTCCACTGTACTCCCCTTGAATTTTCTCTATGAGATGGGGCCCAGTAGAAATGTAATCCAAGCTTGTATCTTTTGGTCAGTGCATCTAATTAAAAAAGACTTTCTATCAACCAACACAATGAACATCATACTAATACCTATGATAATCTAATCAAATAACCCTGATAAAACATGTATTTGGCACCAAGACAATCAACTTCTCAATTTTTTCCCTTAATGAGACATCACAAGACATTCCCTCAATTTACATAAAAAACATAAGGTTCCTGTGCCATGACACAGCAAGATTATGTGGCAAACTCAGAAAATGTTTTTTATTGCTGCCATGACTGCGGGCCATTTGTGACGTTGCACCTCAAACGACTCCTCAGTACCAAACATTAACGACATTCACATATCCCACCAAATCTGGAAATAGCAAAAGTCTGGATATCACTTTAACTTTCATGTTAAATAATGTGCAGTGCTAGTTAGGGATGCAACAATTCTCAATAAAGCACTGAAACATCTGATATGATGTTTAGGTTGAGAAAAATTAGATTTCATTCATTGTCTCTTCTGTTCTGTATTCCTGCATTTATACCGATGCTTCAAAGCACAGGGGGAGTAAAGTTCAGCCACTTCAGCAGTGTGCTGAAGTTGGGTCATGACATCACAATACTGCTTTTGAAGGAGAGGCAGCAATATGCACCCACGTGCGATATATGAGGGATCCCTCATTCCTCTAATCCTTAGAGAAAATATAGTTCATCTTCCAAAATGTGAAATCAATAACGTTTGGGCTTATCAATACAGCTGTGGAGCCTCATGGGGCCTTTTACATAATGTTTTTAATCCACTGACGCACAAACATTTATCAGGTTTTTCACGGGGATCATAAACTCCAAAGCACTTGAGCATAGTGCGTTTAACAGAGCAGAACATGTCTTGCCTTTTCACCAAATAACTTCACAACAGACTCACAACATACTGACCCAAGCAGCTAGAAAAATGATCCTCATCAGCTCAAAATGGATCTAAAAAGTGCACTCAGATGTCGTCAAAAATCCAGTTTGTTACAAAAAGTAATCCATTTTAAAATCCTTGCTTAAGGATTACTGATATAAACAAACTTAATGATCCTTAAAATGCGCCTGGAACAATTCAGAATGGAAAAGAGAAAAAAACGACCATGAGCAAACCTCTGATGTAAATTTATCAAACTAGGGGTGTCCCGATACAACTGTTTCACCTCGAATACGATACCAATATTGCAGCCTTGAGTACTGGCTGATACCAATGTCGATACGATCCGATACAATATCAACTGAAATCATGCTTACTTTTATTACTTATTTTGTAGTTTGGACTGTAAGAAAGGGCTTGATCAAGTGATTACTCGAACAGAGAACAGTAGTCAGCAACAGTAGGGATGAGAAAAACTGACCAAGTTGTTATTAACCAATGGGTTTAATAATTTCATCCTTAAACATAAAAATATGGTACAATTAAATAAAATAAATGAAAAATAAATTAGAAAACCCTGAAAAGTAACCTCATTATATCCAATATAACAAAGCAGAGATCATCATAAGAAGACTCTTCAACTGAATCAAATAAATAAAAAATTAGAATGGACTACTTGTATCGGAGTGCTTTTGATTGAAGGCCGATATACTCAGATATTTGTTTTTTTGCTGATATCGGATCAATGTCCAGTATCAGTATTGGATCGGGACACCCCTATATCAAACCTTGAGCTAAGTTTCTTGTTGCATTCCTCGTGTCCCCTGACACAATCAAAAGTATGCTTTATTGTCAGTGGTGGAATTTTGTCATTTAAACTACCAAATGTAGTGATTGCAATGCCTACAGTGTAGAGATGAAGCATTATGTAAAAGACTTATTCATAAACTATATTGATAAAGACAATATGATATAGGCATTAACTATGGCTCAACAGGGAGAAGAATTTTATTCTGTCCCCAGAATTATCTACAACTATTGTTTTTTATTAATATGAGAAAGCCTTGTAAAAAAAAAAAATACTTCTGAAAAAACTAGACAGTGAATTACTCATTTTCTGGTAAATCATTCAATCTTTATTTGTAAAGCACCAAATAATAATGTTACCATACGATTCTTCACTAAAGAGCAGGTCAGTGCCATATTCTTATTTTTGAAAGTGTTCTTTATTTTTTTATGTAAATCAATTTTATTTTTATGCCAAACCAGTATAAATGGCTTTTGACCTTTTAAAGACAGGAAACAAAAATTATAGCAAGAAAATTCTATTTTTTGGAGCTGGAAAGTTTATTTCACTTTTTAATGAAGTCTAAAATATAAAATAAAAACCAAACTTCCTTAAATCTTTAACTTACATTTTTTTTGCATCTCATTTAATACATTGGGTGTTTCTGGCAACTGATAATCCACTTGAGGCCATTTTTATCATTTATCTGATTATACTCAGATGTTTTTTAAGCAATTTGTTGCTCATTATGATAAGATAAAGGTATCATAAAATTATGTATCAAATATGCTAGAGCAGGCTTTAACTGGTTAATTATTAAAAAGTGGAAATGAGTGATGTTGAATAATATAGCTGCATGTATTTGATCAGCAATTAAATTGGATTTGATCGATCTAAATAGGAGTATATTAAATCATATTTTAAGTGACCTAACTTGCAATGCATTGTTTAATAGTTACAGCTCTTGACATGCAGGTGGAATTCAAACATTGTTTTTCAACAAAATCAGACAGAACAGCAGTGAGCACTTACCACTCTAATGGTGGTGTATATACCATAATTATATCATTTGATGTTATATCATTACAGCCTTAAATTAGCTCCTTGGCATTGCTCTGAAGACAAAAACAAGTTACAGCATCATACAAACTGATGCATATAACATGACACGTCTACCATTTAATGATTTATTCATGCGTCTTTGTTTAAAAACATAACCACACATCAGTTATCTCAGTTACAAGGTGGTGCCTCCAGCAACTGGTAGTTAGTAGCAAGTGGCTACTGACTTATCTCCACACACAGCCTGCGAGTGTCTGATAAATTCACTGGTGAGCTTTAAAGCTAAAGTTGGCTGTTGCTAGGTTAGCTCGCTGTGCTAAACACTGGCAGCCCGGTGTACCCCGCCCAGCTCAGCACACCGTGACAATGTCAAATAGCTTCACTCACACGGGCACAGCTGGGCGACTGCCTCCCGTTAGCTAGCCCAGGTTGGCTAACTGCCTCGGCTTTTCGCATGTGGCTCATGAGGGAGAAGCAAAGCCCTACAATGTGTGTGCGCCATATCTAAGCTAAGGTCACTCAGCGGCTCAAAAACTTACAGGATGCCAGAGCAGGAGGTGCACACGAAGGAGCCCACGGTCATGTTGGCATAGGTAGGGCCGCGCTGGTCGCAGTCAAAGCACTTTCTGTTGGGAGGCAAACTCGTCATTTCTCTCAGCATCTTCAGGTGTTTCTCCTCTTGTTTTCGTTTCGCACTCGCCGCCATGGTAAGAGATATACAGCAGGATTAAATAAATAAAAGAAAACTAAGGGAAGACTGGAGGGTCTGCTACAACTAAAACAAAGGTCTGTGCTTATATGACGGTTACCGGCCCGTGCTACAGACTGGGAGGCAGTGGGTGGGTGGCTCTGTTGTCGGGGGGGCCTCTCGTCTCCTCGAACAAGGAGTTTGAGGCGTTGGATCCTAACGGTCTCTAACGGAACTAGCGAAGCCCTGCCGTCGACTTCCGCCTTCGTTTGAATCCCGTTACGTACAACACAACGTCCTCTTTTAGGGTTATGGAGACACCAATTACAATATTTCTCTACCCTATCAACGTATGTAGTAGCCATTAAAACCTTTAAATATATATTTGAAATTATACATTAATATCAATGCGGCAGGAAGTCATTCCTGTCTGTAGCCATCAGCATTCTCTTCTGTCTTTATCTTGTTATCATATGTGCGACTTAAACGTAAAAGACATTAATTCTGTAAATACAGGGAAGATACTCTCAAATGACTTTTTTATGTCTGTGGTAAATGTCCTTGTTGTTCAACTTAACAACTGCTAAAAAAGATCTGCATTTCTTACCAAATTAAGCCTAATTTATTTTCTTGTGCTCTGATATCAGTATTTTTCATTATTGTGCGTTAAGACGTTTCATTAATGTCTTTCGAACAGCTGTATATTAATCTATAAAAAGTCAACGTCAAATAGCACTATCCAAGCACAGGAGACAAGTCAGATGATTTTATTTCTAAATCAAAGCAAAGACGTGAACTATCTTGACCATTTAACGGGACGCCTTCGGTTGTATGTCAGGTCAAAGCACGCCACTGGGCCGGCCTTTATCTAACACGTCAGCGCCCCCGTGTGGTCGGGCATGGACACTGCATCATCGTACGAGTCGATAGTCATGAATGTTCTGTCTACTTAGAACATGGTTTCACATTGACTTGTGCGGGAAATCACTATCAACCCAAGGAGGGGGGGGGACTGTAATAACCAATATATAAGAGATTAGCCCTATAATAATCTGGGAGAAAAATCAGGTTTAAAGAAAAAAACAAGCATAAAACAAACACTTATATCTGTACATCTTACTTTTTATTACATATATGCAACATGTTATGACACCAACGACTGCGACAAGAGAGAAATAGGTACCGAGACTTATCAATTGCTAATGACCGACTGAATTAAGGGCCTCTCAAGCTGCTGTGGTTGAGAAAAGTCAAATGGTCTTCTGTTCTCCACAAAGCCAAAGAGTTTTCGGAGGGCCACACGAGCTGCTTCCTCCTCAGCTGCTTGAAGAGTTTCTCCTGGACCCTGAGCCAGGAGCTTTTTGTCACTGGAGAAAAACAGATAGAAAAAAAACAAAGCAAGCACATTATCAAACACTTTTAATAATTTAGCCTTTTATGAATCTTCAACATGTAACTCAAATCTCAAACTCATAGATGATGTGACCTTATGTATAAACCATCTTTACATTTCACCTTTTTCTTCTATTACTCCACCAGCAATCACAAGCAACACTATTCACTAACGCAAACATACCTGTACAAGCCAACAAAGTACAGTGGCAGGACGGTGCTGGCTCCAGCAGACCTGATTAGGCGAGGCTCTGGCAGAGGAATGTTCCTCTTTGTGAGCTCCTCCACCAGCAGTCCCATCGGGTTCACAACTGTCCACATATCAAACAGGTCCTTCCCAATCAGCTGAGTAACTAAGAAATCCTACAGAGAGGAGAAAAGAAAGGCAACTGTCATACCTATGTACACCCCCCCCCCCCCCCCCCCCCCCCAATTAATACATATTTGTTAAACCAAATATACATACAGTCGCTAATGTTGATTTGATTATTATGGTAGATAGTATTGTTACCTCGGCCAAGGAGGTTATGTTTTCGGGAGAGTTTGTCTGTCTGTCTGTGAGCAAAATAACTCAAGAAGTTATGGATGGATTTTGATGAAATTTTCAGGAAATGTTCAGCATGGGAAAAGGAAGAACTGATTCAATTTTGGTGTTGATCCGGATCATTGTCTGGGAACTGTGCTGCTTGGCAGAGGTCTGCGCTCTCCTGAGTGCTTTTCTAGTTATTGTTGATTTTATTGTTGTTTTAACAACCAGTCACAAATGCTACACCATCATCACTTCAATTCAGTCATATCTTCCATGTTATGAGCAGGCAAGTAGATATGGCCAACCAAGCAAAACTACTACTCCTGGCACAGTATTCATATCAGCAGATAATTGACTTGTATGTATTAGCAGATATTGGAATTATTTCACATGAACAAATAAAGAAAAATACTGTATGAATGTATGAAAGTGTGAATGTAAAAATACAAACACTGAGTTTTTCAATTTAAGCAGACTTTCCTTAGCTATCTCTTTAATGCTAATTGCTTTAATTTTTTAGTGTGCTATGAGGACTGAAGTCTAACACCTGAACTACAGCTAGTTTGGGAGTTTTGGTAACATCCAATATTTCCAGACTTACAGACTTAGACTTAGCCACCCATATCCATTCTAATATTTTTGAGTCCAGAGTACAAAGTATCTACTCTACTAAAAAGTGCCTATTCCTCTCATTGTGAAAGCTGGTGATAGAAACTGATATTAAACAAGAATATTGTTTCCCTTTCTAACTGATGAGAGTGTTCACTTTTAAATGTAGAAATTTAGTGATTATTAATTGGAGCGCTATACTGCATTTGGACACTCTGACAATACTACAGACAGAAACTGGGATTTATACTGATCATGTATAACATTCTGACCACTGACAGAGAGAGAGAATAACACTGACCATCTTTTCATCGTGGCACCTGTAAGTGAGTGACACATATTAAAGTTGATGTTGGGAGCAGGAAAAATAGTCAAGGATTTGAGCGAGTTTGACAAGGGCAAAGCATTTCCAAAACTGCAGCTCTTGTGGGGTGTTACCAGTCCACAGTGGTCAGGATCTATCAAAACTGGTCCAAAGAAGGAAGGGTGGTGAACTGGACACAGGGTCCAGTTCCTGTGCCTGGGGGAACGAAGGCTGACCCATGTGGTCCGATCCAACAGATGAGCTTCTGTGGCTCAGAGTGCTGAAGAAGCTAATGCTGGTCCTCATAGAAAGGTGTCGGTTTGTTGTGTTCGGGGGTGAAATGCTGCAGACCAGTCAGGGTGGCAGGACGTCATAAAAGTAAGCCTGATCTGGGTGTGTGGCTGGTACGTACAACCTATGTATCATCTGTAAATACTGGCAGAATGTTTCTTAAAACAGCAGATACGTATACACAATTTATCAGGTTATCTGCTGATACGGTATCAACAATACTGTGCATGCCAATGTTTTTCTCACTACAGAAGAACGCAGGCTTCTTTGTCAGGACGGTCTCAGGGAACCATCCTGAAAGTCAGTTTAATTTGGGGAATCATTTTAATTTGAAAATACAAGATTCATGAAAGGGACACAATTTGATTAAACGCTCTAATTGTCTGTCAGCAGCTTTTTTGTGACCGGTTTGTAGCACGTGTATGACATACTTATTGCAATTTACATGTATCTAAACACATTACTCTCATTTTTTTACATCAACAGTACATGAATAACTCATATTACCATTATTTGTCTCAAACAAATCATTGGTGAAAATTAGATTAAAAGTTAAGTCTTGGTGATCTGGTGTTCTTTACAGTAAAAAAAGTGTTTTCACAACACTGGCTCTTAAATATTAAATGTAAGAACATAAAGTCACGTATATCCCACCACGCCAGAGGACCTTCCCAAACTTCTTACCCTGAGAAACAATCCTGTTCGCTCAGCACCACTGCTCTCCTGCAGAGCTCCAATCACTGCCATGAATGTTGCATACAGCACATTCACATGAACAGGGCTCTCTGCACACATGGTTAGGTCTTCCATGCCGAGGTTTTTGGCTACATGGGTGACGACGGCTGGGCTGGTGAGGTGTGCTACGATGCTCTCCACTCCATTATTGGGCAGGCTGGGAAGGGCGGCCCTGCACCAGTCAGTCAGGAAGCTTTTGGTGAAATCTGCTCCTTTGTCACTCAGCTGACTGTTGTCTTTAAGAACAAGAGCAGTGGCTTCAGAGTCCACACCTAAACCCTGTCGCCTCTCCTGCTCTGCATGCAAGTAGCAGGGATTGACGAAGGCTGTTTTCAACAGCTCGAGGGAGAAGTTCTCATGGAGGCGGGAGCTGAAAGCCTGTACCTCTGCATGGTAGTCCCAGTGAGGCTGTTGGGAGCTGAAAGAAAGTAAACACAGAATTACCTCTGCAGTCTTCACTTGTTCTATAAAAATGTGTGGCAGTCTGGAACAGGCAGGCAATGTGGACCACATATTCTGACACTGCATGACAACGCACAGTGTATATATCAGAGTGTTTTTTCTGTGAAGCTGCAGCGATGGTTCAGCGGTAGGTCATTTATCCCTAACTCCTAGCGCCACATAATGCAGTGTCCCTGCAAAGGCACTTCACCTGTAGTTGCTCCCACTTCTGTGATTGTGGTGTGTAAATGTTGAAAGTGTGTATGATTGTCATAAGCCAATACTTACTGACACTTTGCAAAGCAACTTTCACATGGATGTGGTGAAAATGAAAAATGTGCTTTGTGTGGTCATTAAGGAGAAGTATCAGAAACTAGTAACAGCCAACAATTCTGATGAGGACTGTTTCACATTACACAATATGGATTTCAAAGATAAAATGCATTAGCTGCTGGCTGCAGATATTTTATGAACACTGTTGGGGGTGAGTACAAACAAAGACATTTGCACATATTAAAGTGTGTGCAGCAGAGTACTGATGTACTCACTGCTGAAGTTCTGCTCAATCACAGTTTGGATTTATGATTATGGTTTGCATGTAAGAAGACAGGGATGTCAGATAAAGGCCTGCTCTCAATATCTGTGAAAACATATTATATATTGGCATGAGTTCTAACTTTTAGCCTTGATTTTAAGACTAACATCAGTAAGTATTCATGAGCTTAAAAGATTTTAACCCTTTGAATTCCAGGTTTTCAGATGAAAATATTAAAAAACAAAAAAAGGACTACAGCCTGGGTTACATCAATAAAACAGCAGCAGTGTTCATTTATGTATTTTTATGTTTTGTGCAGCGTAGAATACCCACACTTTTCATATGATCAAAATTAAGCCATCTTGTTGAGAGTGGTTAATATCATCTTTTCTGAGGCAAAGCTGAGACTGACACACATATGTAATAAATGCACGGACACACCTGGTCTAAATCTTAAGAACATTTGAAAAATTGCAAGAATTTGCATTTTACACGGCTTGATATTAAGGTTCTAATTAGAGCTTCAAAGTGCAAAAAGAAGAAATGGGAGTGAAAGACAAAAAAAAGCTGAGCTGACAATTTACTGAAACCTGCATTTGAGGTCAAACATGTGTCTGTCAGCTGATCAAAAGTTTAAGACCGCAGCCCTTAAAAGCCAACATCTGTGCAAAATTGGATTCCATATCATTTTCTTCTAGGTATTCGCACTGTCATGACCTCCTGATGGCAAAGGCAAAGAACCTTTCTTCTTTGGACGTGGACTGTTGAGCTGACGAGTAAGACCTCTCGCAGCGCGGCATCACTGCTGTGGTTGGACACAGTAAGACAGTCATTTTAAACTTCCTAAAAGATCCTGGGGGTTATAGGACAAGGACGTACAGTGGTAGACCCAAAACAATTACCAGTGCTGAGCCAGAAGATCTGATTGGCTGTCTGTAAAGACACGGGATGATCCTCGACCCAATTTAAGGTCGTTACTCATGCTGACTGCAGTCCAGTAACCATCAGACGGCCTCTCTGAGGGAAGGTCCACGTCTCCTTCAACGCCACAAAACTGCCCATTTGGACTTTGCAAGGGAGTGCCAACCACAGGACATATGAAAGGTGGAAGTTATATTCTCTGATGAGAAAAATTTAACCTTGATGGTCCTGATGGCTTCCAATGTTTCTGAGATCCCACCTGAGATGTTTGCTCCACTGCACAGGGGAGGTGGCGCCATCATGATGTGGGGTGAGTCTGGAACAATCGAGCGTCGGGTTGTGCAGGGCCGTCAAACAGTGGCTGAATATGTGGAGATGTGGCAGTGGGCCTCTCTCCTGACTGAGGACCCTCTTCTCTGTGTTAATGACAGAGGGCCCTGGTCTTTTTAGAAAGACTGGGGTTTTCAACTGGACAACACTGCAGTTCACAATGCCCCCCTGACAAAGGACTTCTCCCAGGAGAATAACGCCACTCTTTTGGACCATCCTGCCTGTTTCCATTGAAATCCAATTGAGAAAATTTGAGGATAGATGGCAAGAAACGTTTATAAAAATGGACCACAGTTCAAGATCCGTGTAGCCATACTCACCACTTGGAGTAACATTCCTATTAGCCTCCTGGAAACACTGGAATCAAGCATTGCTCAAGGATTTTTAAGTGATAAACAAGACTGGTACAGCTACTAATCAGTGAGTCCTTTTAAACTTTTATGGGGGGGGGGGGGGGGGGGGGGGGAGAAATGGTGAGTATATCAACAGTGAGTATATCCCTGCTCTTTCAAAGTATATTTAGACTTTCTGTCAGAGCTACACTATATTGCTAAAAGTATTCACTCACCCATCCAAGTAATCAGAATCAAGTGTTCCAGTCACTTCCATGGCTACAGGTGTATAAAATCAAGCACCTAGGCATGCAGACTGCTTTTACAAACATTTGTGAAAGAATTGGTCACTCTCAGGAGCTCAGTGAATTCCAGTGTGGGACTGTGAAAGGGTTCCACTTGTGCAACAAATCCAGTCGTGCAATTTCCTCGCTCCTAAATATTCTACTAGGGGTGTCCCGATACAACTATTTCACCTCCGATACGATACCGATATTGCAGCCTTGAGTATTGGCTGATACAGATATCAATCCGATACGATATCAGCAGGAATCATACAGACTTTTATTACCTATTTTGTAGTATGGACTGTAAGAAAAGGCTTGATCAGGTCAGATTACTCAAACAGTGAACAGTACGCAGCAAAAGTAGGTATGAGAAAAACTGACCCATTTGTTATTAACCAATAGGTTAAATAAATTTTAACCTTAAACATAAGAATATACTACAATTAAAACAACATGAATAAAAAATATTAGAAGACCCTGAAAAGTGACCTCAATAAATCAAACAAAAACATAGTTCACCAATTGCAAAATAACCACTGTGTTGAACTTAAACATAAGCATATTCTACAACTGAATCAAATAAAAAATAAATATATTAGAATGGACTGCTTGTATCGGAGATTTAGGATGCAGGCCGATATAATCCGATATTTGTTTTTTTGACCGATATCCGATATCAATATCGGATCGGGACATCCCTGTATTCTACAGTCAGTTGTCAGCTGTACTATAAGAACGTGGAAGTGTTTTGGAACAACAGCAACTCAGCCACAAAGTGGTTGGCCATGTAAACTGACGGTTCAGGGTCAGCGAATGCTGAGGCGCATAGTGTGAAGAGGTCGCCAACTTTCTGCAGTCAATCACTACAGACCTCCAAACTTCATGTGACCGTCAGATTAGCTCAACAACAGCGTGCAGAGAGCTTCATGGATGGGTTTCCATGGCTGAGCAGCTGCATCCAAGCCTCACATCACCAAGTACAATGCACAGTGTTGGGCACATTACTTCAAAAAAGTAATTAGTTATAGTTACTAGTTACTTTCCCAAAAAAGTAACTGAATTACTAACGGAATTGCTCCTTCATAAATGTAATTAGTTACCAGGTAAAGTAATTGATGCGTTACTTTTTTAAAAAAGCTTTTGCTGCTTGAGTTGTGTGTCTCTGTCTCTGTGTCCTTCCTTGTTGTTACCTGCTGCAGCAGCTCTGACATCAACAGTTCTCCAACAGCGCGTGCAGGGGAATTTGCCTGATAGACTAGAATGGGAGCGAAGTGCTCCGCAGTAAGCTTCACCTACACGCAGCACTGCATTGGTGAGAGCCAGCGCACAGCAAGGCGCTGGATATTCGCTTCAGATCTATTTTCTGCGCGGCCGCATCCAAACCTCGTAAATTCACGGTCACTTTTCATTTTTATACAAGGATATAGGCGGATAGAAGTTAAATAGATCACAAAGCTGTGTGGTTGGGACCATCAAAGGGACCTTAGAGAAGGAAAGTGAGGTGTTGTTTTCTTTTTCAGCGTATGACATGTTTTATCAGCATGTGACATCGCTGTGCTCATCATGAGAGCTCTCCGGGGATCAGCCCTGCTCCATACGGAGCTGCAGCCGCAGCTCTGCTCGGTGCGCACTCTCAGTGGGTTTTGTCCGTCAGGGCAAGACCGTGGCGCTGCGCGGCGCTTCCACGTGCTGTGGAATTTGAGGGTGAGTCTGGTCGGATAACAGCTGCTTGACATCGGTGCAAAGTAACGCGCCACATTTCCCTGTCAGTAATGGTAACGGCGTTGTAACGCATGAAAAAGTAATTAATTAGATTACCCGTTACTGAAAAAAATAACGCCGTTAGTAACGCCGTTATTACCAACACTGACAATGCAAAGCATCGGAGCAGTGGTGTAAAGCACACCACCACTGGACTCTAGAGCAGTTGAGACGTGTTCTCTGGAGTGACGAACCGTGCTTCTCCATCTGGCATTTTAATGGAGGAGTCTTGGTTTGGCAGTTGCCAGGAGAACGATATTTGTCTGACTGCATTGTGCCAACTGTAAAGTTTGGTGGAGGGGGGATTATGGTGTGGGGGTGTTTTCCAGGAGCTGGGCTCGACCCCTTAGTTCCAGTGAAAGGAACTCTCAATGCTTCAGCACACCAAGACATTTTGGACAATTCCATATTCCCAACTTTGTGGGAACAGTTAGGAACTGGCCCCTTCCTCTTCCAACATGACTGTGCATCTGGGCACAAAGCAGGTCCACCAAGCCATCGATGAAAGTGTCTGGTGTGGATGAACTTGACTGGCCTGCACAGAGTCCTTACCTCAACCCAAATAAACACATTTGGGATGGAATAGAGCAGAGACTGAGAGCCAGGCCTTTTCGTCCAACATCAATGTGAAAAATTACCATAAACACTCCTAAATCTGGTGGACAGCCTTCCCAGAAGAACTGAAACTGGGACTGGGACAGCTGCGACGTCATATTGAACCCTATGGATTAGGAATGGGGTATCACTCAACTTCATATGCGAGTCAAGGCAGGTGAGCGAATACTTTTGGCAATAAAGTGTATTCTTCAATCATAAGATCGAATAATACACAATCTTGCCGAAATCATCGTTATACGCATCAAATAAGCCAAAATAACAAGAAGATAAAGAACAAAAATCGCTAAAATGCGCACAAAGCATGTACCACAACTACACGTCCATTAATACCAGGCCTCTTTATTGTGTCTGGAGTAATAAACTACCCTGTCTTGTGTCCATCAGTGGCCTTGAGATGCTCGCTTGAAACTCTCGTGTTAGCCTAGCATTAGCCTTACCGTGGCTTTGGCGGCGGAGGTCCCTCGAGCTTTAACTTCTTCGCCATGAGGTATGTGTGCGATTTCATCCATCGCTTTTTCTCTCTCACTTGTGTCAACGATATGTTCCTGCAAACACGCTGACAATGAATCCCTAAAGTCAGTGCTCCACGATTTAGTAAGTGCCCTGACGCCATGTCGCCCACTGGCAGCTGAGTGCACCAGAAAAAGCTGTCCGACAAGGAACAACAGACAACATCCGGTCGGCAGGAGGCCCATTCACACTGGTTACCATGGTTACATACTCACGCGTTGACCAACAGCAGCAAAAGAGGAAACGACAGAGTGATGATCGAAGGACAGCACGAATCAAGAACCAATTTTGTACACAAATAAGGACAACTTACAAGTTATACGTTTGTAAATACGGCTTTGCCTCAGGCTCTTCTGTGCGATGTCTCTTGCTGAAGTTCAGGAAACGCCGAGGGACCAAGTGCAGATCCAAATGGAAAGTGGAGATGTCGGCACAACTTCTACCAAAGAAGGATATGATGCCTTTACAAAGGATGGTGCTCAAGACTTCAACAAAAACGACAAAAACCCTCCAAGCCCACCTCTTGAGAAAAAGGAAAAACCTTCAGGTCCAAGGATAACCAAGAAATTCCTCAAAGACCACTGTAAGAAGAACAAACTTTACATCACACCTTGCCTGAATGACACATTGTATCTGCATTACAAAGGTTTCTCCACCATTGAGAACTTAGAGGACTATACAGGATTGAAGTGTATCTGGCTGGAGAGCAATGGTCTTCAACGCATTGAGAACCTGGATGCCCAGAGTGATCTGCGCTGCTTGTATCTTCAGCAGAACCTCATCCGCAAGCTGGAGAACCTGGAGCCCCTGCAAAAGCTCTGCACCCTTAACGTCTCCAACAACTACATACACACAATTGAGAACATCTCCTGCCTGCCTGACCTGAGCACTCTGCAGATTGCCCATAACAAGCTGGAGACCGTGGGGGACGTCGAGCACCTGAGTCAGTGTCTGGCTATCAGTGTGCTTGACCTGTCACACAATCTGTTAGACAGCCCTGGAATCATCTGTGTACTGGAGCTCATGCCAGACCTAAGAGTGCTGAATCTCATGGGAAATGATGTGGTGAAAAAAATCCCAAACTACAGGAAGACCATGATTGTGCGTCTGAAGCAGCTCACTTTCCTCGATGATCGCCCGGTGTTCCCTAAGGACAGGGCGTGTGCAGAGGCATGGGCAGCTGGAGGCCTGGAAGGGGAGCGTAGGGAAAGAGAGCTATGGGAGACAAGAGAGAGGAGAAAGATACAGGACAGTGTGGATGGTCTAGCAAAGATTAGAAAGGAAGCCCAGGAGAGAAAGCGCCTTCGAGAACTACAGGAAAGAGGTAAGCTTTAAAAATGGGGCCCTATATATTAGGACGTATTGGCCTTATTAAAACAGTTTTTTTATACCAAAAAGAAATACAATTTTTTTTTGTTACAATTCTATTTTGTGTTCAATGGAGATAATTGCATTGAGGCTGTGATTTTTGTTCAGTGCATTCAGTAACCTTAAATGGTTGGATTAAGGGGATGATGGTTTAATAGCAGAGTCTGTCATCTAGAGAATGGTTGCATCTTCAGTTCCTTTAAAGCCACATGTCAATGCGTACTTGGGCAAGTCCCTTAAAGAGATTATTCAGTTTTCTTAATATCCCTTGTCCAAAATAGACTTTTTAATTAACCCAACACATCAGATATATTTAACTTGTCCATCTGGGCAACAGCCAGGGGAAAGAGTTTGGGGAAGGCAACACCTTTCAAAAACATATCCAGAAAGTGATTGGACAGTCATTCTGTCAATCACATTAGCCAATCAAATTATATGGTCGGCAGGCTCTACTTCAGAAAAGTAAAGTTCATAAGGCAAGCCAGTTAGTAATTTTAACTCTCATCAAAAGATGTGGGAAGAGGAGTATGAGTATTATGTCCGTGTAGTTCTCTGCTCTTTATTTTATGTAGAAATGATGTTTATGAAAAAAACGGCCACAACTGCAGATAGCATCCAACTGATTTCTATATGAGCTTTCATTGTTGACAGGCTCACAGTTGTCTCTCCCCTTACCTTGTTTGAAACTTAGAGCTTGCAAGATGGATCTGCTTGATGACAGATTTTGTTTTTTGACATGTGATTGTGTAAGGTGTGTGAGAGTGCTCAAAATAGTGCTTAATCAAAGCAGCTTTGTAGTGGCAAATTAAGCAAATGTGAACAAACTGTAGCATATGATGACCCCATGCTGTTTTTGTGGCAGTTCTTTTAATTATGCAGAGTTTGGCACCATGTACAACAGTATCAATGTAAGTCCTGAGATTTCTGCACTGAAAGAGAACTGAGCTGGGACAACGTTCAGGCTCATGCCATGTACCTCACTAACCCTCCACCAAGCTAGCCGGGTAGATGCTAAAACATAGCAGTCAATAGTGCCACAAAAAGCCTTTTATTTACCCCACTTTTGGGGTGAAACTGCACAAAAGCTGCATTGGCTTAACTAGAAGCTACAGTAAGATTCTTTATTGCATTTCACTTTTACCTCGACAAAGCTCCTATGTTTGGATCTATTTTGTGATGCAGCACATGCGCGTCTGCATTAATAGAACAACCTGTATTGGTCGGGGGTGCTCATGTTTTTGAATTTTTGAGTTTGAAAACCCTGAAACTGCATTTAAATTAAATCAAATGACTGTAAGTACGTTTGTCACTCCCTAGGAATATATAGGAAAAGGAAGAGGAACCATTTAATATTTCTGCCCAGAGTGCATTGCACCACAATGGTACAATTCTTAGTTTTCTCAGAATGTGGAAATGTTTGTATTCTTTGAACAGCTTGCATATAAAAGCTAAAAGTCTTGCACTTACAGAGTCAAAGAGTCTTCATAGTCACAGTTCCTAACATTAGTTACTCTTGCATACTCATAGTTTTAATAACATAACATGACCTATTCTCTGATTTATTTCTAGGTGAAGCTGAGGTGTCTGAAACTCCAAACAAGCCATTTGAAGTAAAAGAAAATCAGAGTTCTACTTCTTCAGAGGAGAAAACTGAAGCACATGTCCAGAACTGCCCGGAGGCTCATGAGGAGAATCTACAGAGTCAACCAACAGAAGGGTCAGGCAGCAAGCATGAGGAAGCAGAACAGTCAGGTGAAGAATATGAGTATATGCATGATGACCACGATGATCAGGATGATCAGGATGAAACTGTGTCTGTGGAAGAATATGAAGAAGAAAATTCAGAGTATTCCGGTGAAGAGGGAGAGGACACAGATGGCACAGAAGAGGAAGATGATGACAAGCAACAACAGAAAGAGTCGCATGGAATTCTATTATTGGAAAATGAGGAGGTAGACACAACAAAGCAGACTGAGGAGAAAGAGCCATCTTTGGTCAGGGCAGCCCCTCCTCAGCCAGATGAGATTGTACCAGTAAGTGGTCCTGGACCACTGGTTACTGAGCTGGAAGACCCAGAGCAGATAGAAACCATCCACCTGCCGTTACAGAACTCACTGTGTATTGATGACCTGCCTGACTTGGAGGATGTGGAAACTGAGGATTTTACAGAGATTCAGCGAGCATTCAAACCCAAAATAGAGTTCCTATCAGGAGGGAATGATGAGGATGAATCAGCAGAGTATCAAAGTGAGGGCATTGATCTGAATAAAAACTCACTGTTCTTCATGAGCAACAGCAAAAGGTCACCTGAGCTGTCCAACAGCTCTTCATCACTGGTGTATCCAGAAGATGGGGATGGCTGTGAGCCTCTGATTTTCCAACCAGTGGGGAAGCCCAAACCAGTCCGAAGTCCACCACGCTGCTTAATTGAGGAGCTGAACTAAAGAAATTTATAAAGGATTTTTTGTTCCTTTCTTGGCCTGTTTATGAGATTCAGGAGCATTTCAAAACATACCAAGAGGTGATTAAATGGCCTTTTAAAACCACTAAAATCCAATTTGGGGCTTGTAGTAATATTGAAAACAATCTAGATAAAACAAAAATGAAAAATAAATTGTTTAGTTTAGCTAAAAATATGCAAGGTCATGTGAGTGTTTGTTTTGAATTCCTTAAAAATCAAATAAATATACGTCATCCATATTTTTTGTTTTTGTTTTCTTAAGTGACAGCAATACCTTTAGGTACGCATATACAGTATTTGAAAAGAGAAAAAATACCATGTTATTATTTTTGAACATTTTTGGGGGAATTTTTACTTTAAATATATATCTAACAGCAAACTATCAAACCTGTCTGCAGACCCACCAATCCCTCATAGCAACTGTTGCTGGGCTTCTTCCTATTGGAAAAAGGTCCATTTTCAGTTCCCCATGCTAGAATTGTGAGCTTACTATTGTAACTTTAGCATTTCTAAATGTATGAGAGTGATTTTAGGTATCCAAGGCACAGTCCAGGAATAGTTTTCACCACTATTCATAAACCATAGCATAATAATGCCTGTAGTCACAGAGCCTCCAAAGCGTGAAGAGTTGCTCCTTGTGATGAATTCTAAAAAAGTTTTAGGAATCTCTTAAGAATTTCTGCTTAACTTAGGGGCTAGTAACAATTAAATTTGTTCACAACAAATCTTAACTCTCAAAAGACTGCTGAGGGTCAAAAAACATTTGCAACAGTAAGAGCTCTTACAAGGGTTGAGAATTCCTCTTGAGGAGAGGAAAACTGAGTAAATGCAGAGATCCTGCTAATATCTGTCCTCACAGGGGGCTGAAGCCCATCCCTGCATTGTAGGAATATGTTTGCAAAAGGTGTGCATTAGAGTATTTTTATTTTTTTAGTAATACTCATCTTGAAGTGTTTGGTTAGGTTTAGGCTTCTAAAATTATCCATTTGACAAATGGGCTGGGGTAGCAAAGGTTTGGTAACAACTGGCTTAAGACATGTTTACATTACCCATCTCTGACTTTAACATCAACTTACTACCTAACCTAGTCTAAAAAGGCAGATCAGAATTCATAACATATCATCTGAGTCTCTTTTCGTAAAACTGACAATAGTATATATCTCACAGGATGACAGTCGACGATATCCATCAAACTGCCGTTAGACAAAGGTGATGTTTTGTTTCAGTTTGTTTTTACAACTTTTAGTAGTCTAGTGTATCCTTGTCTTTATTTTTATTACTGAAACCAAGGCTATAAAAGACGTAGATCACTTCAACATAAATAAAAGTAAGCAGGGTATGTTCAAAGGTCTTAATAAGAAGGAGCACACAAAAAAAGAAAATTGCCTAACCAGTTAGTATCAACTAAGAAGGTCAGTGTGTAGTCATTAAAAGGCATAAATGGCTTCAGGCTTATACAGTGTTCCTTTTAACCCAACAGAAGGATTATAGTGCTGTATGTAAGTGGTGTGTGTAATGCATTCAAGGAAATAGAAAAGCAGGACAACAAGTAATATGTATAGATTTACTAAATGTATTACATTTTCCATTTCAAGTCACATATTACCTTCTCTGTAATAAACATTCCACATGTTCCATCTCCTCATTCAATCTCCAGTTCTCCATTTTCCTTTGCAGGTAAACTAATGCTTATACTGTATCTCTGGAGTGATATGAGCTAATATTTACAAGTCATGCTAGGCATTGAGCAAGAGGATTTCTAATAAAAACAAAAACATGAGAACACAAGACAGGACAAAAGAAGGAGTAAAAAAATAAAACTGTACATGTTTTTAAATAAACAAAATCAGAATATCAGCCCTGTGCGCTACAGACTAGTGCATGTGTGTGTTGGTGTCTTCCACACACAGGGACTGAGTGCAGCGCAAAGCTAACATTTGACACATAAAGTAAGGGAATAGTACGTTCCTCTGTTATAAGTGATGGCAGGAATACAAAGCTGGCTCTAACGTCGCAGCCACACCCAGGTGTTGACAAGCCAGAAAGCTACTGTAACAGAGTACAGGATCATCTCGCGTTTTGCTCGCTCTTTGTTCTCCTCTTCTAAATGTTGGAGTCTTCTGTTTAACTTGATGAGCTGGAAAACAAGAAAAGACATATGGGCTTCATGATAACCTTAAGACCACAATATCTAGATGGAGGACTTTTAGACAATTTTAATATGTGTTATTAGCGAGATATTCATCAGAAAGTGATGCTCAGCTGAAAGCAAAACAGCCCTGCAGAAACGTTAGCTAGTGTTAGCCAACAAACTGTTTTGGGCTTCTTTTGGCAAAGGCAGAAGATGATTCCAGTCCCTCTGAGTACACTGGTTCACCTGGGTTGCTTACCTAACATATTTGTTTCAATTCAAGAGAAATCTAGCTTGCTTTGCTGGATAGTTTGCTTGATTTGGAATGTTGAGATGAACTCTGCAGCAGACCACGGACCTGAACTCTGGTCTACCACTTGGTTTTGATGACCAAGTAAAATGGAGTCTAGTTTACCAAGACAGAACAAGGAAAGTGGACAAAAATGCAGTCCATTGTGAATTGAACTTGGCCTAATTTCAGAATCACAAACATTAAGTTTATGAAACACATCAAATAAAGGGTACGGCTAATGTTAGCAATGATAGCACTGCTAGCTTGATTTCTTTCTGGCAGGACAATGACTTGAAGTCCACGCTGAATGTAGTTACACATTGCTCCAGTCAACAGGCCATTTTCATCTGACATAGCCAACAATTTTACCACTGTCACACTACAGTAAAATTAGCGGGTTTTTTTCAACACGGGTTAACCCGCAACCCACTGTCAGCAGACCCCGGTCTAATCAGCAGTAGATGAGCTGCATGATGATGTCATCACGCTGATGACATCATCAGCGCAACGAAGCCCTTCCATGTAACTAATGGAAAGGAGCATAGAGGCCATGGACACGGTTTTCTGTACTTTTACTTTTGTCCCTCTTTAAGATGTATAAACTTGGCGCTGATGATACAAAGGCAGATGGAACTTGTTGCTGAGATGGCAAAGAGTCACATAAGTTACAGACAGAGGGGACGGGCGTTATGTTAGGCCGTGGGGAAGTTACACCAACGTCATCTGTAAATTAGTGAGTCGACCTGTGTGTGATGTTCTTAAGTGTAATATTTTGAATTTCTAACTTCTATCTACTATTTCTTAGCCTTCAAAAGTGAGATCAGTTAGATCAGTGAGATCACACATCCTGCTGCCAACCCAACGGGGCAATTAAGATATCTCAGCTTCTTCTTTCTGGGACTGTCATGTTTTCAATCACTTGGTCTGACTGCAACATACTTGATGTCATAGTTGAATACTGAATAAAAATGGCTGACAGGTGGATTTTCATAAAATAGATCAAACATCATGTCTTGTTTAGTGCCCCATTGGAAGCTTTGGGGGCCTGATGTGGCCATTTTGAGCCATTGTAGACTGTTAAAGGCACTGGACAGGGTCAGGGCAGCTGTTTGGTAATCAGAGGAGGGTTTGAAACACTTTGGAAAGCCAATCAGTGGTCACTGCCATGTGCAGATGTCGTCTCAACCAAAATTGAAATCATGCCACTAACAAACAAAGAGATCGATTTGAGGCAGGAACTAAAGCTGGCCAATAATGACAGAGCATGCACTTGAAGCCATATCAGTCAAGTTCATAAATGCCAAAGCGATCCAACATGGCCCGTTTTTTGTTTTTTTAACAAGGCCATTATTATGTGTATTTGGCTATAAATATTGTCTTCTTTCAATTTACAAATATGTATTCCTGTCACCAATCTCAAGCAGAAAGTCCAGTAACTGCAATTTTTGGCAAATCTGCAGTGGCAACATCAGAGGTTCACACTTGAACAGGCTTTGGTCTGCTTGACCAAATGCAGCATAAAAGCTGACTGAACCTGAAATTTACCCCTGAATGTTACCTCGTCTGACTGTGTATGTTTCCTGAAAATAACACTGACTAAAGGGCAGGCTGTCTGAATTATACCTTTGAGCAATGAAATACCCCTTAAATCCTAAAGAAACAACATTTTATTTTCTCCTTAGCTGCCTGTGGGGCTGATTCTTGCTTCCCTCATGTTTTGCTTTGTTTGCCTCTGAGTAGAGCGGTGATGTCTCTAATGATCAAGGTTATAGAAGTGTTTAACAAGACCTCACCTGACGTCGAAGTGTTGTTGCATCAACCACAGTCATATCATCTTGTCCTGCATCCATTGAGGTTTCAAATGTTGACAATGCAAGCCTGTAGAAATAAAAATTAAGCATTTGAGAAGAGAACGAAAAACCCACCTAAATGTGTCAAAGACAAGGTAACATTAAGGTTTATCACAATTTATGTCGACCAGTACAAAATAATTTCGAAAACTTTACTTGAGTGGGACTTGGACCCAAGGGGAAATGAAAAGAAAGAAAGGATGAGGAAAAGGACAAAGGACCAGAATGAACTTTGCCAGGTGAGATTACCTGGATTCATGCAGGGGGTTGGAGCTTGATGCTGACCCCCCTCGCAGTGATGGTTTGCTACAGAGGTAGGGGAAAGACAGGGTGGGAAGAAGGGAAAAATAAGAAAGATAGAGGAACGCATATTGTACAGTGTTGCAAACATGCACACACATCGCAAGATTTTCAACACCTAACTTTTCCTGTTGTTCTGGGCACCAACAGGATGATCTCTGGTTGATTATTGGGTACAATGCTAGCACTAGACCTAAATAAGTCAATGCCAAGCTTGTGCAATTCCATTAACATATGTGTTAATATTGTTATTACAGTGGTTAGACAATGGTTGTTTATTGCAGATGCATAAAACACAAACCACACTCCAAATTACTGCCACAGGATAAAGGGCAAAAAAAACAAAACAAAACAAAAAAAAAACAATCTTTCCTCCCTAAAACAGAAAAAACACAGGATAATCTAACTGTAACTTTGGAGAAACAAAACGTCCAACACTGTACTTTCAGTGACTAATAACTGATTAGCCAAAGATTTTCTAAAAGCTAAAAGTAAAAAAAAAAAAAATTAAAAAGCAACCAGATGTTTGCAAGGTCACCTGCGAGGATTCTCATCCAAGACCTCCAGGACCTGCTGGTAGGCCCGACGTGTAGTGGACTGGATGAAAGACAGAACACCACTAGCGCTGTACAAGTTGTGTTCTTCTTCAGTCTCGGTCAGAGGGGGGCAGGGGTGGGCAGTGGATGGGGATGACTGGGTCGCACTGTTCACCACCCACCATTAAGAGCAGCCAATTTAGAGGAAAAGGGCAGAAAAGAGGAAAGAAAAGAGGAGGAAGGAGAGAAATAAGGAAAAGGAACTGTCCTACTCTTTTGTAACTCGGTTTTCTGAAAAAGGATTGCTACCCAGGGAAGGTAAAAGAGTGAAGCTGCATAAGTAGCATAATGATTTTAGCTGCCAATCATTTACAAAGCTTGACTAACATGTAATCAGGCATAGACAAAATCTGTACAGATTATTAGACATTCAAAACCTAAAAAAAAAGGGTTAACTTTTTTAAATGATCACGGCGTGCTGTTGTAGTGAGGATGATGCAAACAAAATGCTTCCAATCTGTCGTTTTTTTAAACAAAATAAGCTGTGCCCATCTGAATATGTATTCATTTTTTGATACATAAAGCAATTAAATACAAAACTTTGTTGAAAAGTGCATAAAAATTCTATTCAAAGCCTGTACAACAACCTTTCATAAATGGTTTTCTATTGGGAAGAGTTCTGTTTCATGCAGAGTTGAGCGTAGTCAACTCAGTGTGAAATGTACAGCTTCAAATCAAGTTCAAGGTGTGTACAACAAATATTACATTTGACTTATCGTGATTATTTATGTATGAGATTGACCAACAGGTCATTATTACTACTCTGAATAAGAATCCTCTCTAGATCAGCAGTTAGCTGGAACATGCCCACATTAAACTGGTATGACACAACAAACAAGCATCTGAAAACCAATCAGTTCACTCCACATTAATTTGCAGATGGACAATATTTGCAAAAAATTATGATATTGACCAACACTGATGTTGAAGCGATGTCCATGTACATCCCCAAAAAAACACCAGCCTGACTTGACAAATCATGGTAGTTGGATTTATTTAACAATATCTGTGGGCTGTATTTGGATGAATGTAAAGGGAAAATGTCAAACCTCTCCCATTCAACACAGAAATATAGAATCACGATGAGCTTATTGTAGTAGTTATTGGACACACTGATTATTAAATTTTAACACATATTCTGAAACTATTCAAATATCACATACAAATATACACATGTGTACAATGTGTTAATGCCCTGAAGATTTTATGAACAATAATTAAAATTAATTTAACTAAAAATGATTTTAAAATTGAATTATTTGTGCATCAGAAGTTTGAACTCAGAGTTAACACATCAGCCAAATTGTTAATAAACGCTGGCAGAAACATTTTTCCATGCAAACGTCAAAACAGCTCAAAATGTCAAAGAGAACAGACCACAGCAAGAAGACAGAGGGGTTTGGGAAAGGCAGGAACCAAAAGAGAGATGCAGGTGCATGCACTTTGGAGATAAAATGGAGGTGGTGTTGAGCAAGGACAGGTTTGTCAGTACTCACGCTGAATCGTTGTGTATCATCTGACTGCTGTGACGTGCAGCATTCTCACTAGCCGAACGTTCCCGCCTTGATCGCCCCTGTGGCCGTACCTACAAAGAATGAGTGCAACAGATTTCTTTATGCAGCTGTTGGACAATGAAGAGATTTTTTGTGGCAGCTCCGCTGATAAATGTTGCTTCACTACTCACCACCTCATTGTCTTGGGCTGACCTCTGCTCCTCTTCCATGAAATCCAATGGCCGCTCACTGAGTGTGAGGACTCTGGGTGGTGTCTTCAGTGACAGATCCTCTAGTGGTGTTGACTGGATGAGGTCCAGATCTCTGGGTCTTGGAAACTGCTGGTCACCGCTGTCTGCTTATAAAGAAAGGTTGGTTTCAAGTGTGGGTCAGAGTGAACAAGTAACGCTAAAATGTTTCAAAAGTTTCAAGAATAGCTCCATATTCCTGCTCTACATGCTCTGAATTTTATGTTGGTCTTCATAAAGCCTATCTTTAAATAATCAGCATGACACAATTGCTAATCAGGAAATGGCATTTCAAAGTCCACAACCACTGATAGAGGCACATTTGGTTTGTCGATGGTTACACTAAAGACATGTCTCAACTTAGCTCATGACACCATCTGATACAAACTCTAACTTAACACAGCCTTTTCTTTTGCAAGATGATTAGCAGAATACTGACCTGCAACCACAATTCTCTCAGGAACGTGCATTATGACACTGTGTGGCACCTCCTGAGATCCAAAATTTGGATCCTCGTGGGCTTGAGGAGCAACTTTGAGCATTTCAGGGATGCGCATCCTCTGGCTGATGCCTTCGGTGTACTCCAGCTCATACTGGATGCGGTTGATCTCTGCCATCTCAGCCGTGGGGGAGGGGAATGCTGCTCCGTTCATCTGGCTGTGAGAATTATTTGTTCAGAAACACAAAGATAATGGTTAGTCACCACTGAGGTCATCGAGGGCAAAAGCAAACATGCCAACATGAGAAATTCCTGTCATGTCCCATTACCTGTGCCAATAAGGATATGTTTTTGCCCACGTTTGTTAGTTTGTTTGTGAACGGAATGACTCAAAAAGTAATCAGCAGAATTTGATGAACTTTTTAAATATCAGAAGTGAAAATGTTTGACTTTGCTACTACTGAATGCTAACTTTTTTGCTTACTCAGGAAAACCACAGGATTCAATAAGGGAATTATTATAAGAATCGGATCACTACGCAAAATCCAGAATGGCACTGATATTAAATATAATCAAGTCCCATCCCTAATGAGAATTCTCACATTCTTAACAGATTTTGATGATATTTTCAGGGAAAACTTCTCATGGCACAAGTGGTTTGATTTTTGTGGTGAGAAAAATACAGCACGGCCGAGTAGCTCTGTCGTTTTTGTGTTTTTATCATACTGTTTATTGCCACTACTACTGCTTCTGGATACCCAAATTTCCCCAAGAGGATTAATAAAATACCTTCCTACCTACATGGGATGTAACAGTTACCAATGAAATGATAAACTGTGGTCAAACTTCCGACTGCTAGTATTACCGTTCTCTATTTTAATTACAGTTAAAACCGTGTTTGATGACCCCACTTTGTCAATAATTCATGGTAATGCTGCTCATTGCCTGGAAAAGCCAGAACTATGTGTCTGCTCCTCAGCAAAGCAGCAGCGATCCGTCAGGTGCCCATGGGCAGTTTGCAAAGCCAAAGTATGGTATTTCCTGCCATACTTTCGCTTTCTGGACACTGTACTGGAAATTTTGTTCTACCTGAAGTCTGGTCATACTTTTGATGTGACAAGGATGCCAAGGACGGTCACCCTGTCTACAGAAAAAGTCTCAGGGAAGGGAGCAGGGGAAGAACCACAAACACCCCCAAAGCAGCTTCAGGGGATTGTTGAGAGAGACCTCAGCAAAGACCAGAGAGGTGGAGAGGGCCAGGTTCTGACCATTGCAGATCGCTCCTAAATTAATATTTTTAACTAAATCTAACTTTGTCAAATGATTTCAGTGTGTTTAAGTACCTTTCGAACATTTTGAAACACTGAACAATACCGCATAATAATAATAATCATGAAAAGTTTGGTCTCAATAACTTGATATTATACTTTCACACTTTACATCCTTAGTACCTACCTAAGTGTGAATCCAAAAATTTTCTCAAGGATTTGTCAACAGTGTGAGATATGACACATTTTTAGCAATAACTTGCCCAACAGTGTTGAACATGCCTTGGTAAACATATGTGCTCTCAGAGCACTTTTGCTTTTGTATCCGAGTCCACCTGGACGAGCTATACTGCATTCCTGACAACTTACTAAACTGAATCTATTATTAGACAAAAAACTTACATTATTTAAAGCGTAATTTGGGAAACTACGTTACAGCTTGTGCACAGATTGCTGGAGTGAGAGATAAAGAAAGATTCTCATGACACTATCATATGATGATAACGACGTGTCTTGTGACTATGTTTGTGAGGACACAAAGAGAGATCTACTGCACTAGGTTAACTGGGTTGAACCTGCATTATAATGTATTTCCAGCATTCTAATGTATACTGATGAGCTTAATGTTAATATATGGATGATACTGCAGCGAACTGACACCACTAGGGTTATACTGGTTCTCTAAGTAACGAACACTGGCATTTGCAGTAATCAGTAATCCTTTAAGCTGTGTCTAGGTACATTACCTTTGTAAGATCGTGACAATCCCTAGAGCTTCAGGGTTTGTTTCGGGTGATCAGCCAGACAACGCATTAGCGCCATTTCAAGCTAACGTTAACGTGAGTGCGTTGGTTTTGGTTTCTTACCGTTTGGTTCGTGGCTAAAGCTAGCCTCCTCTCCAAAGGAAAAAAGGAAGAAATCCCAGAGAACACAAAAACGTCTCTATAAACTCCGAACAGCTCAAATTTGGATAGATTTGACGGGCGGTGTGGCTGCTGGGCATCCCCTTGTTGACAGGGGGTATCCTCCTCTCTTCCTCCTCAGTCTGCACCTACAGGAAGTGACGTCAAAAATATACCAGGACGTGACATCATATCATGAAACGCAGAATTTCATGGACTTTTTATTGTTTGAATTAATTTAATGTCTTCGTTTGCTTTTTTAAGTGTTTTATGCGACTTTTCCTTCATGGCGGCTCTCTTTCTTTGCATCTAACCTTTTACGTTTTTCTTTTTCCAGCCCACCTTTATGTATCTTATGTATAACCTATACTGTAATTAAAAAATATATAAAAACGAGAGGATAAATATAAAAATGCTTATTTCTGTCATTAAAAAGGAGACAAACAAGGGAAATCACCCCAGTGTGTTGTGTGTCTAAACTTAATATTTGTATTTAAAAGGAAACCTTAATCATGAAATCTTTATAAAATGATCACTTTAGCATTATAGTATCAATGGTTAATATAATTTTTATTCATTAAAGGTATTAAGACAATACATGATGTTTATGGTGGAATATAATAATAATGGTTACCATCATGAGCATGATGATGATAATACTGATTGTTGTTGTTATTAATGTTTTGTAAAAGTATCAACTTATTTATCTATAACGTTTGTGAGAATTATGACTAGGAATCGTTACATACATTTTTTTCTTACATTGTGGAGAAGGTAATTTTTGATTTGGAAATGTCTCTGTTTTTTAAATTACTGCTTTTTCTGATTTTGATATGGATCTATAGGTGTGACATGGCATTTACTTGTCTAATAAAAAGTTGGCCAACAATGATGTCAGACTTTTATGAGCTTGGACTTCTTTCTTTCACTTTTAAAGCCTGTGCTTAGGCTATTCTTAATTTTTCTTAACTTAATTTATTTTGTAATACACCTTTAAATATTAATTTGCGTCTAAAAGTTTGCGTTTTAGCAATACATAATTATAGAAATGTCAGATTAAGCCTACTCGTTAAAATGCATTCGTTTATGAGGCACAGATGGCGTGGTATGAGTGTTAAAATGAAGATGCAGGTCCTCGTGTGGCAGGGTTTTGGGGAGGTGGCCCCTGAGTGACTGTGGGTGGTGCATGAACCCGGAGTCACTCGGCTGCGATTGACGTGGGACAAACCTTCAGTCTGCCTCACCGGTGCACAACAACGCACGTTTTAGTCTCAGAAAATTAAAAGGCAAAGAAAGAAACGACTTGTCAGTCATGCCTTAAGCTGTTTCTTTTATTACACCAGGATGCACCTCATTTGATGGACGCAGAGGCAGAGCCGAGGGAAGAGCGTGAACGACCGGCTGAAATTATGTCCCCCGATATATTATTTGTGGTCTTTTTCAGCACTTTGCACATAGCCTCGTCTTTGGAGCTGCAGCTTGGCATGTAAGTTTATTTTTCAATCGTTGCCTTAGCTCTTTGAATAAGTTATTTAAGATTTGTGTAGGATAAATTATCAGATACTAGAGGAAATATCTGCTGCATAAGTGAAGCTGTCTTAATAAGACTGAGGCAGGTTGATTTAACTTGTTTGATGGAGTCTGTTATTTTTACAGCCGAAGTTCTGCCAAACATACAAGATTAGCTTTTGTCTCAATTATTGTAAGGTTCAACAAATATCCACTAGGAGGCGCCCTGTCAGCCAACTTTTGGGGATGGATGTGTGGTTCATAGCACCACCATAGCTTGCTCCTGCATAATAGCTTTCAATGGAATGTGATTTGTTTTATGGCATGTGTCCTGTGCCAGGGGTTTCCGAATTTAAACAGACTGTGCTGGACCCGAGTGCAGGCATCTTTTTATTACAAGAGAGAGAGACTGAACACTTCCCCTCATTAACTTCTGGCTGATTTGTATTCAGATACTTTATGGGGCAGGACACCTTTAATTAAGGAATCTTGTACTTGTTAGATGCAGTACCTCAAAATTCTGCTATTTAATAAGTACATCGTTGCATTCAGCACATGTACACAAGAACATACTTAAAAACAACCATTTAGATTTTAATTGGTTGTTTATTGCATGCATGCAAGGGGGTGTTAAAGCCATTGGCTTTTCCTGGACCATAATGAAGTATTTTGACATGCTTGTGTGATGAGCATGAAGATGTCTGAAACATGTGTAAGTTCCTATTTTTTAAATACATCCATACTGCAGGAGGCTTGGACCACCATAACACAGGAAGCTCAGCATATAAAAAATGGAAATGAAATGAAAGACATTGGAGCAACAGGGTTCATAATAGTTACTGCTGACATTGTATCTGGCTTAAATAATATTAATGATAATTTCCCTCTGTTTTTCTTTCTCTCTGGTGTTTTTGATGCAAAGGCCAAATGTTTGTGCGGACCAGGAGATGTCCATGTTAGGGAGCCGCCAGCCTTGTGTCCAGGCTTTTACCCGCATGGTTAAAGTTTGGAAACAGGGCTGCAACAGTCACAGCTGGTGTATGGGCTATGAGAGGAGGTAAGATATAAACAAAACAGACATTTTTAGCCTTGATCTAGATGGAGTTCATTATTTTTTAATGCTATGTGCTGCTGATGCACCAATATTTAGTCTCAAATAATCTCCTCCAAGAAGGTTATGATTTTGATGGCACTTGTTAGTTTGTTAACAGAAAAAACTCTAATAGTTATAGACAGACTTTGATTAAGTTTCATGATAGGCCATGAAGGAACAATTTGATTTTGGCGATGGCCTGGATCACTGTTTTGATCAAGGATTTTTCAAAACACATTCTTTTCTATTGAGAAATACAGCCAATGCCAACATTTCTGCTTGTAACTCCTGTCATACAAAGAATGCAAAAAATACAGGATAACTTTATGGCAGGTTCTACCACACAGCAAAGACTGGCCCAGATACTCAAACTATTTCAGATCCACAGATCCACAATGACCACCAATAATTTAGGGCTCATGGGAAATTGGCTTCATATACAACTATATATATGCAGCTAACACGCATCAACACAAGTTACTTTTTATAATTTTTAAGGTTATTATGCTCTAAGCTTCCTTGGAAGAGGTCCACAACGCTGTATTCTAGGTTTTTTTTTATTTACTTTTCTGCGAAGAGCCTTTCCATGTCTTTACATGTAATGACCTCTACTTAACGGGTAAAACAGAGTCTCACATTCTGCTTGTCCATAATCATCTTCTTTTAAGTGGTGCATTCTTAATATACAGTTTTAATCAAGAATTGGTGATGTTGGACTGAACATCAGCACCATCACGGCTGAGTGCAGATGTCTTTCAACTTCTGATGTGGTTGGCTGAATATAACAGAGTTGAAAAAAAGTAATCATAACAGAATGTTTCCTCCCCAGGACAGCATACTACACAGTGTACAAGCAGATGTACAGCATGGACTTGCACACTGTGTACAGGTGCTGCCCAGGCTGGACTCAGAAGGGCGAAGAGGTGGGCTGTCTGCATAGTGAGTACCTGAATGTTTAATATATTCAAATATTTGTAGGCTTGCTTGTGCATGACCATGAAACTGGTTTATTTATCCAACTGACTTTTGGGATGGTAACATTCCTATCACTAAGTATTGATTATAGATTTGAGTGTAGCAAGCCTTTCTAGCTAGACAGAGATCTTCATAATCTACTCAGCATATAAACATTGATGTTTTAAAGCAGCAATTAGTAACTTATACCCCCCAAAGTCGTAGTTTCAAAGATGACACAATAGTATGATAACTTTTAAAGGAGGGAATGACTTATATCTGATTTCCAATAGGTGCCATATTGCCTGCTTTCATTACAGTGCAACTTTGCCGGATGACCATGGTTCTCTTGTCAGGAAGTGTTTGCTGCATTAGTTCATGTACCAGTCTTTCCAAGACACACAGTTAGCTGTTAGCTGGCCATGTTTGAAAGGCTGAGGCTAATGGTGCCTTTTCCATTTATGGTATCTGCTCATTATGGTGGGTGGGACCTTTATAGTGGAGCTGCCTCACATCAGCAAAGGAAGACATAAGGGGATAGAGCTGCCAGCTCTTTTGTTGCTTTTTGTGACAGTTATAAGATTAATTTGCTCTAAAGACAGTTTCTAGAAGCAACACATGCTATTCAAATGGAGGAGAGTTTGGGAAGTCATAAAGCATCCCTGAGCTGACAGCAGGAGCCATTTCATTTCTGTGTCACTACCCCTGATTTGTGGTGATAGGCTAAATATTCAGAGGCCAGCATTGTCCCTACATCATGTTTAGCCTCAACTCAGTTGGAAAAAAATTGTTCCAGCACTAGTTGACATCCCAAATGGAAAACCAAAGTCTAGCCAAGTTGGGCCGACAGCACATAGTGGTAAATCCCCATGAGAGATAGTAGAGGAGGGTGACAAACAGAAGAGAAGGATAGATGTCAGAACTTTGCTGATGTTATTGTGCTCTTGGATCAGCTGTAAAATACTTTATAGAGGTAGAATAGTTTCATTCAATGGCTTTAAAAGTATGTATGACGTGGTCTCTACAGGAGTCTGTGGTGCCAATACATGTTTCAATGGAGGCCAATGTGCAGAGACTGGAGACCAGATATGTCAGTGTCCACCGGGCTTCAAAGGGAAACGGTGCCAACATGGTAAGTTTCAGTTCCTATTTGATAAAATGTTGGTCATAAACCTGTGTACTACATTCCTTGCATGGTGGGCTGTATATAGAGTAAACAGATGCATGCTTTGTGCTGCTTGGTCAGTATGTAAATCTTGGTCTTCAGAGGACAACATGTCGTTAAAACTTTAACAGGCCCAGTTTTAGACCTTATGCTTTCACTTTGCAGAGGTAGACTGCGTCTGTTGTGAGGCTTGATTGGATGAGGCTTTTCTGTGGGGGTCTCGAGGTAGTTAAAGATGGAAGACGGGCTCTATGGGAGGAATGGTTTCCTTTGAAGGCTACAGCCTGGAGCACTGTGGGTTACCCAGCTGAGCCTCAACTCTATAAAGCTGTTTGTTAATGAGTGTATCAATCAACAGTCCCTGCTTCATATAGCTAAGAAAGTAAAAGCTCAGGTTGTGCTAAATGGCAGAATTTCATCACACAGTTTGTTAATTGACTCAATATACTGCTATAATAACCAGCTCATAGGATTTGACCTACTTTTTTAGGATGGTAAAGGATCAAGGGGCTTGTTGATGCACTAGTAAACCCAGTGAAGTAAACAAGAAAGAGGTAGAGTTAGTTTGCCATTCATATGTTATCCACCAATAAGACATTAATGAGCTCTCTTTAAAAAAAAAAAGTACCTCATGCTATAATAGGACAAATATGTTAGTTTTAAATGACAGTTTGCTGTATTTTGAGAGTTTGTACTCTTGAAGGGGGACAAAGTATTGACATTGTGATGTCAGTGTCCTGGAATGTGCAATATTATTATCAATTCACTGCTTCAAAGTGGCTTTATTAAAAAAAGGTTCTAGGATTACATGTTAGTTGATCATGGCTGTCAAATACTTTTTCATCTCTTTTTTATCTTAATTATAAGAAATGTGTTTTATGGATGCTTTCCTCTTACAGTTGAAATGTTATAATGTTGTTTATCAAATTTAGTAAATCAACTTTAACATTGTTTCATCTAAGTCAATGCTGAGTTCATCCATTAGTCTTACAGTTGCCTGTTATTTCTCATTTTATCCGATATTTTGATATAAATTGTATAATATTCCGATCATCATATTGATAATCCCACATGGCAGTTTCACTATAGGGTAGTGATATTATTGGTATTGCTGACTTTTTAAAAAGTACTGCATTCTATCAGCAGCTGCCTAACCTACCTTGTCTTGGCTAGGTAGCTCAATTATACACACACACACAGGGCTATCGGCAAATGCCCAAGCACATTTTTTTTCTCAAAATTGATTCTCTGGGGGTGCTGGTTTGGCGGAGTGGTGAACAAACAGGCACGTCCCTGTTTGCTGAGTGTCTCATTCATTGTATTTTGTTGGTTATAATGTTTCCTATTTTCATTCTGCTCAGTGTTTTTTTTAACATTAAGACATCATGAACAAAACAGCTACAATAAGTTTAAGAAGACACTGAATGAGGAAAAAGCAAAACATGCAGACAGCAAAGACTTTCTTGACAGTTTTATTACAGGACTTGCAGGACTAATGTTTGTCATAAATTAATCAAGATTAAGCATCCTAGCATCCTACCTATATGGTCTGAGATATCAGCCCCATCTCAGTGCACACAGTAACATGCAGACATAGTGAATCACTTGGTATCAGAATGCCTAAAATTTAAGGTAGTGCTTCATATAAAAAGGCCGAAGTCAGCAAGTTGCACAGATGATTTCTGATGTTCAGTGTACAAATTCTGAGACTTTGCTTCGCGTAAACTGAGTCATTGCACAGTAAGGAACCATGTAGAGGTGGCAACCATTCCTCAGTGTGGGGTAGCTTAGCCTGGTGTGAATACACCTTTAGAGACATTGGTAGGTGTTTCTCTCTAATTCTTAAACTATAAGTTGTGCCAAGCTGCTGTTCCATTGTCATTTGCCTTACACTGAAAATCATGTGCAAGTATCAAGGTTCTTTTCCAACTGGGATAGAAAGTTAAAGCCTCAAATCATCCAATATTCCTTTATTAATCCACTATCTTATTACTTTAAACCACTAAACTGTATTTTTTAAGCCTGGGCTTTTTAGCCCTAATTAAAATGTAGAAATATATATATTTTTTAAATGAATTAATATCAGTATTTTCAAGCTCTGTTCATCTTAAAAGTCTTGACAACTATAATGTAATTTCACCAATCAGCCCGCTCCAGTATTGTTCATGTTTATTTATGTTTTCACTGTCAAAAGAGGGGCATGGTAAAAATGATTAAAAACGTAAAAAAAAAAACATTAAAAAAAAAAAACACCCACTACTTCAATTTTTATGTTAGGGGCAATAAGTGTGCCAATCTGATCCTGAAGAGTGTAACCACTGACACTGCAGTCTATCACTTAAGGTATTGTTGCCTGTGGAAATGCAGGCAACATTTAAGTCTGCTGTGCCAGACCATCCTGAAACAAATGGGGCAATCTGATGAAAACACACTATCAGAGAAGACCTTAAGAGGCAAACATTTACACTGATTTTGTACAAAAGCTTCTTGTCCCTCCTGTCTTTGAGCTCTGTCTTGTTTCAGTCAGCGTCTGTTCTTTCTACTGTCAGACCCCTGCAGTCAATGTAAACAGGCAAACAGGAGGATGGTTGTTAGTGTTTTAGAAAAGTCCCACAGAGACAGAGAGGAGAACATAGGATAGTTGGTTCCTACCCCCACTTGCTCACAAACACACAAACACACACACATACACGTTGCAGAGACTTTCCTGTTTGATTCTTTGGCCCTCCCAGGAGGGAGAGGCCTGCCTGCCTGCCTGCCTGCCTGCCTGGGGTTTTAAACAGTTCCTCCTCCTGCTCAGACATTTCACAGGGACGTGTCGGTGTTTGTTAGAAGTACCTCTCTTGTGCAATTGTTTGGACATGGGCTCTTTGTTTTTCACACATCTGAGTGACAGATTGGGTACGGATAGAAATATGAGATCCAATGAGAGATTCTTCCTGGTTTATCTTCCTCTCATGCACATCCTGTCCATCGATCCTCCTTAGTGGGACCCTCTCTTTGCTGCTCTCTGCTTGTAAAGTGTTTTTCCTTCTTGCATCTCTGGAGACAGATATTTCCTCTCTCATCTGCCAGAATCATTAGAAGAGAAGAAAATATGCCAAGTCCCCAGTTCAGCCAGGTGCCTTCTCTGAACCTGTGCTCAGTGCAGATGCATGCACCAATAATCTGATTTTATAGGGGCTTGAGTCTATGTGTTAAGGTATTTACAACATAATATAGAGATTCCCTCCTATAAAATGTTTTTAAGAACCCAATAATACTGAAGCATTGTTGTCTAAGTTTAAGTTTTATGTAAAAGCAGCTGATGCAATACAATGCTATACCTAATAAGTACAAGGTAGTGCAAGGCTTTAGGTAATTTATTAAAAGCAGTGATAAATAGAAGCATTCACATGCTTTCAGTATCACAACACATGATTCCAATATGCTCTTTTCCTAGTAATGTCTATGCATGATGAAGCACAAATGTCGATTGGTTGTGTATTTTTTTGAGCTACTACTGTCATAAGCAAGAACATATGACAGCTCCTGTTAATCTGTTAGGGGTGCAAAAGTTGTTTTTTTAAGGTCAAATATGCAAATGCACTTTGTAATGTATTTATAAGGGATGTCCCATGCTGTATTGGTATCTGTAAAAGAATTGGTGTTGGGCCCATGTGAGTATTTCTAATTGATTGGGCATTGGAATTTATACTGATCATCTCTTCTGTCAGTTTCAGTCAGTTGAGCAAACGGCAGGCCAATAATGTAGCAGCAGAAGCATGTCCTCTGTGTGGAACTACTTTAATCTAATAATGATAAGAGTCTAATGATCATTCTAAGTCTGTACCATTCTGAGCAGGTTCTTTTGTTTGAGTTTTACTATAATGCATGTTGGTCTTAGTTAAAATGAACTAAATAAGATTATCTAGTTACTTGGAGTTGCTAAAATCCAATATCTGAGTAGATTTGGCCCAGTAATTTATGGGACTTTTAAGGTAGCTTTCATCAACCATCCATATGATTTGTACGCTGGTGTATACACATGCTCATAAAAATACTTTTGGAAGTTGAAATCTCTCTGTTGTGATAGGCCTGCAATGCTTGTGTATTAAAAATAATCACATTTAACCATTTCAGATCAAAAATGGCCACATTTAAACTCATTAAAACTAGGATTTTGACCTTAAAGTCCTTGCAGCATAAAAATGTAATGCTAAAAAATGCTTTTAATTTGCTGACCAGGCCTCACATTTTTTTAGTTTATACAGTTTTTCAGTAGATGGCCCCACGTTTTCCTATAAGCAGTGCAGGACCAAAACATACAGTAGCAGCAACAATCATATTTTCTGGAGTCCTTGAGAAGTACAGTGAGGGCTGGGTGAGGTGACAGTGAGGCTTGCTCTTTTCCAATCCACAGTCATTGGTCTCTTAAGCAGGTGCAATGATGTCTTTGCTGGAAAATCCTGAGACCGTAATGGCCAGTTTTATAAGGACTTAAACATGTGAGAAGAATGCAGATCGTTTTGGTAGGCTGAAGTGCAATTTAAGATACACTATATTGCCAAAAGTATTGGCTCACCTGCCTTGACTCGCATATGAACTTAAGTGACATCCCATTCCTAATCCATAGAGTTCAATAGCTATAACTTTGCTGCTATAACAGCTTCAACTCTTCTGGAAAGGCTGTCCACGAGGTTTAGGAGTGTGTTTATGGGAATTTTTGACCATTCTTCCAGAAGCGCATTTGTGAGTTCACATATAGATGTTGGACAAGAAAGCCTGGCTCCCTAATTCATCCCAAAGTAGTTCTGTCGGGTTGAGGTCAGGACTCTGTGCAGGCCAGTCAAGTTCATCCACACCAGACTCTGTCATCCATGTCTTTATGGACCTGCTTTGTGCACTGGTGCCCAGTCATGTTGGAAGAGGAAGGGGCCAGCTCCAAACTGTTCTCACAAAGTTGGGAGCATGGAATTGTCCAAAATGTCTTGGTATGCTGAAGCATTCAGAGTTCCTTTGACTGGAACTAAGAGGCCAAGCCCAGCTCCTGAAAAACACCCCCACACCATAATCCCCCCTCCACCAAACTTCACACTTGGCACAATGCAGTCTGACAAGTATCGTTCTCCTGGCAACCTCCAAACCCAGACTCGTCCATCAGATTGCCAGATGGAGAAGCACGGTTCGTCACTCCAGAGAGCACGTCTCAACTGCTCTAGAGTCCAGTGGTGGTGTGCTTTACACCACTGCTCCAATGCTTTGCATTGTACTTGGTGATGTGAGGCTTGGATGCAGCTGCTCAGCCATGGAAACCCATCCATGAAGCTCTCTCTGCACTGTTCTTGAGCTAATCTTAAGGTCACATGAAATTTGGAGGTCTGTAGAGATTGACTGCAGAAGGTTGGCACTATGCGCCTCAGCATCCGCTGACCCCCCTCCATCAGTTTACGTGGCCTATCACTTTGTGGCTGAGTTGCTGTCGTTCCCAACGCTTCCACGTTCTTATAATACAGCTGACATTTGACTGGGGAATATTCAGGAGTGAGGAAATTTCACGACTGAACTTGTTGCACAGGTGGCATCCTATCACAGTTCCATGCTGGAATTTACTGAGCTCCTGAGAGCGACTCATTCTTTCACTGCTTTGTAAAAGCAGTCTGCATGCCTAGGTGCTGGATTTTATTCACCTGTGGCCATGGAAGTGACTGGAACACCTGTGTCTGATTACTTGGATGGGTGAGTGAATACTTTTGGCAATATAGTGTATCTTGTTGTAAACAATACTGTATTAACATACCACTGATTAATAAAAATAAAACATTTTTGAAAAAAGAACTGAATAAATTATAAAGCTCAAGACAGATGTTACTGCAGTTAAGTGGGGAGAATCTAAGTTGACTTAAATGTACTGCTGTTATTTAGTTTTAAAAAGCAAAATGGCTAAAAGTAAAAAAAAAAAAAACATGTCTAGGTACAGTCCACATAACTTTTTGTATAGCATTTTTTTAAAACAAGTGCTTTGACAAACAGTCAGGAACATACAGGAGACAAATCACAAGAGCTTAAGCATAAAAGAAACTTTCAAACAGCACAATTTGAATAACAAAAAACAACCTTACACTTATGTAGGACAAGTAACCGAAGCACAAAGAGCCAGAGAGGAGAAATTAGGGTGAAATTAGGTAACTGTTTTTGTTTTATTGATAGGTCAAATTGATAGTATTTAGACTTGAGCAAAGTCTCTCAGTGAGGGGCTAATATATATGACTTTATTTTAATATTCTTATTTGCTGTTTCAGTGTCGCTAATAAGGCCCAGCTACATCACATCCCAGCCTGCTTTACACTGAAAGTATTAACATAAAGGAGTAATTTACTGTACAGCAAAGTGCCTTTAAGATGCATTACTGCCATCACCTGGACTGTGGTGGAACAAAAAGAATATGATATTAACTGGAGCTCAAACTATATAAAGAACATGACCTTAAGTGATAAATCAGTTCTCCAAAGAACCACAGAAAAGGATCAGATTGTTTGTAAATGTGACATCACTATCATCAAATGCAACACCACTGTTGACTGCGTTGTATAGATATCAGGCATACACATTTCATTTTAGCATCACATTACATCACAGATGGAACTCATGGGAACCTGGATCATTCTTGAACATGTACACTCTGACCAACATGGGAAAACTGTTCACGATGAGATTTGTTTTTTGAGTTTGAGTTTTCCTTGATGACAGACTTATTATTGTCCTTTTTCATGTAAGATGGTGATAAAGCAGTCAGAGGTAGGAATGTTGACCTCTGTGGATTTATCTTAGAGTATCATGTTAAAGAAAACTGGACTGTTTGGTCATGAAGATGTTTCTCAAGGCCTCCTCAGATTTATTACTTATTTCCTTCTCTCCCATGTGTTTCTCATACTACTGTATGTAATGCCTGTCACATTGTGGTGTGTAAGTGTTTGGCATTTTTTTCTGTTGTTCTTTTTCTGCCCAGGATGATTGATTTTATGGGTGTTGCTCCATCTGTGGATTGACTTGTCTTCAAGTTTATAAGCTGGTTCCATATTGAAGCTTGAGGGAGAGCTTACGAGTGACTTTGGTCGATCTCGAGGTTTCCCTAAAAAATATTAAGAAAACATGTCCGAATAGATGCAGATATGAGAAGTTTTCTTCCTTCTTAAAGCATTAGTATATTACAAAAAGGTATGTTTGGGTTTGGATAAGTGCCATATTTTAACACCCACAAAATTCACTATGGATTTTCTCGTGGTGTCATATTGTATTTTAAATTATTTAAAAAAGAGAAAAGTTTGAGCACTTTATTGCCAGTATAGAAATGCTCCCTTTAAGAGTATTTTCCTGTTTGTGACAACCTGGCCAAAAGATGAGATATATATTATCAGGCCAGGAGATACGAGGTATTAACCCTGCAGAGCAGATGGACCGGCCTGATTCATTGTCTGAAATCCTGCAGGTCAATCTTGCCAATGTCCAATACTCTACATTTTTACTGGCTAAATGCAACACTCTTCTCAATCAGAGAAGAGAGGTGGAAGCTGCAGACATGATGACAGTGACTGCATGTTTTAAAATTTGAAGTGCATGTGAAGTGTTCTTTCCATGGATGAGGCAATCTCTGCAATCACTGTTCTTGAAAGAAGAACAAATAATGTCAGTTAAAGCTTTTCTTACGGGAAATCATGTTTTTGCTCTTCCCTGACCGGGGATCACTGCTAGGAAACTGGGAGAGATGTGGAAATCTTCTGCAGATTATGTGAGTTTAAGGTAGTCATGGTTACTCAGCGATACCTGGCAAAATCTGCTCTCCTCAGAAGTTTACCCGGTTGAACTTGGTGGGGATTGTCCTTGACAAGGTTCATATCACATACATATATGAGGCAAATGATATACCTGTGTTGCATAATTTCATGTAAGAAGGCAGTCTAAGGACTGAAACATCGGTTAAGCTAACAGGATCTGGCTGCTGTGTCAAACTGTGGCTTGATAAGGATTAGTCTGTAATAAGTGTGCGACAGCCAGAACGATCACCACCTGCATTTTATTTTTGAAGGTTCTGCCTCTCAAAACGTTTTCATGACCTTTTCTCCACATGGACTAGTGAAAAATTTGGTGGATGTATTGAACTGTCTGTCTGGCACATCAGGTTAAAAAGGTATAGCTATTAATAAAAAACTGGTGCTGTAATGCAATTTCATTGCACATAGACAGTGTTCAGTGTCTTTCTCCTTCAATATACTTCCCTTCTGTATGAACAGACCACTGCACTGTGGTCTTCCACCGATCAAAGCAGTGCAGTAGGTCTCACTGCACGAAGACCTTCATTATCAGATCCGTTCATTACTTGAGATGGACGGTCCTCCAGCCTCAGTATGAAAAGATGGGTCATCGCTGACATGGAAGTATTAACTTTTAGCACTGCTCACTCCAGCTCCACTTTGGTACAATAAAGACATGCAGTGAACAAGGACAGTCTGGTTCTAGTAAAAGTATGAGCTCTGCAACCTCACTCTCTTCTTTTCAGCACTCATCATGAATTGCCCTCTTGAACATTGCTCTCTTTGGTATTGCTGCCAAGTTGTGGTGGTAGAGTTCCCTGTGTGTTGTGGGGGCAGACGGACCACCTGCATTCAATCTCTGATACGAGGCAGAAGGCAGCGGCCATAGAAGTGTGTGTCAGCAGCTGACACCAAGGCTGTGGTGTTGACAGTGTGAGCTAATAAACAGCCTGGACATAGACCAAGCATGTGGCGAGACACCAGAGCCCTCTCCATAATGGTTGTATTTACTCCTGCTTGTGAATGCCACTCTGTCTCACTCTATTAAGTCCTGGTTTTTGCTTCACTTTGGTTAAATTGGTGCACAGGTCTGCATGAAATTAAGGGTGCACAGACATATAACAGTGTGAGGACAGAAACCATCTGGTCCTCACTAAGGGAGCCTGGCTGTTTTCAGAGCTCTTAAAACAGGAGTTATTATGGACAGAGTAGAAGACCTGGATCCTGTTGTTACAGAGGTTTTAGATACAGTATGTAATGAGATGGCCAACAACATCAGGCTTATCTGGAGTTTGGAGCATGAGAAAGAAAAAGGATTTTTAAGTACGTTCCACAACAGCATGAAGCATCAACAGCTTGAGAAATGATCAAATCTACTGCTCTGGTTTAAAAGATGGGCAGATTTTCATACCTGATTCTTGACTTTTGTGAGACGTATTTGTGAACACAGGTGTCCAGTGTTTTTAACTCGACTTTATCTGAATTTGTCCGGCCAGCTCTCTGAAATAATGTCAGTGTCAAATAAGGAATGGCTGCTGTGTGAATGTAGCAGGGATATTAAAGACATGAGCTCAAGCAGGTTGGAAGGATTGATGAAAATAACCCTCAAATGCACCAGCGATGGAATACCATATCAATCTATTGACTGCATAGAACTAAAGTGTATTTTTATACAGGTCATTTTCTTAAACCGTTTCCACTTGAATTGCTCAGAGTCTTCACATGTTAGAAAGTGTTTATCATGAAGCTCTGAGATTCATCACAAGTTTGGGATCTTTCACTCATCATTAAACTTTGTATTCATAATTGAGCTGGAATTGAGCTGGACTTCTCTTGGCATTTGCAGACTGTCACATTAGTATATCATTATTTATAAAACCCTTTTGGGAACAATACCGGAATACCTTTCCCCTCTTTGAATCTCAAAGGGTTTGACTGATGATTTTTTCAATTATTATTTTACTGTTTAATGTGTACTGTATAAGTTTGTTGGTTAAAACTTAAATAAATAAAAACTGTATCATATTCAGTTACATTTTGGTGCAACATTTTTTTCTTTTTGCAAATAACATTTAAGAGTTACTTGCTAACATTTATTTGTGAGCACCTCATTGTTTTAGTAAAACTTGCCACATAATTTTAAGATTATCATGTCCTTTAGTTGGAAGACAAAACAAATGGGAAATTACTGAGGTCTCTGCAATAAGTTTTATGTTTAAATTATCTTTTAGAATAACCCAGTATTATCCATTTGTTAATAATGAAACTAACAGGCTTGGAAATTGTATATTTTTTAGTTATTGTTTTCAAATAGGTCATATTTAAAATAATTATTTTATACTCCCTAAGTGTGTCTGAAATATCTCTTGGCAGCATCAGGACCCTGATAAGACCTTCCTTTATGATGCCATACCACTGTTTCATCAACAGGTCAAGCCCATTGACACTTAGTTGCAGAACGAATGCAGAGCCACTGAAAACATGGTATTGATCCGTGCTTAACTGACCAATTCCCCAAGAAATGACCAGGCAAGTAATTATAGTGGCTTGGCGTACAAAGGGAATGGGGCTTTGACAAGACAGGAGATCCAACAAATCACCCCACACAGAGTGAGAATCAAGGTGAATCAGGGACACTCAGTATAAAAAATGAGGTATTTTGAACACTTGTCAAGCGACAGCGGTAAAAGGAACTGAATGTATAAAATTAAAGTTGAGGCAACATATGAGCGCTTCAGTGGCGATTGCTCTAAGACTGCAAGGGAACCTCAGCTTCCCCTAAAATGTCCCCAAAAAGTGGCGTACTGCTGTGTGTACATTTCATTGACTAAATATGCGCTAGAATACCTTCATCTTTTATTTATAATCAGCTACCTATCACAGGTAACTGGTGCGACTTCCTTCTCATTCATCCCCGCAGCGTCTCAGTGCTTTAACACAGTCGGACGCTGAGCGTCTTCTGAGTTCAATGGGGAAGTGTAGAGTGGGTTGTTCCACTGTGGAAACTGGACGGTCATTGGATAAACGCTGGGCTTTGTCCCACCATCGGACGCTATGAGGGGGCTATGAGGCAGTGGGCTGGCCTGGACGTTTGGCTTCTGCATGATGATTGGATGATCTGTCTGAGGCCGAATCCCATTTTGATTGACAGTGAAATGAGTCAATCAGCGATCTTGAAGTATAACCCTCCACTGGAGCATCATCTAAGTTTTACATTCAGTTGTTCTGGAGAGGAGCTTCTCCTGTTTAAAGCAGCTCAAGTCTTGCACCCGCAACACCATAGGCCAAGGCCGTTTAAGCAGTCTAGCTCTGCTGGCCATTGAGAGAACACTGGTAAAATCCCTAGAAAAGACACCTAGTTGGTATGACAGGGTCACAGATCATTATCTTGAAAAGGAAGGGAGGGTAAAATTTACATTTGAATAAATAAACAAATTTCTGATGTAGGCCGGAAAAAAAAAGAGCTTCCCCTCCTTGACTGACCAGCAGCCGCCATTGGAGCCCTTTGATTGCTGTTACATCTCTTGTTTTTATAGATATAAATTCATTAATAACCACAATCACCATCCTCAAAAATGGTGCTCTATTGTGTTAGCTAATTTATGTCTTTGAAAGTAAATGTTAATGGTATTCCAAACTTGAGGATGATATATATGAACTCACTAGCCAGGTAGAATCTGCTGTTTCTCTCCAACATTACTCTGTTTATAATCTCTGGTAGCTCCTCTTCAACACATCATAAGAGCAGGGATGGGTTTTTTTGGAGCTTTGCAAACTTCTACTCTGTCTTGTAGTTCTTAAAATGTCACAAGGCAACCTTCATTTGTTTACACTTCAGATCATTGCACATACAGAGCTCTCAGTGCTAGATTTTCTGTTGCTGAGTTATGAGGTGTGTTGTACTTGTCTGTTGTTGTCGGTTATTATGACACATTACATGAGATGGGATGACTGATATTCACTGCCAAAGGATAGTGAGAATGACATAAATTAAGATGCATTGATGCAGAGATAATCAGTGAATAATTGTTTAAACTTACAGAGGCTGCTGCTAGACTGCAATATTAACTTTATTGGGAAGAGAATACAAGTATAGAGAGATTAAAGTTATTTACTCTGGTGAACAATGAAAGGACATTTTTGCTCCAGCAGATCTCCAAGCTATTTCTAATACATAAAGAGCTTTATATTTACTGACTGGGGTGTTGCCTTCCTGGGATGCCCACTTTGTGGTCTGTCTTTGACTTCAACAGTTTCACAGAACTTGTTCATAAGTTTGGAAATGGTACCAGGGCTGACACCACAGGATGCTACCACTCTGCGTACCAGAACACTAGCTTCAGTTGCAGGGAATTTTGTTTTTTTTTTTGGTGAAACTCACACATTTAGCTGTGTTGCTCATTAAAAAATGCACAATCCTATCAAGCTGTACCTTGCTGTAAGGTTTCTAACGCCAAGGAATACACTACCAGCTGGTATAATTAAAGGGCAGAAATAATCATTGAGATAACATTTCCAAACTTTTTTTCAAAGGGAGTTCATATTACTGGCATTTTGGATTAGGGGAATACTTGACCTTCGGTCACAAAGGTATGTTGACAGGGTATTAAATTATTTACTTTGGGGAACTCAGTTGCTGCAGTTGCAAATTATAACTCCACACATGGGAAATGTCTTTCTCCATATGAACGTAAGTATTTAATCCCTGAGACCTTGGGGTATACAGCATCACTGAGCTCATGTCTGGATAAAACCAGTTTCCTTCCCTTTGAATTAAACACACCTGTGCATGCATACATCAGTGTGTGTAAACCTCTGAGCACGTGCTTGTGTAGCAGTGATTTAAGCTGCATTAAGGGGTGATGGATGGGCACATCTGAGCATCTGCTGTGGTATTGGTCAGCCATCTCTAGAGTGAGGTGTCAGTTTGCCTCTGTTTTGTAAAATAGATGTCTTTTTGATAATTAACTTTATGAATGCGATTTTTGAGTAGAAGCCTATCATTTTACTTGTTAAACACTGAGGAATAGGCAGTGGCCACATACTGTGGATGCAACTCCTCATAAAAACTTTTGTAGTGTTTAAAGTAATGGCTAGGTTGAAAAACACTGAGGAAAAACTTCCAAGGGCACTTGTCCCTACATGCAATTATGTCATAGAAAAAAACAGTTCTCATTATGTGTAATTCTCTGGATTATAATTTAACAGTATTCATATGCTCTATGTCATCCAACATTGCTTTTTAATTATTTTATCTGAAAGTCTCCAATGACAGCCACTCTCTGGAAATGTAATGTCTTTATAGACACATATCAACAATAATCTGGAGGACAGGATATTATGAGTATCATGAGCCACAGAAACATGGATAAGAAAAACAAAAGAACACGAGATGTTGGGACGCGTTCAGAGAGTACAACCCAATAAATTCCAATAAATTCAGGACGCTGCATAAATCTTAAATTAAAACAGTATGCAGTAATATGAAAATCCTTTTCAAACCTATATTCAACTGAGTACAATAGAAAGACAAGAAGGAGAACTTTTTGAACTTCGCATTCATAGCAGTCTGGAAGGTCAGTGAATTCCCATTTCTGGGTGTTGTTGATATATGGCTTCACTCTGCATTGCAGAGTTTTAACTTTCACCAGTAGATTTAGTGACAGACCGTGTTAAATGACTATGGCTTTCTGAAGTGTTCCTGAGTCCACAATACAAAAGAGATCAAAGGTCACGGCATTCAATGTTGGCTTTCAGCCTTGCCGCTACTATGCAATGTTGTCTCCAGAATTTTTAATCTTTTAGCAATATTACAGACTGTAGATGATGAAATCCCTTAATATTTTGCTATTGTACATAAAGAAAGTTGTTCTTAAACTGTTGGACTAATTTCCTCATGCAGATGCTTTGGAGCGTATGCAGGGACCAAATTCAGGGTTAGTAAGTATCTGCACAAAAACTATGAAGTTTATCAGTTTGAGTAATAAATATCTTGTCTTTGTAGAGGATTCAGTTGAATATGGTTGGAAAAGAATTTGCTAATCATTGTTTTCTGTTTTCAATTTAAGATTTACACAGTGTTCCTATAATGAATTTGGATTTTGTAATAGATAAAGACTCTTTCATGTGTGAATGATCAGCACATGCAGATTTTTATTTTACGATGGGTGCAGCAGGCAGTTTTTACCTGTCAGCAAGGAACTCCCTGGTTGGCAGTTTTTCCACGTGGACTTTACATGTTATCTCTGAATGTGCTACTAATGTTATTGATATTTCATCTATATAAAGATACATGCTGAATTTATGCAATAATTGGTAAGCATTATTAAATATTAATTATTGTTCAATATTAATTAAAGTATGCAATAAAAGATCTAAACATGATGTGTTAGACTGTTTTAGTTCATGAAAACCGAAATACAAATATGGTTTCTCAGCCACTTCTGTGGTTTTTCTCACAGCTTTTCAGAAAACAGTGATATCTTTACCAGGCCTGGAGTGATCACTTTTACTTATCTTGATGAACATACCAGATACAAAGATTATTCCCTCTAATTCTTTCCATGCAGCAGAATTTCCTCTGCAAATGTCCAGACTTATGTTGACATCCAACATAACCAGTTTTCTCAATGTAAGTTAAATGGAGGGCTTTTGCCCTTTAAGGCTGTTCTAGTTCCAAGGTCAAATTGAAGTGAGTATATGATTTTTGCAATGTCCCAAACTCTTTTTATTACGCATGGTCTTAGATACTGGAACCTGATCTGAAGTTTCTTTAAGCTTGTATCGTGTCAGAAATGTGCAGCAGACGGTGTGTGTTTTGTCTCGGCGTATAATATGAACCATATGGTTGTAATGACTGCAGGCTTTTTTGTTTGTTTTGGTCTCATTTCAAAGGTGTCTCCAATGAAAATTTGGTTCTTTAAGCCACTCTTTAACTGAAGTTCTTGAGGTGAAGCTGACGTCCATTGTTTGCATAAAGAAGTGCTGAGCAGAGCTTATGGTTTCCCCTGACAGATTGGTCTTTGCTTTGGCCAGCAACTGTTTATCAGAGGTTACTGAGAAAGGTTAACCTAAAACTATGTATGCCTTTCAAGCCGATCACATCCTTTGAAGTCAAGAGATTGGGTGTAATAGAAGCTTGATCACTGAAATAAGATGCACTGAACCATTTAAGACCAAAAATGCCAGAGATGAGACAAGGTTTCTTTATTATTGAACCAAAGCATTTGATTAAAAAATGACAAAGAAAGGGAACCATATTTTCTCCTGCTATGTTTAAAAATGGAATCAAAAGAGGACACACAGGCCTTGAATAGGGCTGTCACTTTTCACAAAATCAAATTTAATTGGTTTAGTCTTTTTCCACTCCTCTGATGGGGGGCCTGGCAAGAAGGATGCAGTCACACTGGGCTCAGCACTTGATGAGGTTCCACAGGACTCTTTGGTTGAAGACTGTCACATTGGCCCAAAGAATTGCTTTGGATTAGGAGTAAGCCGGCTGCTTTGCACATTTTCGGCACACAACCCCGTCTTATTTTTTGTTTTGCCATCACTGGTGTGGAACCCGAAATGCTTCCATGGAGCGACTTTACCTGCCCTCCATTTTCTCAGGGTGTACTTCCTGCTGTTGTTAAGATCAATGCACAATTGTGTTGCACTGGGAGGACCATCTGTTGGGTCAGGTGATCCTTTGCTCCAGGTGCTCTAATATGCTACAGAACTCTCTATGTTTTCTATTTGAATGTATGTTAAAGATTAATTCAACCTCATGCTTGAACAAATGGAGCCTATTACAGCTCTCATTGCACGAGGAGACAGGGTATGGTCTGGTCTAGTTGCCAGAAAATCATAGGCTTGAATTAAAAGGCAGATGGTCATTCACACAAACACTTACATCTATTAGTGAAGATTTAACCTTATGAGCATATTTTGGTTGAGCCTGAAGAAAACCCACACATACAGGAAGAGAACAAAAAAACTCAACACATATAACGCCCACTGACAAGTGAGTCTGTCCAGAAACCCTCTTGCTGTAATCAGAATCAGAAATACTTAATTAATACCCAAGAGGAAATTCAGCTAATTTGTAAGGCAACAGCACTACTTGCTGCAATACAGTATGACTGATACTGTCCCAAAGTCCTTTCCTTTTCTGATTCAATTAAACAAAATCTGAATGGCAGCATTCACATGGTTACACACCCTCATCACCACTAACCTCTCACGGGAAGAGCAGTCTAACCCCGCACAGCGTAGCGGAGCGCCGCGGTCTTGCTCCGACACGCAAACCCCACTGAAAGCGGCAGCGCCCAGAAGAGCTGCGACGCGCAGCCCCGTAGGGGAAGTGCTGATCCCCGGAGAGTCGCAGGCTCTCATGAGAATAAAACATGTTATAGACTAAGAAAAGAAATAAACAACACCTTGCTTTTCTTCTCTAAGGTCCCTTTGCTGGTCCCAACCACACAGCTTCATGAATTATTCAACTTTTATCCATCTATATCCGTGTAGAAAAGATGTATGGTGTCTTGTATACAATGTTATATATTTTTGTACCTCTGATTCACTTTTCTTCGTCCATGGTGTCGTGTTGCCTCTGGGACCCTCTGACTGACTGCTGACCTGATGCTCGTGCCTCCGGTTTTGATGTAATTACAAATAAATGAGGAACATTACGTGCAAGAATCCGTGCATTGTGTTTTATTTCGAAACTTCCAGTTACTCCACACGGTGACTTCTTGTCTGGTGCTTTCTTAATGACAGTGAATTTACGAGGTTTGGAAGCGGCTGCTCAGAAAATAGACCTGAAGCGAATCTCTTGCGCAGGCACTTCAGCAACGCGGCAATGGGAGCAAAGTGCTCTGCAGTAGCACTTTGCTCCCACTGCATTGCACTGCGCTGCGCGGCACTTTCACGTCCAGTGGAATTTGGGGGTTACAGTTGCACACACATTCTTGACTTTTACACACTGACAACGTCACACTGTCTATGCACTAACAGCTCCTAAACTCACTGTTGGTGTGTTGAGAGTGAGACGCAGTTGGCTCTGAGTGACAAACAGAGAGATTCATGATTAATATCCTTGAGGATCTTTTTTACATAGGTTAAATGACCTCCTCCAAGATATAGAACAGAGAGGGTTTACTTTACGTGTGTCTGCATGAGTTTGAAGCCACAGTGGATCATCCCTCTTTTTCCAGTCTATCATAATGACAGACAGTCTCAAAAACTTAAGAATGATGGAAGATATTTGGTTGATGCAACCCCTGTTTCTCGCCACATGACCACAGGGCTCTGTGTGTAATGCTGTGACTGTTTTGCACCTGCCTTTCAAACATGCTAAATTTAGACACACAAACAATCTGTTGCATCTGTGCATGTTTGATGAGTTGCAGTACGGGTAGTAAATTATTACATTTGCATCTCCTCCTCCCAGCGTTTTGCGTGTTCTGATAATCTGCATTTTCTGCAAGGCAAACACACGGGCTCTGTTGCTCATTTGACAGATGCACACTATTAGTAAATCAGCTTTGCGTGCTCTCTCATGTTTGTATGTGTTTTATACATGCAAATCTTTAGTAGATCGGGCCCTATATGTTTCAATTCAAATACAAATTAGGGATACTTAATCTACAGAGTAAAAAATGGAATTTGAACCATTTTCAGCTACTTTCTTGATGCAAATAACAGACTTGTTTTACTGGAAAATTACAGTATAATTCAATTGCAATTTATTTCTATATTGATGAATTCATAAAAGGTAATTTCAGAAAAAAGTACAGCAAATTATGGTTCTATTCTCTTTTCTTACTTTTTTCCTGAAGTTTTTCTATGTTGTCATGGCTGATTTTCTCAGGCTTCCTATTTGTTTGGATATTTTTTTGAAGTTTTTCATACTGATTAGTGGGTCACATTGAGGAAGAAGGATGGTGGTATGTGATCCCCAGACTGCTAGTTGCCCATTCCTAATCTAGACAGTATCTTGGCATTCTAACCAACCAATCAGAGTCCCCATAATAGCAACAGTTCCTGGGCTGCTCAGGGGCTGGAGCTTATCCTGGCTGTCATTCATTACACCCTGTAATGATAATCAGTTCACCACGGGGCTGTCATATGACAATAAACAACCCTTTGTGCAAAGACTCACACTTAAGAGCAACGTAAAATCACCAATTAACCAGTTTTTGTCTGTGAGAGAAAAGTGGAAATATTCCTCTACTAATGCTTACTGTAATGCTTATTTAATTAAAAAAACAGTTTTCCCGTGTTGCATTTTTAGGCGTCTGAAATGGGGATAAAAGCTTAGTCCAAACAATATTCCAGATGAGAACAGCCATAGTTTGTCTCAGTGAATCTGTAATCATAAAGACATATTAGTTAGATCTAAAGTTATTTATGTTTTTGACTCTTTCTTTGAATAGCAAGCATCTGTCCAGAAAAACACAGAGAGCCAGGTTCAGTTTCTGTTTGCTAATATTTGCCCTTTACCTTCCTTTCCTATCATCATACTTATTGCCTTGTCATCAACTGTATGGATATAGGAATGTGTATGCATAGACAGGCTTTAGGGTAGCCAGTCAAGGGGCGCAAACTAGCCAATGATAGTGGGACTTGGTTAACATAGCTCTCAGAGGAAGAAGCTCATTAGCCCTCTAATGGCTGCCATATGGTGAGGAACTTTGCACCGACCAAACAAGCACACCCTCCTCTCTCCAAATGCAGCAAGGCTCTGTTGTTTACCAGGTTTATGCTGACTGGGTCAAAGCTAATGGTCTGTGTGATTAACCATGTACTCCTGAAGGTACAGTGAAATCTCAACAGAAGCAGAGGAAGAGCCCCTGGATTAATGGAGGTCATCCTCTTTGAACTAGACCCGGGTTGTCTAATGTAGTGATAGCATTAAGATATTATGTTTTCAATTGTAAGTATTTAACACGACATGCCAGATAGAGATGTAATTATACTGTATCAAGTGCAGGATATATCTCACGAGGTCATCCAGGTAATCACCCATAAAAAGTGTTTGGGGAAGACTTCATCTTACAAACACACCTGAAAGGTGATTGGAGAATTGTTCTGCCAGTTACATCTAGTAATGGCCAATCAAACGATACAGTGTGTTGGTGCTGCTTGAGAGACAAAGTCCATAGCACAAGCCAAATCTTAACTCAGCTCTCACTAAAACCTGTCCAAAGAGAAGTTGAAGTACCTTTATACTACTGGGTAGATTCTCATTTATCCAGCTCATGGCTATCTTGAAATCTCCTCCCCTTCTTTTGTTGTTGTGTTTTCTCTCTAGTAAGACAAGTATATGCTTCCTCTACCAGCCAATTGGAACTGAAGAAGCTTCTTGGATCAGAAGTGAAACATCTTTCCAAAAAAATTTGACATAGTCCAGTTGCCTTGTTTTTGAATCTTCAAGATACCTTTATGCTATCACTGTTGTTTTTTCTTTTCTTCCTTTAATGAAGAAATTCATCCATGCTGGTCTCTATTCAAGCAACCATTGTTTACAGACCTGCAGTTGGCTCTTGCTGTCATCACGCTCATAGACTGTCCTCAGAAAACACAGATTGGTCAGTGCCTCTGTAGATCAGGATCAGTCATTATGGCTTAAAGCTATGCATGATGGATCTGATTAGGGAGATCCAGCTGCTCTGCAAGGTTAGTTTGTAAATGCAGATAGTCCCCCAAAAAATGTAGCAATCTTGATTAATCTAAACTTGCAAAAATAACCTTACTGTATGATAGACTGTATGGGTGGATCTTAGGGGGCAGCAATCACTAAAGAGTGTCTGGTCAGGACACTATTTGATGTTCTGGTGAGCATTAGAAAGAGGCGGAGTCAAGGCTGATGGTCTGTCTGTTTATAGTTCTCTTCTTGAACAGTACAGGTAATTGTTAATGTATATCGGTGTGAGTGTGGTTTCTGGAATAAATAAAAATGATCCTGATCAGGAGTATAATTAACTTATACATATCTGACAGATAACCAAAATTCTATATCACACCTAACTCAAAGGCTAACATTCATTAAAAACAGCATGCTATATGAAACAAAACATATGTAATCTACTGCAGAGTTTTCTGAAATACACCTAAAGATAAATATAAACATCAGCAGTGAGAAACTTAACTTAAAAAAGCATAACTTACAGTCTTCCGGACGCACACTCTGGAACAATCATCCCTGTCAATGTCTGACCACATGTGCCGGCAATGAGGCGTTCAAGGCCCACATCAGCATAGGACATGACATGAATGATGCATTCAACATGTAAAAGAAAGTGGGAAATTACATAAACAACTGAAAATTGCGACCTTTTGTACACTTACCAAAGTCTTCTTAAATGGCTGTGTTTTCACTTTGCCGTAACCAAGTTTATTTGTGTATTGTAAAGATTTCCTTTTTGTAAAATATTAGGTAAGATTAGGTCAGATTGGATAAAATTGTGTTAATCCCTTTGACAAAACTTCCTGAGGGAAATGCATTTAGCATCACCGTGAGCCTACTTTAAACCCACTTAAAAATAATGAACTCTGTTAAAGCATTTCAGCCCAAAACAAAATAAACACGTGGAAACTTAATCTCTATCATCATTAAGACATTAGATAGATAACAGATTTTTAACCTGGAGCACTGCAGAGTTTAGAGAGATAGAGTTTAAAACAACTGTTTCCAGTCTAAAACAGACTCTATTGTTTCCTCGCACTGGGAATTGATCAATGACACAATTTACGACCATGAAAAATAGTATTGAAATTGTGTAATGAAGACCAGGTGATGCATGGTATTTCTCAGAAACAGTGTGGTCCTGAAAGTTGACTGAGATGTTCTTGATTAACTGGCGTGGATACTGTCATGGCCAAATTTATCATCTGTATTCAAAAGCATTTTTTACAGTTGTGAGCCTGCTGAACATAAAACTATTATTTGACAATATGTCATCCATTATTTGGAAAATATTTTCTATCCTAAAAAATTGGCTTTTCAGACGTAGAGGGTCAGTGTTGACAAAGACAATCAAAAATATTAAACATGAAATTTAGGTGGTCTGCTGTGCTGTCAGAATATATTCATTAAAGAGATAAATCTGCTAATATCAACTCACTTGTAGACTAATGTTACTTATGGCAGAATGATTAATAGCTGTGCAGATTAACATGAACAACACAGTGGCATTCCCTCACAATGAGAATGTCAAAAAAACTTTTCTTACTCAAACAGCAAAACCTACTGCGGTCCTCAGAGATCCAGATGAAAGCCTCCCAGTATTAAAGACCATTATTGATTGTCAAGCTAGTTCTCCAGTGAGGTGTCTTCACATCTTGGTGACAAGTTTCTTAGCTGTTTTTGTTGAAGATCACAAAATCTGGGATCATGAAACAGCTCTTCAATAAACGTTTGTTTTTCAAGGACCAGCTGATAAGATTTTGGTTGTTATCTGAATTCAGATTTGAACATTTTCAGGAAAAGTATGTCATTGCACAAGGGACAAGTGATTCAATATTGATGGTGATCCAAAACCAAATGTGGATCCAGGATTTTTTTGGGTCGATAACAGATTGAAATCTACTGCAGTTTTCAAGATTCTAAAATGCTTTGTAACTTAAAATAAGACGCAGTCAGTTTGATAATGTGCTCTGCAAGAAGTAAAATATTTAACTTTAAATTTCCAAGCCTACACTCAAGTTTAACTTCTCTATCTGTGGAGGTACATTTGATGCAAACTAAAATACAGTCTCCAGTCACTTTATTAAGTGCACCTTACTAGCACCAGGCAGGACCCCTTCAGAACTTCCTTAATCCATCATGGCGTAGGTTTGAATAGGTGCTGGATACATTTCACAGAGGTTTTGTTCCAATTGACATGTAAGCATCATTGAGTTCTGGTGCCTGCGAAAGCCATTAGAGTACAGTGAACACATTGTCATGCTTAAGAGACCAGTTTGAGATGACATGGCATGTCATTCTCCTGGAAGTAGCCATCCCAAGATGTCTACACTGTTGTTATACATTGATGGACATGGCCAGCAACAATTGGCTTTGGCATTTCAACTTTTTTGCCTGTTAAAGGGTGTATTGTGTAAAAGAGGTGAATATAGGATATGTTTCTATTTGTATGTAAAATCCGTTGAAGTAGGTGTACAATTATCCCCATTATACTTTCATTTTCTTTTTATTAAGTTAGAAAAATCTTTTCATATTTATGTACAGCAGGTCTTCCCTTTGTGGAGGCTGACATAGCGACCCGATACTGGTGGGTTTGGGGGACAAATAGAACGAAACACATTTTTTTTAGTATGAGTCCAAAAAAGTTTACATAATCATAATCTGAACCGACCTATAATCCAAAAAATAATGGCTACAAATATGAATGAAAAAACCCTCACCTCGTAACTGTTGTCAATGATGCCCTGCTCTAGATCCTTTTTGGTCTTCACCAACTCTCATTGCTTGTGATGTGATTTTTTAGGAACAGACAGGTCATTCCAAAATTTGAAAGCTAGATGTTGCTTACATGCCAATGTCTACACACTGCACTTTTAAAGCCTTGAGTTGAAATAATTTGCTGACAGCTTGGTCCCTCGAGTTCAAAAGTTTCATTTGTGCCCCTGCTTATTTGCAACTTGCTTATAAAGTGGCAAGAGACAGTGTATTGTTGTGTATTGGGTGTTTTGAACCAACCAATGATCATACTATCTGTTTCAGCATATAAATAAGATTAGCAAGGCTACATTATGTCCTGACTGATCTCTAAAATTTGCCATCCTCTACTGCTTTTAGAAGTACTAAGACTCATAAATCTCCTTTAATCATATCAAATATTCTTTGAAAGATAACACAACATGTAATATTGAACTTGACTTCAGCAGGTCTGGCTCTGATAACAGTACTAACTTTTTTGGCTTATTTCTAAGCTTTTAAAACTTTTATATTGCATTCCTGCATGAGTCCATGTATTCTATCTTCCAAATTATGACTGTTCACTCTTTTTTAAACCTTTTGGATTATCTAAACGTGCCAATGTCATAACATTTGTCTTCATGTGGTGTTTCATGCAAGAAAAAAAAATTAAAAACTGCTCTCTAAATCACTTGTCAAGACTTCGCCTTTATCTGTTTAAATTTTGGACGTCACGAGCAGCTTGGAAGCATTTCTTGTTTTTCTTTTTCGTTGTTACAATAGAAATGTGGGAAAGAAGACTTTAAAAAAAAATAGGAAATTCAAATCGTTTCTTCCAGTTGATGCTCATTTCAGGTTTGAATATCATCTGTGATCTCTGAGGTCTGACACTGCAGCCCTCCACATTGTTGAAAGGCCTGTAATACACCTGAGAACTGCCGATTCAGTTATTGATCTTCACTCTCTGTGTAATCATTCTATGAGGGGAAAAGACACATGGTTGCAGGGTTATTGATTTATGATATCTCAAAGTACTTCAAATAGTTTTATTCTTGACAGGAGGAAGAGTGTTTCTCCGTAGAGAATTTTGAAAGGATAGATACTGCACATTGGAGGACAAGTAATGTCAAAAACACATAATGAGAAAGGCAGGAGGGAAGACTCGGTGGCCAATGTTTGTCTGTAGAGGACACAAGAATATTCAAGCAGCTGCTGCCTCTCTTTGTAACATGATGGGAAACTATTATCATCACTATTTTAAACCTGTGGGACGCCAACACTTTCCATGTGCATCTGAGTAATCAATTAGCTTCTGAAGTGATGATTTTAGATTAATTCCTCTGTTGTCCCATCATTCTGTCTATTATAAAAAACAGAGCACTTTACAGTTGATGCAAGCGTTTAATACAAAACAGTGTCAAGAAAAAAGTGTTGGATAAGATAGTTTCATAGATAGATTGATAGATCGAGGGGGAACTCTAGTATCCAGTTGCAGTAGTAGTGGTAATAAACAGTGTAGAGGTGCAATCACACTCGACTGGACTGATGTGACCTGGGCGTCCACTTTTCAAGCAAAGTCAGTGTACATCAGTAGGGAAGGGCCAGCCCTCATGCAATGCGACCTGGCTTACTTGGTCGCTCTACCAGGTTGTTTTGGACATGCGATCAGGTCACGTTGCTCAGTTGCAAAGGTTGAAAATTTAAACTTTTCAGGCGACGTCTTGTGTGGCTGTGCCGGGACAGCCAGTCAGCATAGTATTAATGAGAAAAGTTAAGCTCCTCTTGCTAGTCTACACAGTTGCACGCGTCTATTTTGCAGTGGTTGTATGCAAGAAAAGATGGAAGGGGTTTTACGAGGGAATAAAGGAGGAGGGGGGCTTCAGTGGGAGGGCCAGAGAAAAAATATTGGTTCTTTGTGGTCCTGTATTTCCTCAACATGTTTATCAGCTGGAGGGAGATGACCAGCAACATGACTCAGAGGGCCCTAATTTCGTGGCGCAGCGCAGGGTGTGCAGAGCCAGCGCATCCCGCGCAGTGTTGATTTCGTCCGGTGCACCACCTTGTGCTGCCAGTTTGACAATTTGGTAGACCGTCTGTGCAGAGATGGGTGTGACGGCGCACCAGGGGGAGGTGCCGACAGATTCATGTTGGCACAGTGACAATTTCGTGCCAAAAAAATTTGTGGAAGGTGCACTGAAAGCTCGCCAGCTCCAACCTGGTCTATTCTCGGTGCAGGCAAAGCCCCCCCCTCGGCAGCTGTCATTTGGTGACAGGAGCACATGCGTGCACACGTCACCAAACCCTCAGAGGCAGGTTTCCAGAGTGTTAGGCACATTTTAATGCATATTGAATGTGGTGCTGTGTGACGTTAGATATCAGAGATGAACATTAAACTCTATTTTTAATACACTTTTAACAGTCTATCCAGATTTGCTTTAAGTCTTGAGGTACTAGAGTAATGCATATGAAAGTTAAAGACATAGTTGTTTCCAAAATTCAGCAGTGGTAGTCCCTGAGCTGAGGTAAAAGACGCGTCACCTCTCCTGCCAGTCATTCACTTAAACTAAGATTGATAATCTAGATCTTAAGGTTTAGGCTCATAGGCCACATAAGGGAGTCAGAGCTGCCGAACATCCAGGAAGGGGCTGCAGGTGTTCAGTTATCAGGGGATTTGAAGCTAAAGGGGTTGGAAAGCTGGTTCAAGAGGAGGTCAGTGTGCTTCTTGGCCTTTGCAATTCTGTGGTGGAATTAACCAAGACAGTACTTGATGAATCATTTGTTTCTGTGCTCTGTGTTATCATGATCAGTTGTTGGATTTTAATATTAAACAGGTAGAGTCTAAGGTTCTGCCAACAAACCTGAGACATAGGCATCTATGCTAAATGAAAAGAGGTCAACAAGAGTTCTAAAAGCTCTAAGAACAGGAACTTTGACTGTTTGTCTCATCTTATCCTTTAAATTAGAGGGGGGAAGGTTCTGTATTGACACAAGCAGAGCAGATAGAGATAACTGCACTAATGCTTTCGCTATCCATGTTTGATCATTGCATTCAGGCGGCCTAAGTTATTCATCTGAATGTGATACCTGAACCAAAGCAGAAGTAGTTCCCTTTAACCAATGCCAAGTGTAACACTATTCAGATTCAAGTCAGATGTCACTCTGTGTGAGTTGCACAGTTAAACTGATTAAAACAGTGAGGGGTTGTTTGCAGGCACATGTGTTGTGTGATAAACTTGGTTATTTAAACAAATAAACTGCTTATGCTTCAAAGTTATGCTCTGAAAGCGTGAGGTTTTAGATTGTGTTTATATGAAACTCTTATACATGATTTTCTTAAGATTAGAACATTTCATCTGTTTTCAGAGCAGATTTTAGGAATTGAGCTTCAGGGTTTAATAATCATTAAAAACAAATTGATCAAGCTTTTTACCATGATAAAAAGTAAACAACAAACTACAGAGGAACTCTTTAGTAATGGTAATGAATTAAGAAGTTACCATAATCAAGCATATTTTAATAACTAAGTTTCAAAAATAAAAAATAAAAATAGAAGGACCTGCATATTTTAAGATGATGTTTCAGGATTATACACATTCAATACAGGAACTCACAGCACTTAAGAAAAAATCAATTTTGTTGTAACACTACAGGATATTCAGCTTCAATGTGTTGTGTTTTTGTGAATCTGATTTACAATGAACTTCTTTATCCTTTTTTGCTCAATATACAGACTCAAGTATAATTAAAGGATCCTAAAATCTGCTTGCTTTAGAGCCCATGTTGAACTGTTTCAGGTTCATAAGCCTCTTACTGTGTTTACGTCTCCTTTGCATGATAGTGTACTTCTATGTACAAGACAATAAGTGAGCAGCATCAGAACTCCTCCCTCTTCCCCTCTTTACATCACCAGTAGCTACTAAAATCATTTTGGCTCCCAGTCCCAGAACACATATTTTCTAGAGTGATTCTTTACCATTGTTTTATTGGCAGTTTAATTCCATTGGCTTGAGGGAAAGCCCCAGGGCTGCACAATGATAAGGCTGGGCCCCAGAGGGACCCAGTAGGTGCTCTTCCCAGTTGTGGTTGAGTTATGTAATGCCATACGTAATACCCGAAGCCAGAGGGCATGCTGCAGGTCTCCACTACTTCCAGGTGCACCTCATTCAAATCATATATCTCATGCAGGTCTATTACTGTACATTACTTCAAGTTAGATTAATTGCATTGTTAAATGTACTGTTAAGTGTAACTCTGTAATTTTAACATCACTGTCACTTACCTTCCACGTTCTGCACAGAATGGCTCAGTTGTTCTGGATTACACTACTTTGTTAATAAAAAAAAAAAAAAAGACAATTGTAAAAACCTCGACTTATTCCGTTTTGTTTGTTTGCTATTTGCACAGTTTATTGATCTAGATCTTTTATATCATGTAATTTTATTGACTAATATATTCTATTTACCCTTGTACTAACCCCATACACTGCTGGAGCACTTGAATTATCCCTCTGGGTATCAGTAAATATGATCTTATCTTATCTCAACATACCTCTCCTTGACCTGGCTTCAAACTGGTTATTGTTGAAGTCCTGTCCTCTAACACATTCCCTCCTTTGTCCTTCGTACTTGCTGCTTGTAACGGGACAGAGAGCTTTTTATGCACACAGTATGGAGGAAATTCAAGGATTCTTGTTGGTAAAAATGGGGAAATAGATTGCACAGAGCACATTGTAATTCGATGCACAGTAAACAGGTCTAAAAACAAAACAAACAAACAAACTATGGTCTGATCCTGTTGGTTTTAATTTTTGATGAGCTTTCACTTTTATACTCATATGGAAGTGTCTGACTTTTCTTTTTGACTGTTTTTTAATGCTCTGGAATGCCTCAGGGGAAAACAAACAAACATAAAAACCCCCACTTTAATCCGAGCATCAACATATTTATACAGGTGATGTGTTTTCTTTGAATATAGTGGCACAATAAAAGCAGAAAAATTAAATTGCTCAGCCAAAATTCTTACCAAACAATGAAACTCACAGCGTAAATAGCAATAAGCTAGGCACTGATTTAAACTGGTTTGAAAGCGATCTGACGTGACTACTGATCGATTTGATTGATCTTGTTTAATAGTCCCTCTTTACACCAAAAAAATCATAATCAAAGCAGCAAATTTAGACCAACATGCCACAAATGCTAAAACACTTCTAGAAATCATACTTTTCACACAGCCTGTATTGGCCTTTTCCACACGTTTAGTACAAGAGGAAAAATTTGGCCCCTCCTTTCTCATCTTGGGGATCAAGTACAAAAAGAAGTCCTGTCTCAGCTTTTTACTTTCTTCAATGAAATATCAGCTTCCATTTTTTGAAACATTTTAAAAAAGAGTAAGGAATTAAAAATGTGAGCCAACGGGTGTGGAGCCCTTTTGGATTCCATTATTCTCAGAGTACATCTATTTGACAGGTTTTGTTCTGTACCTAGTATTTCTGCATATTTTGGGGTATTTTTCATTTACTTTCACTCTCTTGGTGCACATGTGAAGGTTTTAATTGCTCTGTTATTATTCAGTTTAATACTCTTAATAAGTTGCATTCTTTTCCTCCCCCAGACCAATCATTTTATTAACCATCGGAGCCCATTCTTTTGGCTGCATGCACATCATATTTATGTCCAGCAAGTCTTCTTATGTTTCATTGTACCTTCATAACCCTCTCTTCAGTCTTGCAAATAATGATAGATCCTATAGTTAATCTTTTCATAGATACTCTGCCAAACAGTCGGTGCACTAACGAGATAAACTGTTTTTACTTTTGTTCAAGAAATTTGACTCTAAACTGGTCTCTAAGGTGTTTGTGGTCTAAATAATTGTAGACTGGAGTCACAATACAAATGAGACATGTCTGTAGCCATAAGCCAAAGCAAGCAACATTCAGTCACCAGGGTCCTGAAATAGTGTAGGTTTTGGCCCTTGCATCAGGTTTATGTGCCTAAAACATTTCTCAGTGGATAAGGTAATACTAGCATTGTGTTTATGATGGTCCTGGTGGAGCGTTTTGTTTTTTTAGATGAAAAGCATCAATTACACATCACTTACTGACTTGATCATGTAATATAGAACATTCCTAAATGCACTCAGTGTGTTTGTTCTTATTTAGTTTCACTCTTTGGTTGGCAGTTTGATGAAGGCTTGAAATGACCTCAAGCTTGTATGGAGAGCTCATTAAGGCACCCAGGGGTGTAGGATCAAAGTGGAGATGTGTGAGAAGACAGAGTCCTGTGGTTAAGAGCCTGTCCTCTGTCCTAGTGAGTAAATGAAAAGTGCAGAGCAAGGTCTATTTTCTTTGGACAACTATTTATGTCTCTGTGTTTGTGCATTTTTAAGGTTCGACTGGAAGTTTAAGTGTTCCTGCTGAAGGGGGGGAGGGTCGCTGAATGTCAGACTGCTGTGTGAGGAAAAGCTTGAAAAGTCCAAGCAAACAGTCAAAGAAGATCCCCTCTGCTAGCAAAGTACAGCAGAAAAAAACTCACACATACAGCACAGTGCCGAAGTCTCAGAGTCAACTGTCATGTTTTCTCATTGTGTTATATTTGATTTAAATGTTTGGAACCCGTCTGATTTTCTGTTATTTTGCATTTTTTGTTTGTTTTTTTAGTTTTACTAGTCAAAGCTTCCCTTTTCTCTCCTTTGCGTAGATATTTCACTTAAATCACTTCTGTGAATCACTACAATGCAACATGTATAAGGACAAAATTTATTTTTCATCTGTTGGTTTCGAGACAGTTCTTTTTTAGGGTTGATCACTTTTGACTAACTGTGATCTGCATTGATGATTACATTTTGCAATATTAGGAGGATTATGCCACAGGAGATAACTAGAAACACATCAGTATCGGTAAAATTATTAATTCAAACATCTGTGTTGGCCCTTTCTTTCACAATTGGTGCATCACTACTAACCCCCAAACCCCCTGGAACCTATCCCATCTGACTTTGGGCGAATGGCCAACACCCTGAACCGGTTGCAGTCGATAGCAGGGCCACATGTATTCTATTTGCATATTATTAATATAACATTATATATTATTGATGTAACAGTAATATATTTTTACAATCAAAGGGGAGGTCATTGAAGTGGTGCAAATCTATAAGTACTTCTTTGCACCTTCACGTCAAGCTGGACTGGTCTATGAGCACAGATGCCCTGAACTGAAAGGGGCAGAGCCAGCTCTTCTTCCTCAGGAGATTCAGTCCTTTCGACGTATGAAGTTAAATGCTGCATATGTTCTATCAGTCATTGGTCGCCAGTGTTCTGTTCATGTTGCAGTCTGCTGGGGTGGCAGCTTGACTGATTGAAATACCAGGAGGCTGGACAGCAGAGAGCCAGAAGGCAGGCTTTGTGCTTGGCAGGAGTTTGGACTCACTTGGGACTGTGGTGGAGAGATGTGCCCACAGTGGTGCAGACCATCCTTGACAATGGTAACCATCCCCTACACAAAGTTTGTGAGGGAAAGAGAAACAGCTGCAGCAGGAGACTCGTCTCTCTCTTAAAGTGCTTTGAGTTGTCAGACAGACTAGAAAAGCAATAAGTCCATTCATAATTTTTCATTTGAATGTTCTCCATGAATAGAAAATAAAAATTCCATTAGAATCAAAATTCAATGTTTGTGTCTAACACATTTAAATATCTGAATAATCCAGCAGAGAATGGATTCAGATTGCATTAGTCAATAACCCAAATTGAGTGAAATTCAGAGGCATTTGACCCACTTTAAAATCACTGAACAAAGTCTTCTTGATGACCCTGACAATGCTGCCTGCCCTTAGAAACCAAGTGTGGGTGTGGCCTGAATAACAAATATGGCGACCCATCCTTAGTTTCTGAGGTCTTGCAGAATTTGGCAAGTGACTTGAAAGAAGACTGTCCCAAGCTGAATTTTCCTACAGTCCAATTTGAAGCCTAAAAATCTTGAGGCCCACCAAAACCCTTTAGCAGCCACCAAATTACATTTGAAGTGTTTATTTTCATTTATGTTCTTGTTTTAAAACAGAGAAGTAAAGAGTTAAAAACAACAACAACACAACAGTGAAAGTAATATATTGAAAAGCTTATAGTGGGTACGTGACTGGAGAACACAAGTCCAACCTTAAAAAGCCCTCAAATTTGCTTATGACCCTTAATTTTGAGTTCTGAATTTTACTTATTGTCACATATATAACTCTGACAGTCTGCACCCAGTCTTATGGCCTTCACCCTTAAGTGTAATACTCAGTATAATGTCCCTACTGTCCAAAAACTATGCATTTGTACTTACAGTATGTTTGTATTGTATATGTTGCAGCAGTAGTTCATTGTGCTTGTATTTAATCTCACTTTAGTGACTTTTATTATATTTATATTTTAATTTAATTTATTATTTTACATTTTTTTTAAATCTTATGTTTCTTAAAACATTTTGCATTTGGTCATTTAACTTATTTCCATTCATACTCATAATCTTACTTAAATGTCTTTATCTTACTTTTCCTACTGCCACACTGTGTGAAAGAGTTCCTAAACAGTTTCTGGTTGGAAATATCCAACGTAATACTACCATGAAGAAAAAAAACATGTTTTTACTCTGTTCCCTGTAGGACCCAGGTAAAAGTCATTACAATGGCCTTTAGGAAATAATTGGAGCACATTGTAAGAACACGTACTTTGATTTATGTATTGAAAACAAACTCTTGTGGGCCACCTTAAGTTCCTGTATTAAAAGCCCAAACACCAGGTTGGGAACGAAGAGTCTTGACCGCCTCTGCATGCTTAAAAGCATTGAGTTATTGTCATGTAGTGATAGCTTACTATAACAGTTATTAGCAGTGAGTGACCATATTAAATAAAGTGGCTGGTGAGTGTAATTGCTCAAAGCATTGACAAACAACAGTGAAAAAACACAAAAGATTTGCTTTGCATAATTAAGCATCTGCCAAGCTTACATATTGGACTTGCTCAGACATCATTATGAGGATCCTGTTGAATCTGTTATAGTTGTGGTGTCTGTTACTGTAGCATTTGCATATTTCCTTTGGACTGTTTCATTTTCACACAGCAGCATTTTGAACAGAGCACAAAGAACATTAGCTGCCCTTAAATCATTACATCACAGCCTGCATGATTTTAAGTCACATTGTGCATTAAAGAATGAAGCTAGCAGGCTAAGCTACCCATGAAACAACTCACTGATTAATAGGTTTTCTGTAAGATTATATGGATGAGCATATGTGACATGCCACAGATAAACTTTCCGTGAAGCAGAAGAAAAGAGTGGCTTTTAAAATGATAAATTCTCCTGCTTAAGCTACCTGGACTGTAATTCTTGGAGCATGTTCTTGAATCATACCATGTTGTCCAGTCCTGTAATTATCTGGTGATGGTGAATAATGTTAAACTATTGCTAGTTTCATAGTTCATTTTGCTTGAACAATGAAAAAACATTACTATTGAGTAGTATTTTGTCATCAGTCTGGTAGCCATGCTGCAATTCTCTCTATTACTACTGCTGTTCATCCTGCCACAGAAGTGTAATGAGTCAACTCGTCATTTTGTATGTGTCTGTTGCTGGAGTGATCGTGTTCTAACTGCAAATGAACCAATCAAGGGGTCAATTGAAACTGAGCCGAGTCCAACTATTTCAGGTGAGCTTGGGGCAACTGTTTGCACCAAATCAGGGATTGATTTTTCATATTTGTTTAAATGAACCATGTGGAATGCCCACTTGTATTGGAACAACTCTCCCAAACAATCTAGATGAGAAAATGATTGAGATAATAACATCCGAACTGATTCTCATTGATTCTTTGTCACAAAAATGAGAAAAACTGCAGGCTTGTTGGAGAGGCAGCCTGACGTGATTACATGTCCAGTTATCTGACTATTGTGCATGCACACATTACATTGGCAGTAGAAACATGTGACAGTGTTCAGCCTTGATTCATATGTTTAAATGCATGGAACTGTTTTATTTCTTACCATGTCTTGCAGAAAAGCAGCCTTTGTCTTCAGCTTAATTACATCACTGTTTTTGGTTTGTTTCCATTTCCAAAACAAATTACTCCGTATATTTTCCTCACTGCAGGGGAGCATCATAGTAAATACACAGAGATGTACTGATTCAGCCCCCTTTGTTCAAACTATGTGATTTGCAACCATTGATTTAAACAATCTCAAACCATGCATCTCACATGCTCAGCTGGGGAGGGTTTTCTTCCTGAAGTTTGTTGAGGGTTGAGGGGGTTGAATGATATTCAGGCAGCACTCCTATGTCTTTCCTTTTTTTCAAATTCTGCTTTTATCGTTGCATTTTTTCTGTTCATGTTTATTTATGTGCACAGTTGGTGGTAGGGACAATTTATCTCAGCAGTAAATGCTGTTAATCATAACCTGTTGTCTGTGTATGATACCTGCCAAGATGTCAGTGCTCCATGGATGTTTTAGAGATGCAGATGAAATACAGAAACGGCTTTATACCTCAGATGAACCCAGAGTCTACTGACGATATGTTTACTCATTTAGCATGCTGAAGCCCAAATCAGAATTCATTTCAGGTTTTTGACCAGAGGGGGCTTTGGGCATTAGCCTTTGTTGGCATTTGTTTATTGGAACCCATCAGACTGTATATGCTTTAGATTAACCTCGGCCTAAACATCCAAACACCAAGGGATTTAAGCCTAAACAGCTGTTTATTGTGGGCCTTTTATTACAAAGATGAAAATCCATTAAGAAGAGCTGGCGGCACTTGTGGGTAAAAAACTATCTGTACTTTATGTACTATGACTACGAAGGCCAACCTCCATTTGACATATGCTTTTGATGAAGTTTTTTTTGTTACTCTAAATCTGCTGGCTTTTGTGCTCTGTTGCCTTTCACCTTCTCAGAATTTTTTTAATTCAAAGATAGATATACTAAAGCTCAACGCAAAAGTTCAGGACATCCTTTAAGTTTTTTAACAGATGGGATGAAGATACTCAAAACCTTCTGGTCAAGTCGTCTGTCTCTCTTTTTGGCAGATGGGTCCATTTTAGTGTATGCATTTATCAGTTCAGAATCTGTTTTCTACAGCAGACATAAAACACTTTGTCATCAGGATTAAAGAAAAAAATATGTTTGGCTACCCCTCTGGGACCAGGATAGAGCATTGAAGCAAGCAAATGTGTTCAATCAATCTTTGCAAAGAATTCACCTCACACAAAAATCTTCTGCCATGATAGTAGATACAATTTTACAACACAAGTAAATAAATAAATAATGTATTGCAATTTTTCCTGAGACAGATTTTTTTCAAAATAATCAGAGATTAGGATTTTTATGCAGATCAGTTGTAGTTAATCATATTTACTTAATGGTATTTGAGTTAAATATCTTCTTAGTTGCATGCATTTCACAAAGTTTCATCAGCAGACTGACAAACCTGCCTTCAATTGCATTTTCCTTACTCTATGCAGCTGACAGCTGTAGCCTGGGACATTATTTTTCAGGTTGTGTATCTGTCAGTGCACCAGCCTTTCCTTTTTTGTTTTACTATTTTACTCAAATTTTGACTATCCACTCTGATTTAATAATAAAATGCTTAAATTGTGAAGGTTAACAGTGAACACATTTAGTCTTGTGGTTTTCTCTTGCTTGTGTAGTAATATATCATTGATACATTTAAGGACTAAACTATCAACACAGTCATTTCAATGCAAGAATGAATCATTAAGATTTTTGGAGGTCAAGGGCCAATGGAATTGGGCCGCAGGTTCTTCTTCTTGCTGTGATTACACAAGAACCCTGATAGAATTTCTTCAAACCTTACACAAATGTCAACTCATTTTGAAGGCAATCCTGCACCCAGTTCTTCCTTTAATCCAGAACCCAACCATAGCCCTATAAATCTTCAAACTCTGCATAAGTGACCAATTTATAAAGGTTGAAACACGTAGATTTTGAAGGTCGAATGTCAATGCAGTTGCTTGCCAGGGGAACCTCGATCACTCTTTGGAGCACTCCCCTGGTGGAAATGAAAAGCTTCCTTCTACTTTACACTATCAAGAAACTGACACTCCTGGCTTTAACACTCTCTATTTCACCAATGAGAGGCCAGCTCGAGTCTTGACATCATGCGTTCATGTGCAGTAATGCATATTTTTGTGTTTTATAGACAACAGAGCCAATGTAATTGAACAAAGACATACAGAATTACCAATCTCATCTTCATTCTTGGTTCCATCCAAAGGCAGGTTAATGTGGCACGTGACCATGTAAAATGATCTTACTGGCCTTATTTGTTATTTTTGCTCAGTTTGAAAGGCTAGAAAGACACAGCACATTTCTAGGACCCAGTGTAACAATACAACACTCAAATTTGCAGTTAGTAAATACTATGTCTACTTATAGTGTCATTTTCATGTGATCCTGTGTAAAATGATCTAATAAGAATGATTTATTTCCACCATGAGAGACTTGGCAGACTCACAATTGACACCCTGAGACTTGAAAACTAACTTGTTCCAGGGATTTAAATTAAAAAGCCTGTGATACAGCAAACTGGTCAGTGCTAACTGACACAGTCTTTGCCTTTCTGAAAAGTATCATTTGTGTCTACTTTTTTATCCGATCATTACCTCTACCAAGTAGGCATTTGTCTACTTGTGTGTTTGTCTGTCTGTTAGCAAGTAAACTCAAAATTATGAACAGATTTGGATGTAATTTTCAGGGAATTTAAGTCATAGCACAAGGCGGAACTGGTTAGATTTTGGCAGTGATGCAGATCCAAGATTTTTTATTTTCAAAAAAATTGCTAGCTCTGTGTAATAGGGCAGTTTTTTAAATTTTCCATAATAATTTGGCCCACAATGTCAGAAATGCTTGGTCAGGTTTGTGATCTCATGCTGCATTTCAGGCAACCCGTAACTCACATTTTTTCCACCCGAACTCGTGAAGGTGCCTTTCCACCCATGAACTCGTACCAGATCATTGTAGGCTACTCCAGTCGTGACGTCACATCGCTGCCTAGACAATATGGCAGCATCTAAGGATGCGGTGGTGCTGTTAATGAGCTAGTGCCTTCAGATGGTTGGTCTGGTTTTTCTAACCATAGAAAAAGTTTATCAAACTAAGGTACTGTACTATCATTATTCATCCACCAATGTCAACACATCATTGGCAGCTGCTCTGGCGTTAGCTAGGTTTCAGTGCATTAATCAGTAGCCTACAAAACACATTTCAAATAACGACAAATACTGCAAAATAAAGAGTATTAGCTTCTGTTAACTTGTGCCCTGTTTCCCCTCCTCCGTTTCACTGAAATGAGCAAGTTGCATGCTCCATTTGTGATTGAAAGGATAAAGAATAAATCTTATAACGTATACCATGTTGGTTTGTTTACATGCCAGAATTCCTTCCTTATTTTTCTACCAATCACACCATCAAAAATTTAACCCCACCCTTTTCGTTTTGACTCAGTGCTGTCCTTGCACTGTTCTGTTCAACAATGGTAAATAGGACATGAACCTCAAAATGGTGGTTCTAGTTAACTGTAATCTTAGTACATCTTAGGAGAGTTTAAATGTGAAACTAAACAAGCTGTTTTGCAGAGGTTTGAATGTTGCCATAAGTTGCTCAAAATAACAACAACAAAAGAGTTTTTCTTGTGCAGACCTGTGAACCAGAACCTGAGCATGGAGTCCAAGGGGTAAACGATGAAAGAGCCTGGATCCCATTAACCCAATGTTAAAATAAAGAATGTGTTAAACATGTAAAACAATAAAGACTTCATGGTGATTATGTGGCAACTCTTAGCTAATGTTTGATCTGCTGTTTTTTGATACTCAAAATTCACACTGAAATTCTGTCATATGTTCTGTGAATGATAAAGTGAAGGACATCAATGTGAATATGAAGCTGTCTTCTGTCCTGCTAAAAGGGAAGTGGAGGCTAGAGCTCAGACAGTGATATTTAAAAATAGGCCTTTATTCTTTTCTTGCAGATGTGAATGAATGTGAGGGCGATAACGGTGGCTGTGAGGGATTCTGCTGTAACACCATTGGAAGCTACTACTGCAAGTGTCCTGAAGGCAGTAAACTGGGGCCAGATGGCAGAGCATGTCAAGGTAAGACAGACATCTGGATGTAGCCTGTAAGTACAGAAACAGACACACTGTATCATCCTGGCTGCTCAGCTTTAGCTGCCTGCCATATTTTAAGATTTTTATGAATTTCAGAGCAAAGAACTGGGTTAAACTGCCATCTGTCATGTTTTCAAACCAACATAAAATTGCATACAATTAGCGTCTGTCATGGCTTAAACTGACACAAGGCTTTTGATTCTGTTTTTCAAGGTGACCCTCTGATTGTAGGACTAAGTTCAATTCTTTTTTCCACTCTGTATTCTGATAAACTCCTGAACACTTACTTTAATAAGAGTATTTTTTCTATGATCAAGGATGCAACATTTCAGACATCAGAATATGAAGTTATATGAATTTGTTAATTCAAATATCTTGCCTAAAAAAGCAAATTAGCATTGCAGTGCAAAAAAGGTTGGAGTGTTATAAAAAAATAAAACAGTAAACTCTCTAGTATTTCAGTGTTCTACTTGAAATGACTAAATACAATTGAATTTAATATTCTTACATCTTTATCTTACCAGATGTTCTCAATGTTCTCTGCAACTCTGTAAGTGATGCTATCGGTATATAATTCTATTTCCTCTCGTACAATTTAACCACATCAGTTTTTACTTAGTGTTTGATTTACGTGTTTATTTTTTCCCCTCTTCATTATTGTTTGATATTTTGTAGTTTTTTTGTAGCATTGTTTTCCCATTTTAAAAGGTTCAAAAATTGAGACTAAATAATTACTGGAAATATTTTATGGAGATAGTGAATTTATGCTTTCCATTTATGTGCCCTTTGGTCAGCAGCCCAGTGCCCCCTTCAAAAAATTGCAGATGTGTGATGACTTTTTAAGTAGTGCATTTGAGCTACTTAATGAATTTCACTCAGTGGAAAATGGACCTCTACAGGATTCTGTTTATGAGACGTAGACGGTTAAGAAGTGGACTATACTGCCACTCAGGTGGGCCTGAAAGTCTTAAAGCTTCTCAAATATGCTGTTACATCTTCATCTTCTCATTGATGTCAGTCAGTGCACTGAGTCTCCTTGTACTTGACCAGCAGCTATCCCTTTCTTCCATCCCTTTATCACCGGATAATAATCAATATAGATCATTAGAAATATGAGAAATTGACGGACCAAGCCATAATAGATGCGGTGAAAATAAGAAGGCTGTTAAGAATCATTCAGGGCAAAACTGTGGTCGTAGGTTCATTTATGTTTTCGAGAAAGATCTCCAGCAAGTATCTGTTGAGAATTTAGGCTTGTACTGTCATAGGTAGGAAAAACAAATATTATTTCTTCATTTGATAAGCCTATCTACATGTAAAACAAGTTTGCTTGAGGCAGAAAAAGATAGACTCTAGTTGTTATGCAGTATGTTCATGTAATAGACTGAAATGAAGCACATTTTGACTGCAACTTTATTTATTTCAATTGATTTTCTGAAAATAAAGTACATTTTAAGATATTATTTTTGTTTAGCCTGAGTTTCAGTTTACAAAAAAGTATTTTACACTTGTGTATTTGTCATTTCCTTAGTATATTGATCCTACAAGCATGAAATCTTTCGCTTTAAATTTCAGTGTTTCGTCAACATGAGTTTTTTTTTTTTCTAGGGGTTGAAATTTAAAATGCTGGGGCAAAACCTGACATGGTGTTCAGTGGTCCCTTTCCTTCTATGTTGCTTTTTGCACTTCAGATCTCCACGCTGGTCATATGACTGAAACTAATAATTTAAGAACTGAACTCAGTAAGAAAGAGACCTGCCCTCTAGTTGCTTTTTCGTCTTGTACAACATGCTTTTGCCGACACATCAGTCTTAGAACGTGGCAGTGTTTGGCACTGTGGACCATTTGTTTCTTAACAACTGTATGTGTGAACAGATGCTCATTACCTTTGACCTCTGACTCAGGATTTTGTCACTAACAAACACTTTCAAGTCCGAGAGAGCTGCCACTCAGCTTCAGCAGCTGTCAACTTTGTCTTTTACAGGATTTTGTGTTTTTAGGTGTTGCCACTGAAGAGGCTCGAATTGCATGCTCTTGTTTGGAAACAAACAAACTTTACATATCACTAATTTAAATATAAATCTGTCACTCTGGAGATATTTCTGCTGATAAGTCCATTTAATGACCACTGTTTTCCTTTTTTTTGAATAACACACCAAAACAAATTCCAGAAAAATCCTGTTATGTAAAGTCCCACATAAAACAGTTTGCTCCCACACCAAAGTTTCTCTTTTGTCCTCAATAAATTCATCTCCTGTGGTGCTCATTCTGAGGACCACCTGTTTGTTTCTTTTGCCACCAAAGCAGCTCCTTTAAATGTGTGCTCCACTACATTGTCTGCTCATAGATGCTAGCTCAGCAGCCCTGCTTAGAGCCAGACGGTGTCACTCAGCACCATTCAGGCCTCGTGGCCCTCGACCTCTGACACCACCACTGCTGCCATACACTGAACAGTCTACAAACTGGTGAAAAGCAGTCATTGTGTGTCCCTCTTTGAAATACTCTCACACGAGAAGACCAATATGTATATTAACCTTAAAAAACCTCCCTCTGGGCTTATTGTTTTGCATGTTTGGCTCCATACAGAAGCTGCCAATGTGTTAAAAAACAAAGGAGAGCAGAATGAGGGGGAGGTTCATGAATTTGTGATTGTTCACTGGAAGTGATTACTTGTTTCAGCACATGTGCAGATGTCTAATAAGTTTTGCAAATGATTATAAATCCCTCTAACCTTGTTAAACAAGTATAGCAGGGGACAGGGGGGATTGTTCTGATGTAAGGCAAACTGACAGAGACTCTAGATTAGGTCTAAACAGTGAATAGTTTTACTGTGACAGCATGCCCAACAATTTCATCACAGGGTATACAACATCAGGCATGTGACCTAGAGCACATGATGGGGCCATTTTGTGTTTGTTTGTGTGAATAAACCAAAACCAGGTTTTGGTTTTATTCAAGATTATCAGCATATCCAAATCCATATAGCTGTGAAAAGTAAAACTTACTGGTATTTACACCAAAAAGAATGCAGCATGTCAAGCTGTTCAGTTCCACCCAAATGGAAATTTAGTCCTATATTTATTTTATATGCACATTGTGGAAGAAAAATATCAGTCTGCAAGAAGTGTGATTAAGGTTGATATAACTATCATCCATAGAGTGACCTAGTTAGTCGTGGGTCTTGTAAATTGTTGACTGAACCAATTTGCTGCTTGTACAGATGTTGGTGATGTGTGCGCTGCTGTGCCTCTGGTGGGAGATGTCACCAGCCTGTCGATCAGAGGAAAACCACTGCGCTTCGGTGCGCAGCCCATTGTGGGTTAGGTTTTTACTCACACACACAGACTTCTGCTATGATGGACTATGTCCCCCATGACATTATCAGTAGCCTTGATTTGAGTGAGGCATGGCTTGAAGGACAGCAAGCGAGCAGAGCTGCCGCATTTGTTTCAAGAACATTAATGGGCTCACAGTAGTTTTACTGGTAACTATGAGTTGTAGGTAACTGTGATGTTTATTTCAATTTCAGGAGTGTTTGCTGCCTTAATTTAAACCAAGGAAACCAGGAACAGTGCTGAGTTTTCTCCATTTGCAAAACTTTTCTTTCTCTCCACTATGTCTGTGAGCAGAACTGTGCATGCACAACTTTTACTACTGATTGGCTTTTCAGCATGTCATGGCTCTGGAAACACAAGCAACCAGACAGACGCCAGTGAAAACATAACCTCCTTAATGGTAATGAATGTGGTGTGAATTTGTATTAATTACTTTGTAACATGTAGGGTAAAAAGCACTTCAGTAGTAAGACAATAAGTCCATTTACCATTTCTAGCAAAAATAAAACATTCTGAAATGAAGTTTTGGTCAATGTCATTCAGCCCTACAGCATCATTGTTTTCCCCTCCTTTCACACGTCTCCTCAATCATCACTAGTGAAAAGGGAAAAAGCCCTTATAAGTCAGAGATGACAACCTGAGGATGTGAGCAGGATGTGTGATGTGTTGTCCAGATGTGTAGCATAGCCCGCTTGTCCTTGGGGTTGAGTTTTCAGGTATGTTTTTGCTTCTGCCTCTGAGGAACATGAGCCTCGGTCTGGCACACGTGCAGCTGTATGCAGCTCTCTCCTGTGCAGGAAACAAATCGATCGCACGCATGCTACTGCACAGGCAGCATGATAAGTCATTCATCATTCAGATGGAGGACATAAAACTTTACACGTATGTTTCCTACTGGAGAAGTCAGAGTCAAGGATCAGGGTGATACTGTGCAGATGATGCAGCTGGTAGTGCAGAATCTTACAAAAAAGGAAACGGTGAATACAACTTGAACTTATTTCTTGCACTGCTAAACTTGTGAAAGGGCAACACTGCAAAATGTGTTGGTAGCACCCACGGAAAATGTGCAGAACTTCCTGCAATATTCTTCTGTTGGTACTCCTTTTTACTTTTTTTTGTTTCAAGTGCTGCCAGGTGTTTGACTGAACACCTGATTAGCACCTAACTGACAGCACTTGTGTGTGTTGGTCCTGCAATATTGTTTGAATGTGTGTGCTTTGCTCCTAGCATCAACACGTTTTTCCCTTCATGATAAGGACTGTGCATTAGGGCAACTAGAAGCTGGTGTTCCAATATGCGGAGTAGCAGCATTAGCTGGTGTCAGTCCTGGTACCATTTCCAAACCTAAGACCAAGTTCCATGAGACTGGTGAAGTCAGACAGACTGCAAACTAGGCGTCCCAAAAAGACTGGTTCATCACCCTTAATTTACTGAGGAACCAGGCTTTCTGCCAGAGATCTGTGTTTGGTACCATTGTGCAGTTCATGCCTTTAAAGATCTGAAAGAAAGCCTCAAGATGCCAATCAGATCCCAATCAAACCTCTGTTGTTGAACTTGAAACAGACAAGAAGTGAACAGGGCAATACCCAAACATTTATTTGGGTTGCTTATATCACAAATGCATGATTATAATTGGTATTATTAAAGAGGAGGGGGGGATTCCAATTCAATGTTCCCAAACTTTTTTAGGAGTTTATATGTTTGCTGGATGAAGGTAATTATGGTTCTCTGCGTATCATTTTGCTGTCTGCTGTCTATGCATAGCTCTTGGGAAAAAAAGCATCTTATTCTTGAGATTTTCAGCACACATGATGTGCAGCTTGTGCTGGCAGGCTGATAGCTCTGACTTGATATGCTGATATGTATACATGCATACACTGCTGCTGTTATGCAACCAAAAAGTGCAAATCATGCAAGGCAAGTTATTATGCTCTCAAGCCCCCATTTTTACCTCTCAATTCTTCAGGGAACTCTTAGGAAGTGGCCTTTTTAACCATGCAATTTAGCAAAAGCACAGGTAATTCATGGAAAAAGCATCTTATTCTTGAGATTTTCAGCACACATGATGTGCAGCTTGTGCTGGCAGTCTGATAGTTCTGACTTGATATCATGCTGATATGTATACATGCATACACTGCTGCTGTTATGCAACCAAAAAGTGCAAATCATGCAAGGCAAGTTATTATGCTCTCAAGCCCCCATTTTTACCTCTCAATTCTTCAGGGAACTCTTAGGAAGTGGCCTTTTTAACCATGCAATTTAGCAAAAGCACAAGTAATTCATCATGCAATGTAGCTTTGGATTTTATACAATTAATTAAATACCAAAAAGTGGTTTTGGTTGTCCTGTTCTTTCTTACTGCAGATGTGATGTTAAGTTAAACAACCTCAAAGTTGGACGTCAGATTTTATGAGGGATGTAATAAATGTCTTTTTCAAGTAATACATATTACCTCAAGCTTCTGAGTGGCTTTAAGGGCAACAAAAGTTTATAACATGCTTTGGGGTCACCTGGGACCAATGTAAATTTGAGAGACCTTCAAGTCAAATATACAGCCTTCATCTGTGATTAAATGTCCGGCCAAATCACCCAGAAATTGCCAGAAAGGATAGTTCTAGTCAAGTTTCCATGAAATCTAAATAATTTGGTCCTTAATTTAACTTTCTTTTCAAATGAAGTGGCTAAGAAAAAGATTCAGTATTATGGATGGTCAAATTTATTACATCTCAATAAAGCTAATAGCAGTCAGGAATTCATTAAGTGTCACAACAAACATAAAGTCACCCTGTATGTGTGGTTTTTTTGTGCATTTAGATGTCAATGAATGTGAAGAGCTCAATGGAGGATGCCAACAAACATGCGTGAACACACCGGGGTCTTATCACTGTGAGTGTGGTGAGGGCTTCCGCATGCATGCTGATGCTCGAACCTGCATTGGTGAGTAAGAAACACAAGTATTTACAAACTCCAATTCAAATGAAGTCGAGTTGTTGTGCAAATCGTAAATAAGAACAGATAGCAATGGTTTGCAAATCCTTTTGGGCCTATATTCAATTGAAAACACTACAAAGCCAAAATGTTTCACATTCAAACTGGTAAATTCATTTTTTTCACAAATTTTCACTCATTTTGAATTTGATGCCAGCAGCACATTCCAAAAATAAACTAATGTAGCAGCATAATGACCACAATCTTCACATTTCCTGCAAGAATTCAATTAGTATTTGGGAACTGAGAACACTGATATGTTGAGGGTTTGTAGGTGGAATCATTTACCATTCTTGCTTGATGTAAGTTGCTCAACAGTTTTTAGTGGGAGGCAGGTTAGTCTAGTAACTGCACTCTTTTGCCATGAAGCCACACTGTTGGATTAGCATAGTCTTAATGAAATAAACAGGGACGTCCATGAAAAAAACATTATGGCAGCACATGTTGCTCCCAAGCCTGCATGCATTTTATAGTGTTAATGGTGCCTTTACAGGATTGCAAGTTACCCATGCAGATACTGACTTTTCGACTTTGCACCGGTAAAAATCTTGATGGTCCTTTCCCTCTTTAGCTCAGAAGACCCAACATCCATGATGTACACAAACTATTTGAAATGTGGACTCATCAGACCACAGCACACTTTTGCACTTTGTCTCAGATAAGCTAGGGCCCAGAGGAGCTGCATTTCTGGGTGTTGTTGATAAATGGCTTTGCACTTTAACTTGCACCTGTAGTTTGAGGCGACAAACTGTTAACTGGCAATGGTTTTCCAAAGTGCTCTCAAGCTCATGTAGTAACATCCTTTGCAAAATGATGTTGGTTTTTAGTGCTGTGCTAACTGAGTGATTAAAAGTCATGGACATTCAATGTTGGTTTTTGGCCTTGCTACTTATTTTTAGAGATTTCTCTTAATTCTCTGAAACTCTGAGTGATGCTATGGGCTGTAGATAATGATATACCAGATTTCCTTATACAGAAATGTTGTTCTCAAACTGCTGTTGTACCATTTGCTTTTAGAGTTGCTCACAAAGTGGGGAACTCTCTCTATCCTCCCTTGTGAATGACTGAGCCCTTTGCCTCCCTTTATACCCAATCATGACACTCACCTGTTTTCAGTTAACCTGTTCATCTGTGGAATAATCCAAACATGTGTTTCTAAGCATTTCTCAACTTTCCCAGTCTCCTATTGCCCCTGTCCCAGCTTTTTTGGAACATGTTTGAGGCATCAAATTTAGAATGAGTGAATATTTTAAATAATCAATAAAGTTTATCAGCTTGAACATAAAACATATTTTCTTTGTATTTTTTAAATTAATTTTGGTTGAGGAATTGCAAATTATCCTATTCTGTTTGTACTGAATTTGCCATTTATACGATGTCCTAACTTCTCCTAAATTTTTGTGATGACTTCATTAAATTCCCCCCTCTCATAAATATCAGGGGTTGAATCAGTTGTTCTCCCTTCTTGTGTGTGCATTGGTGTTTTGTTTAATTAAATGTGCTAACCCTTTAGAACTACGACTGCTTAGCTGTTGTGATTAATTCCTGCACCTCTGATGAAGTTCTAACATGATTTGTAAGAAGTAGTGTGAGATGTTTGAGTTCTTTTTTCCATCATAACACCATAAAATCCCAATGTTATAGGAGAATTTGTGACCTGCTGAAAATACATCCTTCTGTGTTTCTCTTGGTTTTATGTTTCATTCATAATACTCCGGGTCTTTAACTGCAGCTTAGTGGTAAAGTGAAAGCATGTAGGCAGAAAGGCTGCTAATTATGTCTGTTAAAGTCATCAGTGTCTAACGTCAGTCACTCTCCTTGTTTTACAGCCTGTTTGTGTCATCATGTCTGTGTTTAGAGCACCCTGAAGGCACACGGCTGATATTCATATTTGGCACTTCATTTAATCACAGGAGTAGTGGAAAGATCATTAGAGAGAAACCAGGAGTACCCAGTTGGACATCATCATTAAGCCTCCGTATTTAATCAAGTGTTTCCATAATTACACGGATGAAAAGTTCTGAGGTGTGAAAGCTGCTTTAGGTTGCCAACATGTACAGTTATATCTGTCCTCCTTTGTGAGTTCACATTTGAAGTGATCTCAGCTTCAAATCCACTAATCATGCTTGTAAAACATATTTCTGTTTTCTCCTAAAGCTGTGAACTCCTGCTCTGTATTAAACGGTGGGTGTGAGCATAAGTGTGTGGATCTGGGGAACAATCACTACAAGTGTGAATGTCGGAAGAACTACCAGCTGAAGAGAGATGGGAGACACTGTAGATGTAAGTCAAGAATTAATGCAACAACTTTATTTCAGGTAAGCAAATAAACTGCAGGGCCACATCAGTGAAATGCAATCATTTGGAAACATAAAAATGGGAAATTATTTCAGCCAGAGATACAACCAAGGGCGTAGGTTTGATTTTGACATTGGTGGGGACATAAAAGTGCTCCAAGGCGGCACCCCTGAAAGTTTGTGTTTTGCATTTATGATTGCTATTTCTAGTCATGTAGAGCTGATCAAACTAACAAGCAAACTATCATGTTCAGAAAAAAATATTCTATATACTATACCTCCAGCCTCGACTCCTCCATCTCTACCATCTAACCCCTGACAAAAATATATTAATGACACATGAACAGTGGGACAATTTAGGATGCAACAATCATTAATTTTGATGGTATGGTTATAGTCTAAGGAAAAAATGTAGTTTCAGGATTATTACCAATAAGTGTAATTCATTCCCAAACAATATGATTGTGTAAAATCATGTTTGTTGTCTGAAGTTTTATTGTATTTTTTCCACAAACTTTTATTGTTGGTCTTAAATTTTTGCTGCTTTTCAACACACAAATAATACATGGATGATAAATAAAATAACCAAAACCTGTATCTCTTTGGCATTAAATATGAGCGTTTCTTTTGTTTTGTTTTTTTTGTTATAACGTTATATACTGTGCTTGTGTTTTATGCTAGGGGCCATACAGTAGTGGCATAATATTGATAGGGACGTGTCCCTAGCATCCCTACCCAATTCTACGCCCCTCACTACAACCCTATGCTACAGTATTAGGACCTTTCACATTGGATGTTACATGTCAGTTCCATCCCAGGGTAGATGTAAAATAGAGAAATATACTTCACTAATGTTTGTTCTGAATGAATACTTATGTTCCTGTGGTTAATGTCAGCAGGGACAAATATACAAACCATCTCAAACTGTACTTCAAAAGTACTGCCGACCTTGAATCCGTGAAGAGCTCCCAAATACCTCTTTTTCATAAGTCTTGACCCAGTGCAGCACTCAGCCCTACCTTTTCTCTACCATTTCAAACTGTGTTCATTAAAATAAACGCATGACTCTGATAAGCCTCTTAATGTAGATTTGCTGTTGATTTTTTATTTTAATACCTGTTTGGTGTATTGTTCAAATGAGTGACTCTGAATTGAAATGAATAGAAAAGAGAGGAAGGGAAAAAGGGAGGGGAAGGAAGAATAAAAAAGAGAGAGGAGAAAGAAGGGGGAAAAAAAAGGGGAAGAGGAAGAGGGGAAGGAAGGAAGGAATAAAAGAAGGAAAAAAGGGGAAAATAGAAAAAAAGAGGAGAAAGGGAGGAAAGGAAAGAAACGGAAAGGGGAAGAGAGAAGAGGAGGTATTAAAAAAATAAATAGAAGGGGAAAGAGGAAGGAAGAGAAGAAGAGGGAAAAAAAAGTGCATGTATGTAAATATGGCTATGTACTTAGACATATGTGTGTACAAGCCTAGCTTTTTGTGTATGGATGTGCGTCTGCAAGTATGTATGTGTATAGGTGTATATACATTACTCTACAGATTAATTGATAGGCTAGGCTGAATTTGTCCTCAGGAATTCCTTTGTATTTGCTTCTGTTCTTTTTTGGATATTTTTTTCAGTTCTATTTCTTTTTAGTCCTTTTTTGGATTATTAATTATTCATTGGTTGTTGAGATTGTGTTGTTTGACTTTTTGTTTTGCTCTGGTATAAATGTTGTACAGTAAGAAGGTTAGGCACATATAAGCTAAGTAGCTTCAGCCTAAACCTTTTCGGTCAACCTGGTTTTCAGTGGTGTCGCTTTGGTTGGTATACTTTTAAATATGATCGAAATAAACTAATAAACTAAACTAAACGAAATAATGTTGCCCTCTGGCAGTGAGAACACAATTTATCTGACAACAATGCTCACTAAAGTTGCCCATCTCTGAAGAAAAAACAATCTTTCAAAATGACTAAGATGCTTCTAACTTTACAAACATAACATTATTTCTGCAAAAATAAAGGCATCTGTGATCACTGCTGAGGTGCAAGAAAGGACAGACATACAATAGAAAATAAACTAATTCCAAAAGCACTTTGCAGAACAGGGTAAAAAGCAACAATGTAGATGTCATTCCAGAATAAACTCACATTTGGGAAATTTAGATCAATAAATGACTTGAATAAGTGAGAAAGTGTCAGAGACTCCTGCTGAGCTGTCTTGGCTTCATTTTTGCTTGCATGTGTTTGTGTTTGCGCATGTCAGCCTCTCTCTGTGTTTGTGTGTGTCAGTAAGGGACCCCTGTGAGGAGAGGAATGGAGGCTGTGCTCAGCTGTGTCACTCAGAGGACGCACAAGTTCACTGCAGCTGCAAACCTGGTTTCACACTGGCTGGAGATGGCAAGCACTGTGATGGTGAGGCTTTGAAAAACAACACGTACTACATGCAAAAACACCACATTTGATGAGAGACACATTGGTTTAACAGCTTTCAGAAATACAGTTATGCTTTTCGATCACTTATTGACATATATTGTTTATTAGAAGAAAAGCTGCAGCACAACAGACCCATGTTAATTCAAGAGGCTGATTTTGGCAAATATCGACTGGACCATCTAAGGGGCAATTCTTCAGAAGCCAGAGAAATCTGACACAGACTATTTTTCCTACAGAGGGAAGCATTTATTACTCTTATTTCAAAATCTTTAAATGTCCAGATTTTTGCCTGACCAACCTTCTTTTTTAACAGATGACTGACTTTCTGTTTGTCTCATTATCCTCTTGTGCCAGAGTCGCTGCTCTAAACAAAAGCTTTGTTAAGCCTCTCCTAGACAAAACCATTTCAGACCCGTAAAGGGCCAGAAACTTTGTACTTGTCTTCAAAAACTGTTTCTTGCTTTTGCTGTGTGATCTAAAGTATCCCGGACAGACTAGTCCTGAAATCAAACTGTGATATTGAAATAAATGTCTTATTTCATGTTTAAATAACTAGCAGATTATGCAAACCCTTATCCACACTGAATCTTGTCTTGTCTCAGTATGCCGTAACATCCATGTCCAGTCTTTTTGAAATAAAAAAATGTAATATGATATAATTGTTATCAGAACATTTTTGTTTTATTGTGGTTTATCTCTCTATTGTTCCTCTTCCATCCAGACATTGATGAGTGCAGTTCAGGCCGGGCCAAGTGTTCCCACGGGTGTGTCAACATGTTGGGCTCCTTCAGTTGCGTGTGTCATCCTGGCTTTGAACTGGGTGCAGATGGCAAACAGTGCTACCGTGAGTAAAGTGAATTTGAGTTAGACTTCACAAACTCCAGCTGTAGTTGATCAAATCTCTGAGACAAGAGAAAAATCTAATTTCTATCCTGAAACATATTCAGGAGTAAGAAAAGAACAGATAAATTCAGGACATTCAGATGCATCATCTATGATCCAAATGATTAATGGGGTTATCTTTGACATTGCTGTTGAATCAGTTTCCTCTTTGTCCATCTACCAGTAACACACAGGGAGCACTGTTTAGCAGTTGACCTAAACTTCCTCTGGAAAGCATCCTCATCTTTGACTCCTGTCAAATGTACCTGATACACAGACAGCTTATAACATAAAATTCCTTGATGGTTTTAACTTTATTCTATGTGCTCCAAAGTTGTGAAAATGACATATATGAACTAAAACAGTTCTAACAATTTTTGGAATATGGCCGAGGAGCTTGGCTCTGGAAACTTCAGCCGAGAGCAAAATACTAAGTGAAAAAACGTTTTGTTGTGCAATAGAGCTGCGTTTGGTGCTCATGCTCTAATAAACAACAGGCTATCAGCAGAGCACCACAGGATTCAACAAAAACTTTGAATGTATTCCAGCTCACTGAAACAGGGGAGTCTGTTCTTTTCATTGCTGATCCTCCACTGTAACAAAGCTGGTGTCTACTTTTACACATCACTGTTAGCGTTATACTCTCAGAGTGTTATAATTTAAATAGTTACCATGTCAACAAGTGACCTCTGACATTACCACTGAGTACACATAACAGGCTTTAAAATCTTGTTCTTGCACAGTCTGTTAACTTCTATATCATTAGGTGTGTCAAAATTTAGATAAATCAAACTCAACTCAACAATCAAGTCATTGTGTTAACAGCTCTGCCCAGTTGTGTTCTTTGTATTGCTTTACAACATTGCAGTGAATATGACACAATCTTAACAAAAATGTAACAGTGCAACATTTTATTACTTTTATGTGAACCAAACAAGCGAACTATAGGTGTGAACGCACAAAAAAACAAAAAAACAAAAAAAGGAGTAAACATGTCCAAATCAAGGACAACAGGTCAATGGGTCAGATCTGACCTGAATTATCATCAAATATGGCCCATGAGGTGTTTATCACTAATGACCCTTGTTAATCATATTACAAGTCCCACAATGCACTGCAACATCTGCCATTGCTTTGATATCATTCTGATCAGCAGATTGAATGCATTAGTCAGTGCTTTCATAGTCACTTTAAGTTTTTCCAAAAATAATTTGCTGCTCAAATACCTGATCAAAACATCACATTTTTTTACTGTTGAATTAATATTGATCCCGTTTTGCCAACATCTTCGACTGTATTTTTAAAAACTGGCACATTCTGTGGTTGAGTTTGATCCCCCTGTCCTCGATCCCCCTTGAATTTCAAAGGGAGCTTCAAATTGTAAATGGTTACTGTGGGTCTTGTTCAATAAGTAAGATGGTTCTTACATCTAGCTCTCATGGCATCTTCAATTTCAAGGTAACAAATAACAAACTTGACACAACTAGATTGAGCTGTCCTTTCTGACCTTTTACACAACATGAACTTCTATCAAAATGATTCTCACATGCGAGCAGATTTAGAAAATTCCCCAGGTCTGGGTTATTTATGAGAGTTGCATCAGCCTGATCAAACACAGAGGGTAGGTGATTGATTTGTTCCCAGAGCCATTATTCATTTTTGCCATTTCTTCAATGATTTGTTTGCTTTATGACAACAAAATTAAAAAGGAGATTTTACAAACATAACTAGATTGCACAAAAGCTTACCTCTTCATCAATCAATCTTTATTTATACAGCACTAATTCATAACAAGTGTTATCTCGAGACCCTTCACAATAGTGCAGGCTGAAGACAAACTCTCTATTTTATAGATACATATATATGCACATATACATATATAAAATACAAATAAACACACACATACACATACATATATCCAAAACCCAACATGAATCCATCATGAGCACAGCACTCAGCCAACCAAACTTCAGGAAGGTGCATCTGTAGGGGGCTTACAATATCTTTCTGCATGCTGCAGGGTTGTTATTCTCCTTTCTTTCTCGGCAAATATGTCTGTAAAGCATCCATATGCTATGAAACATATTTAGAAATAGAAAAATTTCACTGTATGGACAATAATGATGTTTGTGAATTCACTTTGTTTGAATTTTCTTGTACCTCTCAGATGTAAACTTGCACAGTGGTAATTACAGGACTGTGCAAACGAAAGCAATCCTGATGAAATCCCGATAACGTTGTCCTTATGTTTTTCGGCTTTGGCTATGCACTTCAGTTGTAGTTGGGTCCTCTCTCCTCCAGGCATTGAGATGGAGATTGTCAACAGCTGTGAGAAGAACAATGGAGGCTGCTCTCATCACTGTGAGCACACCACCAATGGCCCGCTCTGCTCCTGCAACCATGGCCTCAGGCTGGATCGGGACAGGAAGACCTGTGTAGGTAAGACTCCTTTGTAACATTTTCTTAATTTTGTGTTATTTTTAAATTTTTCTGTTGTTTTAACTTTCTCTGTACCTCTGTATACCCTCCACAGACAGTGATGAGTGTATCAGCGGGGAGTCCTGCTGCAGTCACTTCTGTAGAAATTACCCGGGTGGCTACGAGTGCAGCTGCAGAGCTGGTCACAGACTGAATCCAGACGGCTGTGGCTGTGATGGTAAGACTTTTGGTTTGTGACTTCATCTTGGGTTTTAAAGTGTTTGGTGTGGTGGTAAAGCTGTGCATCTGAGTTCCCGGTACACATTCAGAAAATCATTGCTCTAAATCTCCTTTATCCTTCAGCCCCCCACTACTGTCTTCAATTTCCCCCATCCTCTTCCTGTTCCAGCACAAAGTGCGAGTATAATGAAGCACATCAGAAAAAGCTCTCAAAATAAAGAAGAGTGATCAATTTACAACTAAAAGTGACGTTATGTATCTCAAAGTGGAGGCAGTTATCTGTTTTTTGTGAGCTAAAGAAAATTTGGTTTGGTTTTGCATCAATGTGGGTTTCCTTCTGTACTATGCTGAGGTCAGACTACATGATCTTTTTGTTGGTTATGACGGTCACAATGTCAGATTGTACGACTATAAAACTTCCCCAACAAGCATGACAGACCACATGATTAAGACTGCATGTCATGACCACAATGATGAGGTCAGCAGAAAGAGGGCAACACTGTAGACTGCACTCCTGCAGAGACCACTGCCTTTACACTTGGAGATTTTTTCATTACAGGAATCTGATCAGTGTGTGATGAAGCCGTCTGCTATGTCACAAATTTAGGAAGTATATTGTTAATTAACAAGCATATTGTTAACTGAAGCCAATTATTGATTAATAACACTTGACTGTGGTGTTACAGACAGTTGAGATGCTAATAACTTTCTAATAACTCTCAAAACCTCGGAACTGGGCCATATGTATAATAAATGATCCAGTTATTATGCAGTTGAATAAAACAAAGAAAAGTGATTACATCCTGGTCCATCAAGCAGAAATTAACTTCTTGCCCATATGCAGTAATTGCCTTTTACTGCATAATATACAAACCCCACACCAGGTTCAGGTTCAGGTTACTTTATTTGCACCTGTAGGTAGATTTGGTTGCAGGGAGAGTTGGTTTTTACCATCAGAGATCCTGGCTTTTGAACTTTGAGCTGATCACATTGTGGATGGTCCTCTTCCTATTTAGCCCAGGGGACATGAGGTCCATGATTTTGGATGACAATCTGAAATGTGGATATGTCAAGTACACTTTTCCAATTTGTGTAAGTCAGTTTCAGATGAGAGTATTACATATATGGTTTTTGCTTTGCATGGTAGAGTTTTATCTTGCACTTGTAGATGTAACTACACACGGTGTTAACTGACAATGGTTCTCTGATGTGTTCCAGAGCCCAATTAGTAACAACCTTTTCATTATGGTTTTAGTATTTAATTCAGTGCCACCTAAGGACTTGAGGTCATGGGCATTCAGTGTTAGCTTTTGATGTTAGTATAGACTGCAGATTATGAAATCCCTCAATTTGACACAATTACAGGTTGAGAATAATTGTTCTTATATTGTTGGGCTTTTGCTTACAAAGTTGTTCAGAAAGTGGTGAATCTTGCAGCATTATGCTTGTAAACTACTTAGCTTTTCAGGGATGCCCCTTTATGCCCAGTCATAACACTCACCTGTTTCTAGTTAAACTATTCACCTGTGGACTGTTCCAAACAGGTGTTTTTTTGTTTTTTGTTGTTTGTTTTTTCTTGTACAATTTTACAACCTTTCCAGTCTTTTGTTAACCCCTGTCCATGCTTTTTTGAAACATGTTGCAGCCACTAAATTCAATTTAAGTGAATATTTGCAGAAAAACCATGCAGTTAATCACTTTGAGTACTTAATACCCTTTCTTTGTAGTGTTCTATCAATTAATGTTTGGAAAGAATTTGCAAAGCATTGTATTCTGATTTACTAACATTTTAAATATTGTCTCAACTTCATCGGAATTGGGTTCGTGTATACATAAGTTTAATTTGATTGTATATTTACTAAATATTGACTATTTAGTCCTTAAAACAAAGTTAAATGAATCAAAGGAAAGACTGAGTCTGATCTAAGGAAGACCAACATGAGTTCAATCTGCTTATTCTATCTCTCACCTGAATTTTATTATAACTATTGTCTCATTGAGCTGTGTACCTCTGCTCTGTTAGACATTGACGAGTGCTTGGCAGAGACCTCTGGCTGTGAACACTACTGTGTCAACACTGTGGGAACATACGAGTGCTTTTGTCGAATGGGCTTCCGCTTGGATCAGGACCAGCACTCCTGCATCTGTGAGTGACATTTTTATTACAGCTATTTTACTCTTTAAAGTACAACATATGTATTTCCTCAGTCTTAGATCATGGAACTCTTGGACCTTTTATTGGCTTTGTTCAGCTCTATATGGCAGAGACCTGGAAGAAGAGGAAGAGGAAGACGAGGAGGACAATGAGGATGAGCAGCTGGGGGTCCACAGATTACCAGACCTGCTGTTCCGCAAAGCCCCTCAGCTCCTGCAGTACACGGCGGCCTTGCATTACCGGGATGGCCTTAATAATGATGGCAGTGAAGGTGGTGACAGCGATAAAGAATTAGAGATCCAGAGGGAGCGTCGAGGAGAGCTGAGACTGGACAGCAGCATAGGTACTGTAAAAATGGGAATGTGCTTGGTTAAAAATCAAAATTGTATAATATTTTTATTTACCTAATAAGCCCTCTCAGCAGACATTTATAGAACAAAATGTTTTTAATCTGATCCTCTTTTCAGTGTGCCTGGATGGCTCATTTGGAGATGACTGCAGTGTGAGCTGTGACGACTGTTTGAATGGAGAGTGTAGTGAAAACAGAGACCAATGTGAGTGCTTTCCAGGATGGGCTGGGATCATTTGCAATGAGAGTAAGTAGAGTAAACATGACTTTCTACACATCCGTGCATGCTGTGTTGTGAAAAAAGTTGAGATTTTCTAATTTCCTAATTTACTGGCTGCTATAAATGTTTTTTTCCACTTTAGGCCACAAATTCCTAACCATTCAATAGATTTCACTAGTCCATCTGTTAAAGAGCCCATTGTAAGGGAATGAGCAAAAACCTTCAAAAGCATATCCTGAAGGTGCCTGAACTTCCTTTACTCAGTCACTCTCATTTTGGGCCAATCTGATAATGTGATATTGCCTCATTGTGAAGAATGTGATCCCCATTGTAGAACAAACTATGATGTTGGAGGTAGAGCCAAAATTTCCTGTCTATAGAAGAGTTCGTCAAGAGATTTGTGTTTCATTAAATGAAGAAATGTGGCCCAGATCTGATAAAACTGTGACTGAAGTGGTCAGCATCTATGCTAATCTCTCGCGGTCTAGCTCATCACTCTCACCTCCTCCTGCTCTGGAGACGCTCATTGGGCCGTCCTGCTTTGGACCACTCACAGTAGTTGTAGATACGAGCTTGACATGTGGATGCACATGATTCCAGTCAAAGAATCAGGCTGATCCGTCTGCAGTGTAAGGTTAAAAATTCCCAGTGACAAAGTGGTGGCAGAACTGCATTTTTAAAGAAATCAGAAATGGGCCAAGGACCAATCAATTAGATTTTTGTGATTGCAACACAGAATCAAATCCAGAAATGTTCTAAAGGATTTCATAGCATTAAGCTGTAGGACAGTTTGCCACATCTTCGCTAACTTAGAATCTTTGAGAAATGTTGATATAACACAGGTCTTTGGTGTAGGGTTCAAGGGGGTGGAAAATTTCTGGAAACTTTTCAAAACCTTTCCATGGGAAATTAAGCTTGGGAATTTTGGAAATATTTCAAACTGAAAACTTACCATGGGAGTAATGGAAAAAAAATGGGAATTTATCAGAATGAATTGTAAATTTTGGTAATTAAACAAACTGTTTAATGTATACACATAAATATGAACACTTTTTTTCATAAAAAGAGACATCCACAAAAAATTATACATAAAAAACTTGACATTCTACAGATTCATTTGTAGCTAGAACTTTATTACGTTTTCACTATTTTATTGACAACTCCACTTTATGTTGCTCACAGCCTCAGTAGTCATGTGCTCTAGGTTAAACAATGTGGCCTCAGTTGTCCAGGGTTCTAGAATAATCTGTGCATGTGATGGAGGAATGAACAGAGCATGAAGGGGTGTGGCCTTTATACCCTGCAGTAAGCAGTGTGCTATATCCATGTGGTTGAGCAATAGCATAGATGTTCTAAAGAATACTTTATGAAATATGGTTGTGTAAGGTTATGCTAAAATATATTTTACCCAACTATTTTTAGAAATTCCTGGTAAGGATCAACCTTCAATTTTGTAAATTCCAGGTTTATTTCCCTTTATTCTCAGTAATTTTCATGCAAAGTTCTGAAAATTTCCCAAATTTAACAAACCTGATCTTGTGCCCACAAGTGGGTCAAAATAACAAGTATTTCCTGTAGATTATCAAAAGCACATATGATTATTGTGCAGCTATCAGCTGCAGTTATCAGAGACATGTCGTTTGCTAGTTGTTGCTTTTGGAGCTTCTGACATGTATCAGTGCAAGCTCAATTTTTAAAAGGAGTCATGCTCAAGATGGATGTAGGTTTATGAGGTTTGGAAGGCTACCAGAAACGAAAATATGAATGAGTAACTGGAGTGCAAATCTGCTCTGAAGTTGTTTAAAATTTCAGAAAAGCCACTGAAGGGCGGTGCAGGGATGACGTTTTTTCCTACCAGTACAGAAAGAAGCATTGTGCTGGTTCTCTGAACTAAAAGCTTGTGGGAGCCTTCACAGTACTCTTGACATATTCCTGATAATAAGATCTGTAGCAAACAGAAGATTTAGAAACTTGCATGTTGTTTGTTATTGTGATTGGCTTAACACCTGACCCCAATTGTCTAAGTCTTTTAAGTTTAAACATTATCAGCGAGAGCAAAAAATATTATTAAGAAAGTTTGGAACTACAACTTTTTGTGATGTCTTATTTGGGGATTTCCTCTTGTCTCATCTGGCCTGCATCAAAATGCTGCTATGAAAAAGTGAAATGATTCAGAAGAAGATGCATTTTTACCTCCGCCAAGGAGGTTATGTTTTTGGGAGAGTTTGTCCGTCCGTCCGTCCGTCCGTTCGTCTGTGAACAAATAACTCAAAAAGTAATTGATAGATTTGGAGGAAATTTTCAGGAAATGTTCAGCATGGGAAAAGGAAGAACTGATTCGATTTTGTTGGTGATCCGGAGCAGCGTCTGGCCGCCATGGTGAAAAATGTGATTTCTGTGAATAACTACTGAACTAAAATA
>JAZDUH010000037.1:4882500-5162500 GCA_036419115.1 Scarus forsteni
AACTGTCCCAACAATGGTTATTGTCATCGTCTGTATGGTGGCTGTATCTGCTCTCCTGGACTGTATGGCCGCTTCTGTCACCTGCGTGAGTACCAACCTGACCTAAACCTAACCAACAGGACAACTGAATTGACTATTACAGTCAGTTTTAAGTTAAAGATTTAATTCCATTAATAGTAAGGACATGATTATTATATGAACATGAACTGCTCTTAATTGAGTTTACAATTTAAAGGTTTGAAATAGCAAATTACAGCACTTTTGTCACTTGAACAGACATAGAGCTAATTATCTTTAGGGTTTTAGTATCAAAATGATTAAAATATCATGGATAATACCTTATCATGTGCACAAGCAGGCACTAAACATTTTTAAACTAAAAAGTGCTATAACCAGATTAAGTTTCACTTGATAAACTATGAACAATGAAAAAAGTCTCAGCTGCTGCCCAATAGCATTTTCACTCTTCCTCACTGATTGTGCTCCGTTTTGATGGTGGCACCAGGTGAGACGGCAGCTCTCTGGGAAGCCAGTAGCCCTCTAGTTTTCCCTCTATGAGATGCACTGCCAAAGCAAACTCCTCATCGTCGAGCATACCATCCCCATCCACATCTGCTAGCCTCCAGATGTGGGCAAGCACAGAGTTGGGCAGCAGCGTGCTCATCATCCACTCCTTGACTTTGGTGCCGTTCAGTTTGCCCTCGTTTGGACTGAGGTTGTAGAAGATCTCATCGTATTTGGGCTTGTACTTCTCTACAGCCCACTCATCAAAATCTACCTCACTGCTCTCGTCATCTCTGAGTTCTTTAAAAGGGTCTCTCCTGAAGTGCTCAGGCTTGAAGGTCCCTAAAAACTCTCCATCTAACACACCATAGAGAGATTTCTTCCTCAGTTCCTGCTGCTGGAGTAGAGGCACAAGGTTTGCTATGTCAGTGGATAGAAGCTTATCCAATGAAGCCATGAGACTTGGTTTCAACGTCTTGAACTTTGAGAAATCTTGACCCAAAAGCTTCTCCTATAGAAAAAGAAACCATACTAAGCTCTTGAAAATACATTATGTCAGTTCAGAAGAAATGAAACGGCTTCTGACCTGCATTTTGGTGCAGTCTGGGAAGTCTCCAGCTGGGACTCTCTGCTGTTGCTGGATCTTGCCGAAGATGACTGGGAGCTGGTAAATCAAGTTGTGCTTCTTGCTCTCCTTGCAAAATATTGTTGGCATCTCCTGTTTCAGGTAGCTGATGATGTGGGCATGAGCCTGGAGGAAACAAATCATAAATACGACCCAAAGCCAAATATCTTGTCCTCCTTCATTTCATCTTAGGATGTGATTTAGTATGTGTCTCTGACAAGATACCTTGTATTCTTGATTTGTGACTTTCTACATTTTAAGCTTCACATTTTACAACTTCTACAGATGCTAAGGCAGCTAGGATTTCAACCTAGTAGGTCTTGTTTTTCTTCACTGTAAAAAGTCTGTTGGCTGATACATTTATGCTTCCCATTTACAGATAGTTGTACATTAATAATGTGTATGTCTTTTTCTGTTTGATATATTGTAAGATACTTTATCCCACCGCAGAGGAAAGAGTGCTTCAGGGATGATACAGTGTTGATGGCTAACAAAGTTAGCAATGAGCTGGTTGCTGTGGGTGTATTTTTCTTTTTTTAATGTATTTTTTGGGCATTTTGTGCCTTTATTGATAGGAGAGAGACAGTAGATAGGCTTGTGAAACAGTAAGGGAAGACAATCTGCAAACTGGTCACAGGCTGGATTCGGAGTTTGTACATGGGACATGCATGGTTGCTAACCGCTCTGCCAAACCAGCACCCCGTGAGTTTATTTTTCTGTTGGACTTTGAATACTTGCTAGAAATAGGCTCTGCTGTTGAAAAAAATGGGTTCATGACACTTGTAATTTTCGTCAAGATAATCTTCAAAAATAAACCCTATTTAGTTGTTCTTAAAGTGAAAATTGAAGTAGAAGTTACTGTCAAGCTTTCGAGACACCACAACATGGCTGACTGACTACAGTGTGACCATCAACCATCACCATCATTTGTGTCAAGCTCCTGCCTCTTCATTGTGACCTGATAAAGTTAGAGGCCATTGCTGTGTCAAAGTAACCTGACAAACCAGATGGTTCCTTCAGTTTATCTCACTAGTCCATACGGGCAACAGCCCACAGAAAGGTTTTTTCCTTTTATGAGAAAAGGAAGAACCATTTAAAGCTTATCTGGCAGGTGATTGGACATTCATTCTGTCAATCATCTGCCAGATAATGTAGTCACCTGCTTAAGCCTGAACCACTGAAGTCCTACTCATATTGGACCAACTGATGCTGCTCTCCTGGCTTATCATGAAGCAAAGCAGCACGAGCTGTCATATGATACCACTACACTTTAGCTTTGTCCCTTTAGGGCCTCATGAGATTGGAAAAAAAGGGATCAGTGTTCCTGCAGCTTTGAATCTGTGTCTGCAGGAGCTGATCTCTTGTTTCAGGAGGATGATGTATTAGATTGAAGATGCCCTAACTGAAGAGTGTCTGCTCACTGTCCCTAGACTGGATGATTAATTTGTAACCACTCTGCTTTTTTATGCCTGGACTTCAGTTTGTTTGTATATTTCTACCCTATTAAAAATGTAGTAAGAAGTGTAACCCCTTGTGGGACAACTAGAACTTTATATTTAATGTGCTAAGGGCACTCTTGCAAATAAATTTCTTAATGTCAATGGGAATAATGCTGTTTGACTCAAATTTCAATAAAAACTAAAACAAGATAACGACATTCGTAATAAATTTACGTTACAGAACTTTTCCTACCCTTACTAAGCGTGCCCTCTTCACCAGGTCATTCAGTTTGCGAACTGCGGCGTTGCGTGGCAGGTTTCTGATGTCTGTCAGCAGATCCTCCTCCTCCAGCTCAATCAGCTGATAATGGTCACACATCTGCCTCGGCTCTGACCAGAAAGATCCAATGTAAACCCTCAGGATCTCCGGGGTCCGAAACACTTTCCCCAGCGACCACATGAGGGAACCATACACTCTCATCAGCTGCTGTGAGTCCACCCTGTCCGCCTTGTTGAGAACCACACGCAACTTGTCCTCATAGCCCAGCAGAGCCCCGAAGGCCCGAGTGAGCTCATCAGAGAACTCAAGTTTATGTGCATCAAACAGCAGGATGATCCGGTCCACACGCTCTGCGAACCAGCGCAGCACTGCTGGGAAGTCGTAGCCTGGGGGAAGAGGAAGGGAAACACAGGGTTTTCATTAACACTTGGTGTAACAGGGCCAGCCTATCTGCCTGACCAGTGAGAGAACATATAATCTATCCCAGCGGTCCTCTTAGACGCTCTGAGCCTTTTGAGTTACACCCAGAGATTAATACGTCCCTAAAACAAAGAGAGGAGACTGCTCAGCTACTAACTGCCCGTCTCCTCCCAATTCACTGAGATATTACTTTCAGCTGCTGTGCTTCTGTCTGCACAAGCCTGAAATATGGTGGACCAGAGAATCCTTACTCATTTCCGTTTACTTTCCAAAAAAAAAAGACAGACAGTGTGTTGCTATTTTCTCTGTCTATACTATCTTTGTAATAACAGACTCATTTATAATGTATCTAAAGCCTATCTGGCATTTATAGATAATGATTGATCGTTCCCACCCCACATGTCCCATTATGTGCAAGTTACACATAGCACATTGTGTCCCAAAAGTGGACACACCCAAGAGTGCCATAACATTATCTTATATTCACATTATTTCCTGAATCAGATATTTTCATAAACTTTAGTCCTGAGCATAAATAGTTGTTTTTAAATATTTAACATAGTCTTAGACTTGTCCTCAATTCCTGGGGAACATTTATTATGTTGTGTCTGCATAAAGTAAAAAAGTCACACTTAGCTCATTTTGTCCTAGATAGATGCATCAGTATAGTGCAAAAAGGTTATTATACATTGACTAAGATTTAGTAGTTTTACTGCATTCATTTTTTTTTAAACCTGAGTCCCGTTCACAGAATTATAAAAAGATTACTTCTAGAACGTTTACCTTTTTAATGCTAGTTTTGTGTTTACTGTCCCTAATCATTTTGTGCAGGAAAAAAACTTTTTCTGACTCCCTTTTTGTCTCTTATCCCCTGTTTCCACCTAATCCGTTTGTGTAGATTCTACATTCCACAGTAAATTGGCCCCAGTCTTTTCAATCAGCTGGCTTCCACAGCCTGCCCCATGATCCATCTGTGATGCACACCAGCAGTGTAGCTCAACACCAGTCTGCAGAAAGTATGCAAGGCTATTTTAAATAAAAGCTGCTTCAACTCCCTTTAATCTTTGCCAGACAGAATGTCCCAAAAATGTAAACAACAGCTCAGGATTTCCAGGTCATATCAAGATACTGGAACGATATTGATGCAGCCAGCAAATCAACACCTGGATACAGAACCTACTGTTTTTATGTTGCTCTCCCTGTTATAACAAAACGTATGACTTTGTGGGTATGTGGTTCTCTCGTGATCTTTAATATTCCGTTTTTAAGGCTTCCAGGGCTGCGTTCCACTGCACAACACTTTGAGGATATGCATTGTCAATTGGAGCAAAGTCACAGGGTTGGCGTGATAATCCTTGTATCCTTAGTCATTGTATCACTTTGTACCGAGATGACTACTTGACTTCTAAACTTGTTTGAAGGCTTGTGTATGCGTATATATGTGCCTTATAGCCAAACTTTTGGCAAAAGAAGTGGATCCTGCTGCCAACATTACACAGTGCAGAAAGCAAGTGACAGGGCTCTCTGTGGAAATGGGATCAACTCCATTCTTCCTGCTGAATATAATTATAGTATCACCTTGACCTTTAAAGTACTTTTCAATTTTGGACTACCAAAGACAGCCAGGTCATTCAGCTTTGTTGCTTAAACTATCTGATAAACATAGCTGGTGCCAAAGTGTGATTGATGCTGAATATATGGTGGCAGTCTGCTAAAGTGATTCAGGAAGTGTGATTTCCTTAAAATCAATAATTCATCTAGACCTTAGGAGACACTGTTGGCACTATGATAGTACTGTAATGATCTTTCAGTAACACTAAGATTTGAGATGAAGGGTAATACTGGTTTCAAATGGTCAAGTTAGACACAAACAGAAAGGTTTTGTCGCAATTTAAACTTTTACACATTAGAACTGTAATTATAATATTGAACTTACTTTTTTTATTTTGATACTTAAATTTTTATTGCAATTTTACACTGGACAATAATAGAAGCAGTTACATTAAGTTATGTAGTTTCAAGATCAGAAGTATTTGTGCTAAACAAAAGAAAAAATTTCAATACAAGTCATGGTTACAGACATCCATAGACAAAGCAGTGTTAGGTTCACTAAGGTGAATTTACATATCAGTGATTCCTTAGGTTTTTTCATTGTGTCATTAATTTTCCATTTTCCATTTTTTAAAATCAAACTTAATTTTAAATAACTTTAATAAGGAGAATAGTAGTCATCCCATTTCCAGGGTGTCCATGTTGCCTGATTCTTTGCTACACTGGCAGCAGGTTGTGATTCTTAAGTGACAACAGCATTCAGCCTCTCAGCTCTTGTCCACACACCAGCCGGCATCTTAAAAGAAACCAGCAAGCCTGTTTCATAAATGGTTGATACAATTACTGTGAATACGGCCCTGTAATAAAGGGACTGTGAGGAGAATCTATTACCAGCGACATTAAGACTGTGCTACCCATGAGCACATGAGTGACTGTCGTAATGCTGTGTTCCAGTAACCTCGGAACTGGGAGTGGCATCATCCCCGACTTATCGGTGTTCAAGTTGAAGTCGTAAAAAAACATGCCTATCTACCAGGCTATTGTTTAGCTGTTGATGGCACGCCTGCGTTGTTGTTCACAAATATCACATGAAGAATGTGATTGTCACTATGGCAGCATTTTTGTAAATATATGTCTAACAATACTACTTTGTATGTATACAACTGATCTAGAACGACACACCCCAGTCAGAAGTGCAAATAAATGGATTATTACAGGAGCTAAATAACTGTTCACGCTGGGGGCATCTATCTTCGATTGTCAACTTGCGGGTGGCGAGGTTTCACCGAGTTCCCAGTAGGAAATTTCAACTTCGAGTTGCAGTTTCCTACTCGGAACTCAAAATTCTTACTTCTGACAACAACTGGAACGCACCAAAAGACGTGTGCAAGCCACCAAAGCATGTGTTTGTTGTGATGCAGCTCAGACCTTCCTCAGAACTCTGCATTGCTTTACAACTTCTTTTTTCAACAACTTACAGGATGCAAAGCGGCGAGGTAATGTATCTCTTTCTAGTTACGTAGCGGTAGTTTTTGATGTGTGACAACAGGCAATTTTTGGAAAACTTAGTATCGTAGTTTTGTAGCCGGCTGTATATCGCTACTTACAGCTTGGTGCTCTAAGACGTGTCCAAATAATATAAATTTGCTCTACTTTTAATTGTCTTGTTCCCAAAGTTGAATATCCAGGCCAGTCCAGCCCTATCCGACCTGACTGGAAGGCTAAGGAATAGCATTTGTAGATAACCTATTTTGATGCTATAAAACTCATCTTAAAGTGTGTATTTCGATCAGACATATATTTGGAAGTGAGACTTTTTTGTAATTACTTAGAAACTCCTCACAGTCACTTTAACATGGTTTAACACCTAAACAAGGCATTTGTTAACTAAGCTGAATGTGTATGTTCTGGTAATGTATTAACAGATCTTCAGTAGTAATCAATTGACACTTTTTGCCAACTCTTTTGCATGTTTCAATGATTAAATTGATTTAAACAGGAAATACAGGCTCAGCTAAGAGGGTAGCTGTATTATTTACCTTGTTTTCCCCTTATCTTGTCAAAAACATGCAATAAAATTCAACAAATATACATGATGTCCCAAATATATCTTGTATGGTCCTGGCTAAATTCAAATGACATCCCACTTCAGGATAAAAACTTGAAAGCTAGAAGGAATGCATTATTCACAATATGTGGTTTGTGCACAAGCCCTCTCTGAGGCCAACTCTTTTGCTGTTTCAGAGATGATTTCCAAATTTCTGTTGTTGATTAATACACAATAAATCCAGTTTCCCAAGATAACATCTGTGATGCTTTGGCACTGCACAATCAAGCATTGATTGATAAATGAAAATCTGATCAATGCCAATTAATCCAGATAAAACATATGAAACTTTCATCATCATGATTGAGGAGAGATGGAGGAAGTTGGAGATTAGTAAAGTCTGACACTTCATGTACTTATTGTGCAAGCAGCTTGCAAGTAACAGACTGTGGACCCTAGCGAATCCATATTGGCACAGTGTCCCATCTCTTCACTGAATTTAAACCTCCTGCTAGTAAACAAATAGAGGTAGTCTATGAAAGTAAGTTCCATTTTGTGTGTTGACTGTATTTGCACAGAGGGCTTCAGTAGGCATGGATACTGATTGGTGGCTACAAGCCAAATGTGTGCATACCAATGTTTTAATTCTTGTTGTAAAGTAAGGAATATGCCTTACCTCGACTCATCTTTCTTTTTGCAGCTGTTAAGATGCCCGGTGTGTCAATGATACTGATGCTTTCAAGGACTTTATTTGGCATCTGAGCACACTGAAACCTGTGAAACCAAAAATTTAAAAAGAATTCAAGTCAAAACTCATGAGTATCTATCATATATTTGACTTATTAAATGCTAACATAGCTTTAAACTGCTTCTTTATTCTTATTTGTAAACTAAAACATGCAAGTGATCTTTCCCTTTATCCTTTTCCCTCTCCTTGTCTGTTAGATCCCTTCACCTGTTTAGAAAAGTGTTTCCAAAAGGGTCCAGGTTGCGAAAGGGCTTTTTAGGATCCACTGTGAGAGCATTTCCAGGAATTATTCCTTCTGTCTCTCCATACATGAGGGCAGTAAAGCAGTCCGTGGTTGGTTCTGGTCCGACTCTGCTACCAGGAAAGTCTTGTTCTACCAGATACCTGAAGTCAAAAAACACTAACTCAGACAAACACACTGATGCAATACACTGTGGAGTACATCAAGCTCTTAAGAGTGAGTTTTGAATCATCATTTCTTATTCTTACCTGATGAAGGTTGTCTTCCCAGTTGAGTACTGTCCCATCACCAGCACCATTGGTTTGTTGTCAAAGTCTGCATCCTCATAACTTGGAGAATGGAAGTGATGAAAGGAATAATATTTCTCAATAGGTAGCAGCCTCTTATAATAAAGATTCTTCAGCTCCTCTGTCACCATGTTTACATCCCCAACAGTTTTAGGGCTGCTAAAGAGCCTCCGAATGGACATGGTGATGAATTTGTCCGCTCTTAATGTCTCAGAAATGAAGCTGCTCACTCCTCCAACACCAAACCAAATGATGGAAGAACGTGATTGAGGAATATTATCAGAATCTCACAGCTGTCTGCTCCATCCTGCAGCGGGACATTAGGAGGGTGGAGAGGGTGTAACCAGAGCCTGCAGCTGTACCTAACATAAAGCCAGAGTGGAGAGGGACAGGGTGGAGTGGAGTTCAGTTTTTGTTGCTGAGCAGGGACAGTCTTGGCTAAAATCATGCAGATTGAGTGTTCTTGAACTTTAGTAGAGCTAATGACAGCTCTATAGATTAAAAAACTTTGGCACGTACTTATTATTTTGTGTAGTCAAAGCTTTAAGGAGATATTTTTCAAAAAGCCTATCTTGTCAACTTTTGTTCTTAGAATAACAGAAATAAGTGATGCAACATGCTTGTGCAAGATTCTATAGATCCAGTGACGCACAAGGGGGTGGCCCCATGACTTAAACTTGCAGAGCTTCAACACTGTGATAACACAGAGATTGGGTGTGTTTGCTTTGCTCAATTTGAAGTGTAATTGGAGAGTTAGAAAGGTTTCATTCTCACATTTTTCCCCCACTTAGTACAGCCACCTTTGTTTCCAGAAACAACAGTGCAGAAATAATTTGTTTTCCTTAGATGACCTTAAAATTAAACCTTCTCCAAGTTTGGATTAGTCCAGTATTTCTGTTTCCTGTGAATCCTATTATTCAAAATATGACCAAAATTCATATGGGCATATTTCTACATTATCAAGGGCCATAGCTATGAAGGAAGAGTGGGGGTCATTTATCAAAAAGTGGTCCTTTTGACGGTTTTACTTACATATAAACTCAAAAAAGTTTGAAAACATTATTTCTATAAGTGATTTCTCCCCTTCAGTAATACTTAACAGAGATTGTATTTTGTAATAACTGGAAAGCCTTGTTAGTTACTTTGTCAATGAAGTATGCCAATTAAGGATTGTGCATCTGTAGGATGAGCAACAAAGCTTAGCATGTGGGTAGGCCCCCTAAAAAATGTACAAAATCTGTGTATCATTCTCCTGTTGGTACCAACCTTTGTTTTGAGTTGCTTGGTGGATTGAATTATTGCACTCTCCCACAGAAATAAGGGTAAAACAAAACATTTTTTCATTTTCATTTGGCACTGTCAGTGAGCTCAATAGCATGTGAAAGATCATTTTGCAACCAGAATAGCGTGACACCTCCTCCTCATGCTGGGCACCAACCTGGCCACATTATGTTATGAGATTGCACCTTTTTTCCTATTAAAGGTATCTGCTTTGAGATTACCTTCAAGGATGATAAGTTCTGTTCTGTGTGTTTAAGATACCACCCCACACTATGAAACTGCCCCATTAAAAGATGCACGTGATCTGTGTAGCGATCTGCATAGTTTTCTCAATGCCATCTCCATGCTTTGATCCTGCCAGCCAGCTTGATCTAGAACCATGATTCATTACTGCACATGACGTTGCTCCACTTTCTCAGATTCCACTGTCAACATCAGCTCTGGGACTGACAGTGAAGAGCAGTCGTCGCAGACTTCCCAGCAGCCTTTTAGGCACAAAAACTGGGCATGCACACTCTGTCCCTCACTATCTGATCTGCATCCTGTCTGTTGTATTGTTGTGCAAATCTTGCCTTTAATCACTCCAGGACTCTGCAGTTCCTCAGTAGAGCAAGGGTGAGGAATCAGTCTTATTGGGTGTTGTCTTTATGGGACACCCACTTCACAGTCTGTTGTTGACTTCAATAGTCTTGTGGGACTTGGTTCAAAGTTTGGAAATGGTACCAGGGCTGACACCAAATAATGCTGCCACTCTGGGCTCTAATTTTGTAGACCAGGCGCAGGCGCCAACAGGGTGTGTCCAGCGCACTTTGCAAGTTTCGTGCAGTGCGCAGAGAGGTGCACTTCAGGTGCAGAGGGGCAGGGACGGAGGCGTGGGTGTGCCTCTCCAGGTGGAGAGAGGCACACCCACATCCCTGCCCCGCTGCACAAGTGCCAGAGAGGGAGGAGAAAAGGTATGAGTGGGTTTAACACAGCGAAGTGTTGTCTTCACCAATCAAATGAACGCCTCTCCTTGCCTTTAAATACACTGCTGGTGAGGCACAGAGACTGATTGGTTTGACTGATCCCCGCCACAGTGGCCACAGTGTGCTTGAAAGACCCAGTCGCGGAGACAGTCAGAGCTGCTGTCACCGTTACAGCAACTAGAGAGAGCAGAGGGGCACTCGGGGCGCGCATGGGAGGCCACAAAGTGCGCCACCATGTGGGCCAGATCCCGGGGCAGATGTAATCTGTTCCTTTGTCATTAATAGGAGTACAAAATTAAGTGACAGGCATGTAAACACAGCAGCATGCAGCAAGCATCATGCTTGTGATCCACCTGCATTCCTGGTCTGTCATCGCGAAATAGCAGAGCCTTTGGTGATATATACTCTCCTGGTATCTCCTCCTCATCCTCCTTGCAATAATGTACTCCATCTTTTTAGATCACGTTAAGAATAAAGACTTAAACAGAGAAATATGGGCAATCATAGGTAAATCCTCAAGACACTGCGTGACATATATATATATATATATATATATATATATATATATATATATATATATATATATATATATATATATATATATATATATATATATATAAATATATATATATATATATATATATATATAGATAGATATATATGATGAGGCTGTTGTTGGCTTGTGAGGTGTGCATCAACCTTCCAGCTGACGTCAGGTTAAGTTTCCATTATGACAAACGGCTTTAATCCAACATCAGATGCAACGGGACAATTAATATAGATACAAATGTATATGCTGGTTCAGACGGGTAAATAACACAATGGTTGCTGTGATTGTTTATATCATTAAAATGTCCCTGACACTCTGGAAACCTGCCTCTGAGGCTTTGATGACATGTGCGCATATGTGTGCCTGTCACCAAATTACAGCTGCGGAGGGTGCGCTTCACCTACGCCGAGAATAGACCAGGTTTGAGCTGGCGAGCTTTCAACACACCTTCCGCACAGTTTTTTGGCATGAAATTGTCACCGGGCCAACCTGAATCTGTCGGCACCTCCCTCTGGTGCACCGTCACACCCATGTCGGCGCAGATGGTCTACCAAATTGTCAAATTGGCAGCGCCCAGTGTGCAGGGTGCACCAGGCTCTGCGCACCTTGCGCCACGCCACAAAATTAGGGCCCTCTGTGTGCCAGAACACCGGCTTCCGGTTGCCCTATTTTGCAGGACAAACACAGCACGTTAATGCTTTAGGAACAATCTCAATAAAGTAGCAGGAGTCATGCATGCAAGTGCTGCCAATTAGGTGCCAATCAGGCACTTAAAGGTTTATGTCTTCACACAATTACAAAGAGAAAGACAGTTTGTTTGCATGTTTTTAAAAACAACTTTAAAAATGCTCTTTCACAAAATAAAGTTCAGCAGCTGTTGAATGAGTGACAGATTTTCTTGGAGTTATTTCAAAACAAAGTAATCTTACCACTGACAGCAAATTTCAACTGGGTAGCAGCTTTCTATTTTGACATACCTTGTAGTTCTGTGTCGTCTGTACAGCTTAATGCTCCCTGGGCTTCTTGCACTTACCCTATCTTGCAGCTTGCAGACAGACCCCTCTCTAAAGACGCGCCTGTAACCCATTTTTGGTCAGAACCCAAATTTGGGAAAGGTTGCTCTTGCTTATGGTTATTACCACAGAAAAAAAAAATTAAATACAGCTTCAGTGTTCAGAAATGTTGTCCTACTCTTTGGTCGGGTAGCTCAGACACCAGAGCATGTGCAGAACACAACAACCACCTGAGCTGGTGAACGTCCTGCATGAAACACTGTTGTTAATAAGCCTTTATAATTTGTATAATGCTGTGATGAGAAAATATCAATTCTTGTCTCTTGGCCATAACAAGGGTTCCTATAATGCCACCAAACTTTCCTGAGTGCAAGCTTGTTATCGTACAAACATTAAAACAGATACCATTTATACTTATCTAATATGTAAATGTAACACGTTTCTGCCTGTTTTCAAACTGATCACGTCCGCCCTCAGCGTGTCCCAGGTGGACGCATGGTGCCGGCTGTTCCATGGAATGTGACTGTGTTCAAGAACATTCCACAGGCTGCGACCCCAAAACAGGGAGCTGTTTCTGTAAGGCTGCATACCATGGACCACACTGTGAGAAAGGTACAAAGACCACACAAAATGACATCTCCTTTATTCATTATTAGTAATTTAAGATTTAACATATAATGAATGGACCTTCAGGTAGTTGCGTGTGTCTACTACTTCCTAATTTGGTCCTCTTGGCCAAACACTGTTTGTGTGGATATCTTGTTATTGTTCTGGTGCAGCTGTTTGACGATGTACTAATGTGTCTGAGGGGACATGCACTTGGAGCCATGCTGTTTTCTTGCAGCATTGTTTTAAGCTGATATCCTAAATGGGTGCAAATAAGATTGAACCAGCACTATGTAGTTTTTCCACACTAATATAATATTTCTAAGTCATTTTGATGGTACATCACCTTACAGCAGGTTGAATGACACCTCTGTCATTATTTGAGGGGGTCTGTATCACCTTCACTGACACTATTTGGATATGGATGGTGGGAACACTTCCACGCTAAAAAACTACAAATTTTTACCGCTTTGACTGCTTTACGGCATACATCACTTCCCACTCAAGGCAAAAGCTAAACGTTAGGAAAAGGAGAATATAAAGCAGTTTTTTAAGTTTTAAAACAGATTTAGTGAACATAATTTAGATTGAAGAAAATATGCACTTATATTCCCAATGGAAACAGGAACCTCTGGCTCACACTCCTGCATAGTGGGTGGCGGTAATGCTCCTCTGATACCACCTGTCGTTAAACAAGAAGAAGAAAATGAAACCTAAATGTAGTATTGTTATTATAGGGGAGCAGCTAAAAAAAAAAAAAAAGAAACAGGATAAAAGAAAAGCTTCATTGGAAGAGACAATTTAAAAAAGCTGGAAAGTAGCAAGCTAAAGACCAAGACAGGGATAAACATTGGCCCAACTAAAGGCGAGGTTGGATGTCAAACCAATGCTGATATAGCCCTGTTATTGTTGGACTTGTAAGAACATGATTTATTCGTATAGAAACATGATCAGACTGAACCTTATCAGTCCACATGGTTTATTTGTCTCTGGTGATGTCCTGTTGGCTCGCTCTTCCTCCCTCTGTATGTCAATAAATGGCAGGAGGCAGTGTTCATGATATGATAGCAGACCAACAATTTCTATCAAAACTTTAGTGATTAGAGCATTGATTAGAGAGTTAAGAGGAGCACTGCAGCATGCAGAAATATGAAGCAGCGTCACAACATTCAGAAATTTTCGAACGAAAAAGGAAGCTGCAGTGTTTCAGCTACAACAACAGCACAAGAGACCTGATGGTGACTGTTTTTCAGCAGATTCTCTGCAAAACTTTGATGATGCACCAAGGAAACAGACACCCAAGTTTGAGTTGCTTTTCTAGCTATTTAAATAAAATTTTTCCACAACAGTGGTTGTTTTAGGGGAAATAGGGCTCGGCTGTGTAATGTGAATAATTTCAGGGTTTTCTGAAATGCAGGTGTGATTTATTTTAAGTTAGTAAGAATTTTTGGGATAGTCACTGTAATGTTACTACTTTTATAGGAAATGCAAAAAAATAATGATTGCAAGTAACTTGTTAATGCCCATCACTGATCCTCAGTAACTTTTTTTGTCGTTCATTGTTTGACTGTGTTTTGGCCTCAAAGTTGTACAACGAAAAGATAGTGCATAAAATAATTTACAACGTTTTTAAGTAGTATTTTTTTTATTTTCTATCCATAAAAAAAGGAAAAATGTTTTTCTTTTTACAATCATATGGTGTTGTGAAAGTTGATTTAAGGTTTTGTAATCATCTTTCTTCTCCCCGGCTTTGCTCTGTGTCTGTAAATTCCCATTGCAGAATGTGAGCCCGGACTCTTTGGCGCGGGCTGTAAACAGCCATGTGACTGTCCAGGTGGAGGGTCATGTGACCCCAGAACTGGAGAGTGTGGCCAGAGATGTCCTGCAGGACTTCATGGAGAAAAATGTCAGCAAAGTGAGTCAAAAAGCTGCTTTTGTACACTGAATGACCTATCAAGACCAGGGGTGCAGCCTGAACCTTTAGGCCCCATTATATCACATTGGGCCCTATCCCAAATCAGATCTGCAAAGTCTATCAGAACAAACATCTGTCGAGCAAATAAATCAAAAGAAACAAGGGATTAATGAATGGACAGCTTGTGATTACTATAGCCAAGTTGTTCTGTTGCACGACTTCAAAACACTCTTCAGCTAAAATCAGAAGTAAATGAACTTTATTTACCTTTCTAGTATTTGGATCATTTTAAGCATTTCATCCGTTATATTTACTTTAAGATAAAGTCTCCTCATGAATCTCTAATCTCTAACACTGTCAGATTTGTAAAAGTTTGCAGATAATAGATCTGTCTTTCTCTTTAACCTGTTGTTTTAAAAACAACTGTTTTGACATGACATTCAGCAATGCAACAGATGCCTTAATATAACTTTGCAATGACAAACATGGTGTTTGATTATAAGTATCGGGAAAAGAAATCCAGTAGCAAAGTTTTTCTCATACTAAAATGTTTTTGAGGGGCCCCTATCAGTTAGAATCTCCCAAACCTGTCCTTTACAGCCCCCCGACCTCGAAACACATGGTTTGTTAAGTACATACACTTAAAATGGAGTGTGATATATTTTGGATGGGCACTGCAAAAAAAAAAAAAGTCAACAAATGTACTTTTTGCCCTCAAAGCATCCCATACTGAATTCTTTTCTTATGGTGTCTCATCTAAACTCCATGGCGCCCTCATGTGGCCATATCTTTTAGAAAACCACTGTACAGTACATATGCTTACTGTAGGCACCCATGCACTCATATTAAGTGTGTTGGCACATGCGCAGTTATAGCTCAATCATTTTAATCCTGAATGCGTGAATATGCTTAGCTCTCTGATGAATGAAGTCAGTTAGTTTTTTATCTTTTTTCCAACTGTTAAAAGTCTCATAAATCTTTATTTCATACTTTTTATGTCTATTCCCAGCTCACTTTGATTGAATGAGTGGATTTAGCAGCTGGATGAATAATGGCCTCTATTAAATTCTTAATATTAAAAACCTGCATTGCCTAAGTATGAGTGTTTGTCCAGTGTGGTGTGGTTAGTTTCATATGCTGGTTGATATAAAGTTCAACTCTGCTTGGATGTGACGTAAGCGTGATTATTGTTCAGTAGTCTCTGTAAAATGTGACTCTGAGGAGTGTTGAGTTTAGTTACAGTATAATGGCTCTGGCTGAATGAGTTTGAGAAAACAATTCACTGTTTCTGGGTTGTACTTCGCTTCAGTTACGTCTCATGGGGGGAGTGATTTACTTCTGTAACTTCTGCAGAGGCTGTTGGCACAGGCTGAATAAATAAACAGAATATGATGAAGTAATTCTACAATTTCACTCCTGCAGCTCTCGTTTTCAACTTATTTTTGCATTGTTACATATAGATTTTCTTTTGGTCTGGAGTGTTTGGTGTTTGTCTTTTCTCACTTTTTGGAGTTTTTTTTTTATCTCTAGCCTGCCCAGTGTTGAGATATGGTGAGGGCTGTCATCTAACTTGTGACTGTGGAGGAGCTCCGTGTGATCCCGTAACTGGACAGTGCATCTGTCCTGCTGGGAAAACTGGAATTTTATGTCAAGAAGGTACATTTATATTTATTATTGGTGGTTTTTTCTTCCATTGTGGCCTAAATGTCATATTATATTCAGTCCTAATAATGCTTTTGTACTTTAGTGGAAATGTGTTATAGACTTAAGTTGAACTCACTGGCTTTGTTAGTCCACATTATTAACCAGATGTTTGTGTTCCTTTGTGCCTCTTTAAGCTTAGTATAATTAGAAACTTGTCCCTTTCAATGTAGCTTATGCACTTTTTCAGACTTTTTAACCTCAGACAATTCAAACATAAGTGGCTTTTGGGCTTAAGGAAGGAATAACTAACATAAGTGGCTTACTGCTTACTAATCTGAAAATACTTGACGCTCCGCAGACTGCCCTGATGGACTCTGGGGGTTGAAGTGCCAGTCCTCTTGCCCCATTTGTGAGAATAGAGGCTCCTGCAACAAGGCGTTGGGTGTGTGTGAATGCAAACCAGGCTTCACAGGAAAGCTCTGCCAGACTGGTGAGTCAAGGTTCAAGACAGATAAATCATTTTAAAGTTAAAGTATGTGATGCTGCAATATTTTTTTAATAATAACTTCAGATCTCTGTCTTAAATGGTGGAAAGAAATAAAAAGTTTATCAGTTACTTTAAATCCCTCTTCTAGAATCTTGTACCAAGGTTTTATAGCTAAAGCATGTGTCTTTAGTTATCTTCCCTGGTTGTATGAAGAATGCTCCTCAGGTTTTCATGGGCCAGACTGTTTAAAGTCATGTTCACGCCATGCAGATATATCCTGTGACAAAACAAAGAAGAAAAGAAAGCATTTTTACTGTAATTTCTATGCTACAGGTCAAAAATTAAACAAAGCAAAACAGATACTACATTACTATGTGATTAATGAGTACCTTTTTGTTCAGTTAACCTGGGAAACGTTGGTAATTATTATTCAGATCATTGTGAAGCAGACGTATCTACTCAGTGTTAAATTGTTAAAAAAGAAAATGATTTGAGTTGCATCTTTTTTTTTAATCCAGACATTACCCTTAAAACCCTGCTGGCCTCCTGGTATTTACCTTCCCATGCCCCCTTTTCTGACTAGGGGGCCGTTTACACGAGACCGAATACGGTCAAATCCGAGAAGTTTTCATTGCGTTTCAGCCTTGTGTTTACATGGGAACGGTACCTGGAGTGCTTAAATCTGCAAACTTTTGAAACCAGGCTCCAGAGTGGAGAGTTTTCAATATGCTCTCCATGCAGCACCGTGTAACCCATGTCAGAGCACTGCAGGGTGAAACGCTGATGTCACTGCATGCGCAGTACTCTTTCACATGAAGACTGCGTGCACATACCAGGAATAATAACAGCTTCTGCCGTCTACAGAGTAACATGTGGGCTGCTTACCATGCTCGGTTTGTTATCCAGATAAACTATCCAGACTGATTTGTTGTTCAAAAAGGAAACTCCGCTGTCTTTGTGCCTCCACTCGCCATTGTTGTTTGTGAACAGTTTTTCTTCTTCGTACATGCACTGTAGCAGCACTGCCTCTCTGCAAACCTACACCGCCATCTACTGATCCTGCATTTATACTACAGCTGTTTCATTCGTCTCCAGCGTCTCCGTCTGAATGCGGATCGACTTTAAATATGCAAAGCAAAAATCTTTGCGTTTTAAGTCAGACAGTGTCTGTGTAAACGTAGCCTAAAAGACAAATTGCTAGAAAATTTCTGTTTTGAGGTCCGACTTTGAAGACGGTGACCAAGGAATTTGTTGATTTTTGGGAACATTTCAGCTGTCCATGTGTGAAGACTTTTTTTTTTTTTTTTGCATATTTTATTAGCATTTTCACAATGTGTACATCAGCCAGTAAAACACAGAAATATAATCACATAAAGCAGTACACTACCAGACTCTCACCCACAATCCCTCCCACATACACCAAAAGTTCCTTTGAAAAATGTAAATTTACTTTACAACAAATCCAACAGTAGAGAAAAGAAGAAGAAAAATAAATAATAAAAATTCATAACACAACAATCAAATAAAAAAATATGAAGGCTTTTGATAATCCATCATACAATAGAGGGACAACATTGATGGGGTACCTGCAGGTCCTTGAAAGTTGTAAAAAGTCTTAAATTGATTTTTCAATGAATGGCCTTAAAATCTTAAAAAGTCAAATTTCGCCAGCCCAAGTTCACCACCAGAAGAAGTGTTAGTTTTCAAATGGCACATTGACTTAGAGATACTCCGTTAAAACTGGGGTATTTCAATACTGTAGCTGACAGCCTACAACGGCTCAATGCAGACCAATAAGAGGAAAACACCTGCAAGCAGCAAAACACTGGACAACAACAGAAGTGATCATGGCCTGGAGAAGGAGGGACAATGTGGGAGAGACAGACAAGAGGGAGGCCACAGACAGGCTGACCGACTTTATCATGTTCCTGTTTTGCTTTTGATATCAAAAGTGTGAAATAAAGCAGTCTTGTCTAAGTGTCAGATCTAAGATGGCTCTTTTACCAACATGAATAAACAGAATGTTTAAGCAACAGTGTATCAACATTTTGAGAAATCTATTTTAAAACTACACAAAATATTACATACTCATAAAGTACACCATAAAAAAATCTCCTTACTGCTTGCAAACACATTTTTCATGAGGCACTTTACACAGTGATACCAGTTTCTTCAGGTAGAAATGGAAGAAAATGACCTCATTTCATTTCAATACCTGCCCAAAGTGCTCAAAATAAATCCTAATGAATTATCACACATTCTTAAGTTCTTTAAAGTCCTAATAACAAATGACTTAATTATCATCTGATGATATGTTAGTCACTTCATCTTCTGGTAAAATTGATGACTACGTAGCTGGGAAGTCCTTGTGGTTCTTAAATATCAGTACACTATTTCAAGTTCCTCATCTGATGGTCATTCAATTTTAAACCCCAAAAACTTCTGGAGGTTTTACTCACCAGTCACCTTGCATGTTAACGCATGATTCACTGCCATTTAATTTATTTTTGTGTCCTAGTTTGGTAGAGGTTTGCTCCTGATTGATCATGTTTTAGAGACACCCAGTTACTGATATAATATCTGTAAAATTCAGTGTGTAATTTGTTTAAAAATAGAACTGCAGACTGGAAATGTCTAACTTATATGCATCATCTGTTCACCTTTCATAGCATGTCAGTCTGGTTCCTGGGGCCAAAACTGCCTCGGTAAATGTCAGTGCAAAGATGCGGCAGTGGGCTGTGATCCTGTCAGCGGTGTGTGTCTGTGTGAAGCTGGGTTCACTGGAGACCTCTGTGAGATCAGTGAGTAACTTCTGAAGTAACACTGCCCTCCAGTGGAGATTCAGCCACATGTTTGAAAGTGGGTTTGACGACAATAATGTCGAGCTGGGTTTTCCTCTTTTTTTTTTCCCCCCAAGAAATATTTAAACAAGTCTTTTCTCTGATAGACTGAATAATTGCTTCAGTTTATTATCTTTTAGTTTTTTTTTCCAACATTCTGCTAAATCAGACCTGTGTTTTAACTCATGGACTACATCCATCTTTAACGTTGCCATAACACAAGAAATAAACTAAAATAAGATTGACGACTGTCTGAAATTTGTTAGTTCAACATGTTTTGATTATTTCTAAAATCCCTCTCCTGCATATCTTCTCTTTCAGAGTGTGTGAATGGCTCCTATGGACATGGATGCGCCCGGCAGTGTCAGTGTCAGAATGAAGCCATCTGTGACCATGTGAGTGGGGCCTGCACGTGTTCACCTGGATACACGGGGGCTCACTGTGAAAAGAGTATGTTTACATTCCTTATGATAATTCACTGCTTATGTTTCTCTCTTTGAATCTCCTCTGTCAGAGCGTAACAATCTGTCCTTAGTTTCACTTTGAATATTATGACATTAAGAGCTCCAGTGAGAAGTTGAGGCTCAGTTCATATGTTTACATTCCTTATGATAATTCACTGCTTATGTTTCTCTCTTTGAATCTCCTCTGTCAGAGCGTAACAATCTGTCCTTAGTTTCACTTTGAATATTATGACATTAAGAGCTCCAGTGAGAAGTTGAGGCTCAGTTCAGACAGAAATTGGGGCTGTTGCTTCTGTTCAGGATAAAAAGCACACCAATATGATCAACAAATTACAAAAAACACCTGAATACTATCAGATAAATGAAAAAATGTCCTCAATTGATTTTGATTCTGAACAGAAAGCAGTGTACTAATAACTTTTGAATTTGCATTTTGCACTTTCAGTCCCCCTATCTTAAAACCTAGTGGGTTAAAGGCTGAATTAAGGTCAGTAGTTACCGTCAGAGGTTTTAAAGCCTCTGAGAACATGACTCTGAATTTTCAGAATTCTATCATAGAATATCAACATTCAATGTGTTATTTAGAGAGAGAAACCATCTTTAAGTATCAGTAAATCTTGTTCTTAAACTGCTTATTTTACTGTTAAAATGATTCCTCGAGACTGTGGGGGCATTTTACATCCAGTTTCTGAGCACCTTTAAAAATTAAACGGCTATTATTTTCAAGACACTCGCAAAGAATAATCCTAAATTTTTTAGAGTTGGTAGTGTGTGCAAATATGTTCATAAATACCACATGAAGAAAATGTTTGTTTATTTGTGTTCACAGGGGCTTTTTACTTTTTCTAAAAATGTATTTAATACTCTCTTTAATCATTATTATTATTATTTATTTTTACAACATGAACCTTTATTGATTTGATATGAAACGTTGGGCATTATGACACTAAAAAAATCAATTTAGTGACAGTGCAGTCAGTCATCTGTGTTGTAATTGTCCTTACACGGCCTTTTCTGAAAATGAGGCCCCGCCTAAAGGCTAAAAATCTCCTGGGGTCCACCAGAACCCTCAAATAGCCATACAGTATTTTCCACTTTTGATTGAACTTTACACTCCAGTTTTATAATGAATTTATACCAATTTATACCACTCATACTGTAACTGTGTAAAGTATGTATGCACCCAAATGATATAATGAAATATCCAACTTGATCTCAACAGGAATACAATTAATAGTTCATTGCTTGGAAAAACACATATTACAACTATAACTATGCAGCAACAGTGTTATCAATAATACATAGATCTCCAAATTGTTTGATCACATTTATGGAACTTATCAGTGAGAAAAGTGCTCAATGGCATGCGAGGATGACACATTATCAATTTGTCACTTCACTGGCATTTTAAAGATAGATCACACTATTTTATTTTCTTCTGATAGTTAAACACAGTATTTAAACTTAAAAACATGTTTATTTTGCTCATTGTAAATGACCTGGTGGTCTGCAGCCCACTTGCACCAACTCTGAGGCTCTCTAAGGTCTACACAACTCACAAGCACTGGTCTTATATTAATATTTGCCTGCACAGATTATACTTATGCTTTAAAAAATTATTGAATTATTATTATGAATTACAATTGGCTGTAGTGTGTATCTGTGGAGAATATCTTTATGAACAAAATGTGAAAGACTGTGACATTAATTTATCCCAGTCCCTATTTGACCTTATCTGAAAACTTCCTTAAAAAACTAAAAGACATTACCCCGATGTAACCCTTGTGATGATAACTTTAGTGTTGGCCTGCAGCACTCCATGCTGCCAGGGATGATATATGTGCCGGACAAAGTAATTAACAGCATGCAGCAGTAAAGGTTGAGTTCTTAACATAATGCACCTCGGCAAACCACTCAGCTACCAGCATCTTTGTCCTGCATTAACAGGGTCGCCAAATGTATATCCAAACATTAAAGTCCCTCTGGGGAACATTTAAAGGTGCAGTGTGTAGAAATTGGCATTTTAGACTCTCAGATTTTGGTATGAGCCTGTCCGTTGCTAAAACATCATATTTCTAAGCGACGAGAGTTGGAGAAGAGCTAAAAAGACAGAGACCATTGCGTCATTTACAACAGTTACGAGTTGAGAGTTTTCTTATTCATATTTGTAACTATTATTTTTATAGATTATAGGTCAGTTAAGAAGATGATTATATGCTTTGTAAACTTTTGTAGACTCACATTCAGAAATTGCGTTTCTCTCCTTTTGTCCCTTAAACCCTCCAGTCGACAGCATGGTGCATCGTTATGTCAGTCTCCACGAAGGGGAGACCCGCGCTACATAAATATAAAAAGCTTTTTCTAACTTGATAAAAAATGAAATGAAAGTTTTGCAGAGGTGATTGCGCACCTATTCCAATGAACTTTATATACCAGTAGAAACATTAAATCCTGTAATCACCGTTCCTGTTCGGCAAAATGCTGCCAACTTCTACACACTCCATCTTTAACTTAAATGACTTCAACTTTTAGCACTTAAATGTTACAAGGTGCTTTCTGGTAAATTAATTTATAAAGGAAGATTTGACGCTGATGAACACAAAGACATATGTATTATTTAACACCTTTTTTTAACTATGGATATAAGTAGTCAAAACTATTTCTGATAAGCTTTCTTTTGTCCCTCTGTTCTACAGGTCTACTAAATATAAAAGAAACACAAGATAATAGTGAGAATGATAAAGAGAGACTCTCAGTGAGCTTATTTAAGTTTCATGATCTACCACGTGGTTCTTAGCTGCCACAGCATTGCCACCTTTAACAGACCCAGACCCCCTCTGCATCTATGGTCCAGGTGGTCTTGATAACACCAGTGCTACCAACTTTACGACATGCCCCCTCATGGGCCTTCCTGCCCAGTTATTCCCAAACTGGGGCTTCACTCTAAACATTATTCTCCTGAAAAAAAACAAACTTTCCATTCTAGTGGTTCACCTCCTGTCCTGTATCTTTAAGCTTTTCTTGCCTTGGCTTCTTCAATTGAGTCTTCCCAGATGATTGCCAATTCTCTAGAAAAACTATCCACTGACTCAGACCGTTACACATTACACAATATCAGGCCTCTGCCCACTCCTGGTAGAAGTTGGGTAATTATTTTATCCCATCTCGTTGGTGCTTACACATCCCAGCTTCTCATCTATGATGATTTGTTGCTTTCCTTTGTTAAATTACATGACATTAGATATTGTGAGAGTTTGCCTGTTGGACGTCATCCCCAAGCAAGACAACTCTGCTCCTCCTGTTTTAAACTTTGCCACAGTTGTTGTCATCTCCTGGTGCACTAGAGGGCACTACAGGACTCTGTAATGAGCTCCTCCTCTGTTCCATGGTTTCAGTGAATCACCACACAAATTCAATGAATCATCAGATTGTCCATGTAATGTCATAAGAAAAACCATTTAAAAACCACACAGATCCCAGGATATAATTTGTATGAGTCATTCACAGACAGATTGACTGTATTTCATAGGCTGCTGGGTCTTTTCATGCATCCTGCCACAGCAGACTCTTCATGTTACTAATATTTTTCTCATCATAGGGATATTTTTACTGAGCTTTAAGACGTACAAGCGGTCCAAGACCCTTAATAGTGTAATAGATTTGTTCTTGATTATAGTCTTTTGACTTGAAGTGGCCTCATGTTATTGCAAAGTGTAAGATTTAGTGTGAGAGTGCTACCCGACCAGAAATTCATACTACCTCTGCAGCATGGCGGGCATCGTAAATCATGGCTGTGTCACAGTAGAACAGAGCTTCACATCCCCAGTCATAACAGTCTAATGGCCTCAGACGCAGACGTCACTCTGATTGGACGTTGCTGTGGAATTACAGCTATCGTTCTGACCAGGTTCTGTTTTGTAACGAGCCAGTTCTCCTCAAACAGAGGTGTCCAGTTTCTCCATCTTCTGCGGGGCCTCTTCCTTCAGGAGATGTCAGGAAGAGGCCTGCGCTGTGAGAAGGACCAGATCTCTCTGGTGCATCTGTTTCACAGGGTAATAATGAAAAGAGATGACTTTCCACTTAAGTGTGTGAACTCCTTCGTGGGCGATATTCATTTACAGAGTCATTTTTGTACCATATTTTTTGGCAAGGGTACAATATGCACATTGTGACTTTAAAAAAACAACTACTAATAAACAAATCAGAGAGCGTGAACCTCTGCCAAGGTAGCTCACATATTGCTGTTGCAGCTATAAGCAACAGTTCCATGATACAGTTACCATTTTAGTATGATTCCTTGACCATGAAAACCAAGCACTCTGAATCATGTTGGTATCATTATTAGACAGTTATTGAGCAAAAAATATCAATTTAATGGTGGTTATCTGGATCATCATCAAAATCTAATTATTTAAGTTGGGCCATTACCAACGTCTCCAGAAAATTTCAGCAAATTCCAATCCGTAGTTTTTACATAATCTTGCTTACAAACAAACAAACAAACAAAAATATGCCAGCAAAAATCATTACCACCTTTGTGCAGATAACTACGAGTTTGGACGAGTACTTGTGGTTGCTAAAATGTTTTCAAAAATTTCCAAAACTGCTGCATGAGACAGCAAGAATTGCTGCTAGATAGCGGTGATCTGTTTCTGTGTCTCATTCATTTTTTAACATGCTTAATTGTGATGGACAATGCTTCTTTTCTCATTCTTTCCCCTTAAACACCCCCATTTACCAGGTCAGTTTCCAACCTCTCCAAACCCACACCTACATAATCATGTTTCCAAGCCATGGAAAGATTCACTGCTCAGCTTCACCAACCTCTGCTCATTTGATGTTAATAACACAATATTTTAACTAATAAACCCTGGCTCCATAAACAATGTAGTGCCTGAGCCTGCAATACGAGCAATGTTTATTGAAAATGCTCATTGTTTTGGTGAACAGTAACCTTGAAGCTCATTTTTCAACTCCTAAATGAAATGTAAGTCTCATTTGCTCTGGAGGCAGAGAACAGTGGTTGTATATCCAGATGCAATGATTAACACACAAACATATGTTAGCTGTTGTTGACCAACGTAGAGAAATCATCAAATTTTCATTCTTGGTTCAGTTTTGCAGTGTTCACTGTCAATCGACCTGCAATCTAAAGTGGACAGAAACACAAAGCTGGTGGGGTATGACCTTTTCCAATAACCCACTGACTATTATAGACAGATTTTAAATGTTCCCCGTCGGTAGTGCACTCAACTCAGAAGAACTTTGGCCTAATGGAGCTCGGCACTGCTGAACATTGTACAAACGTACTGCAGCATTCCACAATTGCAGTATAAAGTGTACTTAATATGTGCCATTACTATGTGCCACCACATGCAGCTGCAGTATTCTAACACCATGGAGGACTATAGATGGCTGTCCACAAAAGGACGCCCAGTGTCATACAAAAAGAGTGAAGGTCAGCTAATATTGACGTTGCCCTCAACATTCGTAAAAGTTGGCAAGAACATTATTGTGTGAATGCATCTTCAATTGTCATGACATTCCAGGCTTTAAATGCGAAACTGAAAGCTCTTCCAGGGTAATTCGAGAAAAAGTTGATCACTTTTACTCCATGATGTAACTCCTTGCATTTTCACATAATGCTATTGAACCGATAGTGTTTTGGGGAAAGTATTTTTGTGAAAAGAAGGTTCTTGAACATCTGGTAAACTTTTTTGAACATAAAAAAAAAAGATTTGTGAAACCAAGCAGACTGTTTGTAAAAATAATTTTCTGTACTAAAATGTCAGGTCATAGGCTATGAAACAGGTACTTATGCTTTACCCTAAATTCAAAATTCAGATAACACAACACTTTTTGATGGCCTCAGTTGAGGTGAAACATGAAAAGGAACAGCTTTTTGCAGAGAATGAACTTTGCATTATTTGTTGTCAACCCTGGTACTGTTTGCAAACTTAGGGCCAAGTTCTATGAGACTGATGAAGTGGGTGTACAAACCAGAAAAAGACTTTTTGACAGCTTCTCTCCCACAATTTCAGACATTAACTGGCAAAACAAACATGTTGGCAAATTATTCTACACCATCTTATTAAGGGTAGTTTTTACTTAATTGTGTCCTCATTTAAAAAAAAAATGTATGCAGTTGAGGCAGCAGAAGTTCACAGCACATCAGTCTGAGCTTGTCACTTTTTTATTGTTTTAGCAGAGCCTCTTGGTGGTGGATTGCATATAGTTTGCATTTAACATGACTGGATGTAAGACCTGACAGTGTGTTGCTATGGCAGAATGCATCCCTTCTATGAGCATTTTCGAGGGTGATCCTTAACGCTTCAGTCAAACTTTAAAGGGGAAACCATCTATTGTACTGCGCTCCAGACCACTTCTTCAATTAACAGGAATTGTGCCCCAATTCTGGTCTGCAGCTTTGATGTTTGCATCAAAATAGCGTATTTGGTCAGAGTAAAAAAAGAACTCTGGTTCAGCTGGCTTCGAACATCCGCATTATTGTCAAAGAAACCGGTTGTTTTGTTGTTGTTGTTGTTGTGTTGACTTCTTTCAGTGTATAGGCCCTGAATAGCACCAGGAAGTTCTTTTCTGTGTTGTCTCTATCCGCTCTATTTCTGTGGCCTCCTGCTCTCCCCGGCTGTGTGGTCTCTGGACCTGCTTTATGGGCTGACAGCAGCCGCTCTTACACAACCAGGGATCTGGAAGTAATCCTCCTGTCTTAAAGAGCTCATTTAGTGTAGAGATGGAGTCTTTCAGCGATGGCACAGTGTGTGTCAAAGAGTGTGTGTGCGTATAGTGTAGGCTATCTACCTATAAACAAAGGGAAAGAGAGACCAGTGTACACTTACAAACTCTTGGGGCTCTTTGCTGATATCAGATGACAGATTTCTGTTCTGTGGTCAATATGGACACTGTCACCCCCTGCTGGCTTTAGCAAAACATTATCATGCTTTATAAAAGTGTTGACTCCTTCTCGGCCTGGTTGATCGTATGTAAGCTACTATATGAGATACATTTTTGAGCACAAACAGCTTATGTTATCAGTTTTAGGTAAAAATAAGTTCACCCTCTTTTGTTCTTGAAAAGGGTCACATTAATAATCTTATAAGTAGTGCATTTTGTACCAAGGGAAAGAAAATGTGCTTCAATGATTCACTAAATCAATTGATCATGACTTGTACTGACAGTTTAGAAAAGCAGGTCCAGGCATTTGATCCCTAATTACAAATGCCGTACACTTACTGAATTTGATGCAGAAAGTTGTCTTCATTTTTCAGATGCTTTGAGAAAATAAAATGTTAAAATTAATCAGCTGGATTCAACACAGTAAATCATTCTCGGCTTTCATTTAAATGGTAAATGGACTTGAGCTTATACAGCGCTTTTCTAGTCTCTGGCACAGCAGTGGGAGAAACTTTGGGTTAAGTGTTTTGTCCAAGAACACATCACCATTTGATATCTGGATCCTCTTTTCTTGATTATCTGGATGGTTTATCATCAGTTGATCTTGCAGTAAAGATAATGGGGGACAGATTCTTGATTGACAGTTTAGCTTGTCCTTTGTTGATTTTTGGGGCTTGAGCAGTCTGCTAAACTTGTCTCAACAAACAAGGCATTCTGCTTTTGTTACCTCCACCAAGGAAGATATGTTTTCGTCGGAGTCTGTCTGTTTGTTTGTTTGTTAGCAAGATAACACAAAAAACTAGAAAGCACTCGGAGAGCGTAGACCTCCGCCAGCGCCAGAGTCCTCAGCCATATTGTCATTTTCACCATAAATATTAGTCTTACCTTTATTTCATCTAAATATTTAGATTCCTTGACCATAAAAACATACCATTAGCAACTGGATTCATAATGATATCTATTTTAGTTCAGTAGTTATTCACAGAAATCACATTTTTCACCATGGCAGCCAGACGCTGATCCTGATCAACACCAAAATCGAATCAGTTCTTCCTTTTTCTATGCTGAACATTTCCTGAAAATTTCATCCAAATCCATCCATAACTTTTTGAGTTATTTTGTTCACGGACGGACGGACGGACGGACGGACGGACGGAAAAACTCTCCCGAAAACATAACCTCCTTGGCGGAGGTAACTACTGAATGGATTTACATGAAAATTCTACCAGATGTGTGGTTTGGTTCAAGGAGCAAAAATTTAATTTTGGTGCTGATTAGAGCTGAAACGATTCCTCGAATATTCGCGAGTACTAGATTACAAAATATCCTCGAATTAAGTTTTGTGCCTCGAAGCCTCGTTTAATATATAATGATACATATAAATATATACCTGGACTACTATACAGTGCAGGGTGTTTGACACGGACGGTCATTTCTGTGGCACAACGCGCCTGCTACCTCTGCTGCTGCGCGGCTTGTAAAATCATGAAGGAAGAGAAAAGAGAGGGACAGAAAGGAGAGAGTCCGCAGAACAAACGGCACAGAGTGTCACAAGTGTGTGGTCACTACAAGAAGGGATGAAAAGAAAACAGTGCAGTGTGTCTTATGTCAAACAGAGTTAGCCTAGCACGTAGCTTAGCATGATAGCACGTCGTTAGGGCTGCAACTATTGATATTACAGCATTTTAAATATGCTCATCACAGACATGCGTCCTCTCTCCATGGTGGAGGACACAGGATTTAAGAACATGATCAAGGATTTCAATCCAAACTACACAATGCCCTCCAGAACACACTTCACAAATATAATTGCAGAATTATATTACTGCTTTGTAAATCAGTATTGTATTGGCTTTGTTTTAAGCCAGTACTGGTTTAAACTTTGAAAGTTGTTAAAATAAAAACCCTTTTCTGAGGAATAAACGGCATTTGGTTGCTCATTTTGAAAGCCCTAACATGTTGCATTGTATACAATTGATTTATTTGTTTAAAAACAAAAAAGTGTATTTTGTTAGAGTACTCGAGTACTCGAAGAAATAATTGACAGAGTACTCGATTCCAAAAATGCTCAATAGTTGCAGCTCTAGTGCTGATCCAATCCAGATTGACATCACCAAAAACATTTAAGTTTAGGATGGAGTCCTATTACGAAACACTGGGCCGTTTTTTGTCCCATCCTTGGCACCATCTGTAGTAAAATTACAGTAAAATTACTGTGAGCCAGTTAACGTTACAGAAACATGCGCAGCAGATCTGCTCACTCGCAGTCCCTCCAAATGTGCTGTTTAATCACTCAAAAGAAGGTTGCTGATAATGTCATAATGTAGCAGAATTATACTCAACAAATATATAAACGCAACACTTTTGTTTTTGCTCCCATTTTTCATGAGATGGACTTAAAGATCTGAAATTCATTCCAGATAAACAATATTACCATTTCTTTCAAACACTGTTCACAAATCTGTCTAAATGTGTGATAGTGAGCACTTCTGCTTTGCTGAGATAATCCATCCCACCTCACAGGTGTGCCACATCATGATGCTCATCAGACACCATGATTAGTGCACAGGTGTGCCTTAGACTGTCCACAATAAAAGGCCACCCTGAAATGTGCAATTTTTTTTGCTATATTGGGGGTCTGGGAACTCAGAACCAGTCAGTATCTGGTGTGACCACCATTTGCCTCATGCAGTGCAACACATCTTCTTCGCATAGAGTTTATCAGATTGTCAGTTGTGGCCTGTGGAATGTTGGTCCACTCCTCTTCAATGGCTGTGCGAAGTTGATGGATATTATTGGGAACTGGTACACGCTGTCGTGCGTGAGCATTTGCCCACTCAAGTCTGTTACGGCGACGATCTGGAGTCAGGTTAAGACCCCGATGAGGACGACGAGCATGCAGTTGAGCTTCCCTGAGATGGTTTCTGACAGTTTGTGCAGAAATTCTTTGGTTATGCAAACCAATTGTTTCAGCAGCTGTCTGAGTGGCTGGTCTCAGACGATCTTGGAGGTGAACCTGCTGGATGTGGAGGTCCTGGGCGGGTGTGGTTACACGTGGTCCGCGGTTGTGAGGCCGGTTAGATGTACTGCCATATTCTCTGAAACGCCTTTGGAGACGGCTTATGGTGGAGAAATGAACATTCAATGCACGAGCAACAGATCTGGTTGACATTCCTGCTGTCAGTATGCCAGTTGCACGCTCCCTCAATGCTTGTGACATCTGTGGAATTTTGCTGTGAGACAAAACTGCACATTTCAGAGTGGCCTTTTATTGTGGACAGTCTCAGGCACACCTGTGCACTAATCATGGTGTCTGATGAGCATCTTGATGTGGCACACCTGTGAGGTGGGATGGATTATCTCAGCAAAGCAGAAGTGCTCACTATCACACATTTAGACAGATTTGTGAACAGTGTTTGAAAGAAATGGTAATATCGTGTATCTGGAATGAATTTTAGATCTTTGAGTCCATCTCATGAAAAATGGGAGCAAAAACAAAAGTGTTGCGTTTATATTTTTGTTGAGAGTATTAAAGCAAGTCTGTGTGTGTTTGAGTGTAAAAATCAACCCTCAAATCCACATAGAGCAAATGTGCTTGGCACCAAAGCACCTTGGCTTTGTGCCGATCGACAGGCTGGTGACATCGCCCACTGGAAGCACTGTGATACACACGCCACCAACATCTGTACAAGCAGCAGCACATTGGTTCAGACAACAAGTTACAAGACCCACTACTAATTAGGTCACTCAATTGGATGATATTTATATCAGCAATAATCACACTTCTTGCAGATTGGTACTTTTCATTCTACAATGTGCATATAAAATAAAGGACTATAATGTTGAGTGGAAATCACATTTTGTGGGTGGAAGTGAGCTGCTTGGCGGAGGTATGCACTCTTAGTGCTTTTCTAGTTTGTTTCAATGTTTTGTCAGTCTTAATAAAGAATGACAATAATAGTCTCATCATTTATTAGATGGATAAAAGAAAAAAATACTTAAGATAAATTCAGCTGTCTTACTTTTAACTGGGTGAGTGAGTCCCTCTATCCTTCGTCAGTCATTGTGTCCATCAGCAGAGCTTTCTATCCCATCAAAAAAACCTGTTTAAACCCGCCAACAATCAGCTCCTGTCGGCCGTTTGAAAGGGTTAAATCGGCATTTTGACACGGGTCGATTAACCAAGTGACGCAGGTTTTAATCGGCTCGCCCCGATCGGCTTCAGTGAGAACATCACACCCGGGTTGACCTGCTTATTTATATATGACGTCAGCTTAACATCCCCACGGCATAATATCACACCAGCCCCCTCCGTCTACAACTTAAGTGACCCTTTGACATCATAGCAACAAATTTCATCCGCCTTTGTATCATCAGCACTGATTTTGTATATTTTTAAAGGGGGACAAAAGTAAAAAGTACAGAAAACCGTGTCCACGGCCTCCATGCTCCTTTCCAGTGTTTACATGGAGGGGCTCCGTCACGTTGATGATGTCATCAACGTGATGACATCAGCTTGATGCGCCAGAGGAAAACAAACAGCCATGCAGCTCATCTGCTGCTGGTTAGACCCTGGTCTGCTGGCAGTGGTAAAGAGTCACTTGCTGACTGTTGGTGGGTTAAACCGCTTTGAAAAAACCTGTGTGTGAAAGAGGTATAAGTGTACCAGCAGGGGCAGGTCAGCAGCACTGCCTGGCCCTGACTTTTTCAGAGGTGGCATACAGATTTAAATAAGTCCAGAGTGGATCAATTAAATAACACATTGTGAAATAGATGTAGTAATATTTTTTTTTATTCATGTTAAGAGAATATTTAAAGTTCAGTCAAATATATCCTCAGCACAGTGTACCCCAGTGATTCACCTTATAGTGTGATCAAATTCAGGATAATTTTATTCAATTATTTATCATCCAAACACCCAGCTTCTCAATTTGATAAAAAAGTCTGTCCACTATAACTTTATTTACTTTTGCCAATGAGAGTATGTTTTTGCTGGCATTTGTTTAGTATTTGTTTTTATTAGGTGGTGAGTGGTATAACTTAAAATTCAAAATGAGCACATGTGGCTGAGAATATGTTTACACAGTCGCTCCTGAGTTAAAAATGCAAAGATTTTTCCTTTGGGTCTTCAAATTCTTCTGCGTTCAGACGGAGATGCTGAAACAACTGAAGCCGCTGTGCTGTGAATGCCGGCTCAGTAGATGGCAGTGTAGGTCTGCAGAGAGGCAGTGCTGCTACAACACATGTACGAAGGAGAAAACTTTTCACAAACAACAATGGTGAGTGGACGCACAGAAACGCAGGAGTTTCTTTTCTGGACAGCAAATCAGTTCGGACACAGACGGCCGAAGCTGTTGTTGTTCCTGGTATGCGCGCGTGTGAAAGAGTACTGAACATGCGCTGTAGTCCGCATTTCAACCTGAACGCTCGGGTTTACATGGAGCTGCACAGAGAGCATTTTGAAAACTCCACTCTGGAGCCCATTTTCAAAAGTTACCATTTTCAGACAAAATGCAAAGCGTTTCAATATAAACGCAACGTCGAAACGCAATGAAAATCCAGAATTGTGGATCTGGATCCAGAATGAGGATTTTTTTAAGGATTTCTCAATAACACAGGGTGGGCAGTTTTCCACATTTTCACTATTAACTCAAGTTCCCAGTGGATTTTTATGACATATAGGGAAAGTTGATAATGGCACAAGGGAGAGCTGATTCAATTTTGATGGTGATGCTGTCTGGATGTGGATCTAGGATTTTTTTAATGGCATTCTTACAGTGTTAGATAGGGCAGTTTTCTACTTTTTGACAGTATCTCTACCGACAATAATTGGAAATGCTGTGATGGAGATTTGTGCCCTTAGATCACTTCTAGTTATTTAGCCGTATGGTTTGATACCACTTGGAGAACCTTACCACTTGCTTGGTGCTGCTTTGAGACAACATGTTTTCTGCAATCAAAGTACTAACATAAAAACAAGAGACATCCAGTCAGTCCAAAACTGACTACAAGCTAGACTACTTAAATTCTGTCACCAGTTTGGCTCCACCATATTATCAGCATGAAGAAACACTAATATGGCAGGATTACTTGATATAACTTCTAAGAGTAATCAGCCCTGAAAACAGTTTTTTTTTTGATGCAGCAAACTTTCCCTGCAGCCACGAAGGGAGGGTATGTGCCTAAACATATTGCAAAGTCTGTTCAATATCTGTTATTTTAACATAACAAATGTGCAGATCCCTTTTTGCTTATTAAAACTGATGCAAAAGGAATTGCAAAAAAAATTTCCAACAGGAGTAAAATGTTGCCATGGTGTCAGGATTCCTATCCTAATAACAAACAACAGATAATTAAGCAGAGATTCAACCGCAGCACTACCACAGACCTAATGTACAGCTGGATTAAAATGACAGCATCCTCAGTGGGTTGGCTTTAATAACATTGCAGCCTTAACCACTACAGAGGCCGGCAAAGACGTCATGCTGTCAGCGTGGGAACACAGAGACGGCTGTGCCAGAAACTGCTGAGCAGGAAGGATACTTTCCCAATTTGAGGCCTTGAGGCAAAAAATAACAGGAGGAGTGGACAGCATCATCAATTTAAGCTGGAGAAGGAAGTGAATGATGCATAAACCCTGAGCACTGCGGCATTTAGAAAACACAAAACCACCAAGTTACACGTTTCTGTGGCACCCCCAATTTGTGGCTTCCTTTGGTAACATGGTCCGCCGCTCCCTTCAAAGATAGAAGATGTGGTGCACAAATGAAATGCCATCTGCAGCCATAATTAGGTCTCAAGCCCTCATCAGACACAGATTTTCTCACTTTTAAACTCTAAAATAAACCTTAAGACAGATATCAACCATGTCTCTAAATTACCCAAACATTCGCAGAATTCTTGTAAATAAAGACTCAGAAAAAATATAGTGTTTGATTCTGGATGTTTGTTAGCGACAAATGAAGTGATCAACACAACGACAGAAAATAAATAGTCATTCTTTCCCCCTGTGGTGAAGTCATGCTTTTAGACAATAATTACATCCCAGTGGTTGAAATCATTCATCCCAAGGCTTCTGGCTTGATGTTTGTTGATGGAAGGAGCATATTTACAAATCTGTCCAAGTGTCAGTTTTTTAAAAATACTCTGAACTCTTGCCTACTGTATTTGACAGGATCAAATTTGATCCGTTTTTAACAGCAGAAAGCTACATTGACTTTTACCAATGGTACACAGATCATGAAAAACTTTTTTTTTTGAAAGGCCCAGGTTTTTACAAACCAAAACGAAAGTATGAAAAGTATGTCCATGACCGGTCTATAGACCCAATGTGAAAATATTCCCTCTTCTCCAGCTGTAGCTTGCTCTACAGAAAAATCTGAGCTGAAATTATCTGTTCAAATATTTCTCCGTGATGTCATTACAGAATTTGCCAGCTCACTCAGATGGATGACACTCCCTGGGCTAGGTATCCATTCAGCTCATTAGTGACTCCTGTTGAATAAATATGTTGAGGAATGTCTGTGTAGCCACAGTAAACATCAGAGCACAAAGCCATACCCATTTCTAAAGAGGGAGATTTCAGCAAGTCTGGAAAAGAGGGGTTTATGGGAATGCCAAAATCTAATATATGGGTGAATTTTCTTCAATCATAAGTAAGTGAATGTAAATGTGAAGAGGTGGGAATAGGTAATTTTGAACTTTGTTGTAAAATCAGAGAAGCCAGAAAAAACAGTAACGAGTCAATTCTAAGTCAAGTCTACTTTCTGTTCCCATTTTTAAGAAAAGAAAAGAAAAGAAAAAATGTTATCCTGCCGTCTGGGTCCAATATAAATGTGCTGAAAAGGAGAAAAATAACGGACCTTTAAATGATATGCTTTGGTTTAGATGCTGCTTTTTTTAATATAAAGCTAACAGTTTTTCCAGCAGAGTTATATAGTTAAGGTGGCCACCTTAACAACATGATCCCTCCTCTTTAAAGAGCCTTTACCTGGCCTTGACTCAGGTTCAGGTTCATATCTATTCTAGAGAGTCTTCACAATCACTTATGTTGAAAAAAACTTCTTGAAATCACTCAGAAAACTCCTGATCCGCCTGTATTCTCATTCTGTCTGAGGTATTTTTTTAGACCTCCTTAATTCTCCCTTTACCACTGGATGTCCAGTCTGCTCTGTGGTGATTGTTCAGTTCAGTGCTACTGTCTACATTGTTATTAATAACTCTGCATTTAGTTTACAGTCTCTGCTCTTCTGGGCTTGCCACTCCAAGCCAATAGATGTTAACTGATGACAAAACAATAGCAGGATGAAACATTGGAAGGTTTAATGAGGGGGGCATGTGGAAAAAGCCATTTTAGGCAGCTACTGGTGCTGTAAATTATGCAGCAGTCACATTGTAGCCACAATCCACATGTCCCTTCATAAAATTAACATTACCTGTACAATCTGAATAACAACACACAGCACAGATATTTTAGAAGGAATTCCATTAGGAACACTGTCCCTTAAAGGAGCCCTGATTGGCCCCAAAATTGGGTGTCCCGTGCTAGAACTAGGGGGACCAATGTTTAATGATCTTTCATGTAGATTTAGTGATGGCCCGGGATGTTGACATGTAATCATCAAGGCCAGTGAAACAAAAAATAAATTAAACTGCAGCTTAAACTAAAGTGGTGGGGTTTTTTTCGACATAAATACTCTTACTTTTCTTTATCAGGTCTAACAGTTGCATCTGGTGTTGTATATATCTTGCAATAGATCACTGCTGCCAAGACTCAGTCTCTTCGATTGCATGTCCATCTAGATTAAAGGATTGGCAAATTTTGAAGGTCACATTTCAAATGTCTAGGTCATGGAGCCCCAAGGTCACACTTTGCTTATAAAAGACATATTTAACAAATGGTTCAAGGAATTTTCATCAAACTTTGCACAAATATCCTCTTGGTCTAGTGAGTCAGTTGATTAGATTTTGGAGGTAAAAACTCAAATGTTAACATCATAAATCAGGTTTTTTCCTCCCTGTTGAGCATTTTTTGTGACTTAACTAACAGGGATTCTCCCAAACTTTAAGCCAATGTCAATCATGTCAAAAAAAGATAAAATCATCACATTCTGGAGGCCAAAGGTAAAAAAAGTCAAACTTATAGTGTCTTTAGGTTATTATTTTTATGCCTATGACCTTGTGAATGCAACATTTTAGGACACTTGAAGTGATTCTTCTTAAACTCTGCACAGAGATCCCCAGACTATTTTAGGGGTCACAACCTGAAAAATTTCAAGACCACTAGAATAAGAAAATATGCTGTTCGATAGGTGATGTATATTTCCAAAAATAAATGGTGCAAACCCTAAAAATAAATAAAATTAATTGGTTTAAGTAAAATATTTATATGCTTTTCAGTAATATCATTCAAACATTGGTGATGACACTTGTTGAATAGAAATTCTGCCTCTGCTGTAGTTTGAAGTTCAAACAGAACATGATTCACAAAGAAGAACATTATGTAAGTGTAAAACAAACCTCTCCAACTCTTCTTTGGACAAAGAAACTGCTTTTTTTAATGCCTTGATTCCTCAGCGATACTGCAGACTGAAGTGTTTGTGTGTTTGGGTGGCGCAGTAACCTGGCTTTGTTTTGCTGTGTATTGGTGAGGCCTGTGGACTCAGCAGGTGCTCTAATTACCAGCTCTCTGTGCCCCCTCTACCTCACCACAGAAAAAAGGAACGGCCTCAGAGCCGCCATGCACTTTGATGTGGCCCAGATCCACCACACATGTGGGACATGAGCTCACTTAACAAACGTCGACCCTCTGCAAATGAACAGCCACAGCATGGCACTGCAATTTGATATTGGTATTTTCAGTAGGTGGTAGGACGGGGAGGGAAAGTAGGAGAGCAAACGATTGGGAAGAGGAAGAAGTTTGAAAAAGATTTAACTGGCATCTAAATCTTTTTTCTCTTTTATCACAAAGCTGCCAGTTCTAACCAGTAGGATGTTTTATCTCGGCCCACAGTGTGCCCGGACGGCTTTTACGGTCTTGACTGTGGCCAGATGTGCGAGTGCAGGAACGGTGCCCGCTGCCACCACATCACAGGAGCCTGCCTATGCACCGCCGGCTGGGCAGGACCACACTGCATTCTGGGTAATGGAAGCCACATCATTAAAACGGGGTGTGAGGGAGGCCCTCGCTGCAGCCCATCACGATATCCTCCCCTTAAACACAACTACGATGTGTTTGTGAACAATTATCTCTATAACGAGACTCTGCCGATGACTGTTTTTAGGGATGGTACGAGTAGAGAGAGGAGGAGGGCTAAGAGTGCCCTCTGGCATGCATGGTTTAATTGAGGTCTATTCTGGATAAATGCACCCACGTGTTTATGGTGATCAACATTAGGGGAGGGAGAAAGTAACTCAAAGACTTTTTAGTAGAGAACCAATCAGTGTTCTCATGCTTGACTTTCTTCATGCCGTTATTTTAATGAATCCAATGAAAAGCCCACTGCAGCTTTTAGTCTGTCATTCTGCAGTCTTATTCGAGACTTTCCCCTCGCCACAGCCATTTTGTGGTCTTCACTACCCAAGCTCGAGTCAGCAGAAAGCCACTTGTATGACTTAATGATGCGTCTCTATCATTAGTGCGTTTTCCTCCGACTAAGACTCCAAATGTTAGCTTGGACTTTGATCATTAGGATGGGGCTCACAATAAAGTGCTGAACTTTTAGCTACAGTTGCAAATTCTGAAGGTGTGTTTAATGTCTTTGTGTTGTGATTGTGTGGTTTGTGTTGTGCAGCTTGCCCACAGGGTCACTTTGGGGAGCAGTGCAGTCAGACCTGTGGGTGTCAGAACGGAGCCAGGTGTGACCACGTCAGCGGGCGATGCAGCTGTGCGCCAGGCTGGACGGGGGTCAGCTGCCAGCGGCGTGAGTAGCTCATCACTCAGCATGACAAATGCTGTCAGAGGTTTTACTGTTATTCTTTGTCTTTAAAGAAGGACCAGTGGCCAAAAACAAGAGTGGAAGAGTTGGACTTGTGTTCTCCTTTGTGGGCAACAAGTCATAACTCAAATATTTAAATACACACTGCTTTGTGGGAAATAAAAACCATTGATATATGGGCTTACTAGTCTTCATTGGGTGTGTTTGGATCAGGCAAATACTGTATATTCATGAAACAAGTGTTGTTCAGGATAATTAAAGAACATCTGTTACACAATAACAGCAGTCCATAATAATATATGTGCTGTGTGTGATTAAATTAAGAGCCTTTACCAGCTGATACCTGCAATAGATTATTTTTACAAAACTGGCTATATCAACTTGTACTAATTCCAATTAAGCTGGAGACAAGAATAAAATAAAATGATTTGCAAATCCTTTTCAGCTTACATCAAATTAAATACACTACAAAGGCAGGACCTTTAATACTTAACAAAAATTCCAATTTGTCTTAAATTTAATGCTGCAATACATTTCAAAAAGCTGGGAAAGGGGCAAAAAGACCCATACAGATTAAACATTTTGAACAGGTGAAAAAGTTAATAAGAAATGGATGAGTGTGATGTTTGGGTATAAAACTCGACCATGGAAAGTGAAAGCCATGGATTAACAACATCCAGAAATGATGCTGGCTTCTCCAGACATACACTCGTCTAAGATGGACAGATGCAAATTTAGAAAGTGTGCTGTGGTCTGACAAGTCCACTTTTCAAATAATTTTTGTAAATCATGAATGACTTAACCGTGAATTTAAAAAACAGGAAAAATACTATCTAGATTAGCAGCAAGAAGTTTAAAATGGCATCTGTGATGGTAAGGGGTGTGTATTGATGCCGAGTACACCTGTGAAGGTACTACTAATGCTGAAAGGTACATACAGGTCTTGTTGCTATCCAAGTAACCTTTTTTCAGGGATGTTCCTGCTTATTTCCTCAAAACAAGGTCAAGCACCATTCTCCAGGTAATGCAGTCCTGTCTGCAGTCCAGACCTGTTTCCCATTGAAAATGTATGGCACATAATGAAGCTCAGAATACGTCAGAGAGACCCTGCACTGTTGAGTGACTGAAGTTGAACATTAAGCAAGAAGGGTATTATTATCTAGGTATTAGCCTAAATTAGCATGTCAAATCTAAAAACCTTTCTTTTCTTTCACACCAAGAGCAGTGAGGACAAAGAGGATGAAAAGTGAAGCAACATGTTTCTTTATGGGTCAGACTTTATAAATAAATCTGGGACATGTTATTGAGTCACCCAAACAACATGGATCATTTCTAATGATGTTAAAAACCACATTTGGTTAACATGACAGGAACTTTACAGTGTTGACTTGCCTCTGACTTGCACAAACTGGTGCACGCATACATCTGTAAATGAACAATCACAGAAGCATATTTGCACCATTAACAAACTGTATATTTAGTCAGAGCATTGGCAAGCAGGACAAGGTACTGCTGATAGCATTAAAACAATAACTAAAGATTCTCCTGAACTACCAGAGTATGATGTGAACATGTTTTTGTGTTCATGCCAGTAGCAGCAGCCATGAGAGGTCTGGATGTGAGTGCAGGAGACACACACTAACTCTGCATTCATATTCATCAGTCTGATGACTAAGGTTGATACCATACGTATTTTATTGATTGGTTGTAATAACAATGTGAGAAAGTGCAGTTTAAGCCTCCAGTTACTTACATGGGAGCGGCTGTATCATGTTCTTCAGGAAAAGTGACAACAAAAAGTAGTTTAAGATATTTGGGATCACAATTACTTCGCAGTTTCTTGGACATTGCAGTCACATTCTAATCTGCCTTGCTATGTATATGTTTGTATAAGCCTGACAAATGCATTCACTGCCTAAAGCTATTTACATTGCAAAAAATGTGTTGCAAATTCAGAAACACAAATGCAAACAGTGAAGCATAGCACAGCAAGTAAAAGGCAGGTTTACACTGCAGGTCACATCTACCCACCCACCCCATTCACTCTCACATTCAACCACTGATGGATGAATTTTCTTTATGAGCTATACATCAGTATCCGCTGACACATCCATGTTCTTCATTAACGTTTACACACTACTGATGCAGCAGTGAGAGCAACATGGGGTTAAGTGTCTTGCCCAAGAATACATTGACATGTGACTATGTGTTACACATCACTCTTTCATTGTCTCTGTTATTTCTTGATTTTTAATCCACCCTTTTCTTGTTGTGTCTGTGAATGCAGCTTGTCCCACGGGACAGTACGGAGAAAACTGTCATGGCAGATGTATGTGTCATAACGGAGGCTCTTGTGACAGTGTGACGGGTCAGTGCTCCTGCCCCCCCGGCTGGACAGGGGCTGCCTGTGAGATCAGTGAGTCCAGAGGTACTACAGTTGGTATTGCATTACAGAAGATAAGAGAAAACTTTTGGGGAATGTTTTATTTAAAAAGAATGGTGAAGTGTTCTTTTGTCATTGCCTTAAATCAGGGATGGGCAACATGCGGCCCTCCTCTTCTATCAATGTGGCCTGCCAGTTAATACCAAATTTTCAAAAATGGCAACCATAAAGATATAAAAACAAGTATCTAACTAGAATGATCGCTAATAACCAAGCTTTTCTGACTGCTGCCTTGGACAGGTTACTTCTATAAAACAATTTTATTATTATTTTTGTGGGACTTACGAGTAAAAGAACAGAAAAAAGTCTTATTAATTACTCAAAGAACAGTGCAGGTTTACTACTTTGAAAAATATCCTTAATTGCCTATGCTCCATATTTAGCTCCTTAAATTTAGCTTTACTGTTTTGTTTGACTGTGAAGATGCTGCTAAAGATTGACATAAATCCAATAGTCTCTTATATTTTGCAACAATATTACTCTTTAAAAAAAGAAAACAATGTAAACGTGGCCACTGTGGTAACCAAAGTTGCCCATCCTTGCTTTAAATCATGCCAATCCCCTGTTGTGTTTGTGCGATGGGCATTTGCTTGTCTGTCTCTGAGGTTTCTTTGTCTCCTTTAGCGTGTGAGGAAGGACATTATGGAGGAAACTGCACACAGGCCTGCCACTGTGTGAATGAAAGCCGATGTGACAGAGCGACAGGAGGATGTGTGTGTCTGCCTGGCTGGACAGGAGAGCTCTGTCACACAGGTGACTCCCTGAACATCATATCAGCCCAATAATACTCCATATAACCGGAAATCTTGTGATTACTTGTCTCAGTAACATTTTTGAAGTATAGCTAACCTGTCATCCAATAATGTCCTGCTTTACTTGCTGAAAACATAGTGAAATTGTATTACTTCTGCACTAAAACTTGCCACGTCAGAACAAATTGTCCAATTAGCCCTGGCAAAATAAGCAGAAACCCCTTTGAAACTCTTGGTTCTTAGACTGAACACAAACTATTGTGTGTTTCGTCTGAAGCCTGTTCTGAGGGATTCTTTGGCGAGGGCTGTGAGCAGCGATGTGACTGTGTCCATAGTTTGAGTTGTCACCATGTGACGGGCCGCTGTGAGTGTGAGCCAGGCTGGAGAGGAGCCAGCTGCGACAAACGTAAGTGTGTATGAGGTGGAGGAAACTGCGAACGGAATTAAAAGTGGGAATAGAGGAGCTTTGAACACTGGGATAAAGTGATTATGTGTATGTCTGACCCTCAGCATGCTTTCCGGGCTTCTATGGAGCTTCCTGTGCCCAACGATGTGACTGCCAGGCTGGGGTGTCCTGTCACCATGAGACGGGGAGGTGTGGGTGCCCCGCTGGGCTTACGGGGCCTGGGTGTGAAAAAGGTAGGAAATCAGAGGAAAAGCAAAGTACTGCGTGACAAAATCACTGGAACCTTGAACAAAACACATTTGAATTTATCTTGTAAAAACGGTATTTTGTTGGTTAGGTAACTGGTAGCTTTGTGTATGTCATAACATTTCTATGCTTTCTTACTGGTGATAGCTAAAGCATTATGTTTTGAAGTTGTCCATCTGGACATCCATACATCCTCACAGCTGTGTTTTTGTATATATGTCCATTGTGTTCTTTTAATTCTCAACACACTTTGAGGGATTTTGTACAAACTTATTATCCAAGACTACGTTAACTCAAGGATAACCTATATGATTTTTTACAGTCCTGTGTCCTGCTAAATCATTTTTTTGTCTTGTAGTGTTGTTAGAAGGGTCTTGGGGGACAGTATAACATGACACCAGAGAAATGCCACTTTAAAGGAAATACCCTTTTTTACTTCCTGGGTTTTCTCATGTAATAGCTGTACAGCCTCCCCCGGCATGTGTGTTTCCTGTTTATCACAGGCAGATACCATGACTGACATTGTGCTCCATGACCTGTAAACCCTCCTGCTCCTTCCTGTTGTATCAGACATAGTTTGGGTGGCCAATCAGCACAGAGCTCATTATCATGGCCTCATCCCCTCCACACACCTGAGCGTTTGTCAAGGGGAGGGGATACAGCTCAGGTCAATGCCAATACTTCCTGACACACCAGATGGACTGGCTCACATATCCATAGGCTATATTTTACCAGACAGTCAGGGCAACATCTCATAGGAAGTGCCTGGAAAAGACAACCTTTCAAGAAAAATCGGGGGCTGATTGAGTTAATGCTCTGTCTGAGATCATTATGGGCCAGTAAGGCTTATAGAAACTTCCTACTTTAGCACATGTAACCTTAAGTACATCTATGGTCTCCTTGTCCTTAAAAGGACACTAAAATCCCAGGAAATATCTGTTCTGGGCATATTGTTACAGCTTGAAGCTTTGTTGTCTTTAACATGCCTCTTCCATGTTATAAATCACTTTTAAGCACATGGCCTTAAGTCTGCAGTACCAGACATTCTCCTCTCTTTACAGCACCAGTAGCTGCTTGATGCGGATCATTCCCCTGGCCTCCTAAATAGACCTATCAGGGTGACATCCTAGCATTTTTCTGCTAGCCGTCTAAGCCCATTGACTTGGGAAAGAGCAGGAATGGTAGGATAAATGCAGAGCCATTGACAACAGGGCCTATGTGGAAGGTGAGCCTTAAAGAGGCAAGAGCTCTAATAGAGTGTCTTAGACTGAGAGAGAATACAGCTGGATCAGGGGTACTCAGCATATAAAAATAAGAAGGTTTTTCAAACACGTGTGATTGTGACAAACTCTGGCAGTAATCAAAAATAAATTCATGAAACTGAGTCGAGGCAAAATATGGGCTCTTTAAATCTTTCAGTATCTCCACGATGTCCATAACGTTTATTATTGTAGAGACATATTTGGCTCGCTGACTTCCACACATTTAAAACAATGTCGCTGATGTTTGCCTTGTTGATAGAGACACATAGGCAAACACCGTGGGATTTAAGTGATCATCAAGAATCAGTCATTAAAATTGCTTTCCTCTCATCCTCATGGGAAGGATTATCATACACTCCATTCCAGGAAACACACTCTATATAAGCACTGTCCCAAGTCTCTATCTAATATTTCACTACTCAGACCGCACCGTTTAGGACTGTGTACAAACAGCCTCACTACCCCCCTACTCCACCCCCTCACCACCTCAGCTCCCTTCCTCTCCTTATGCGCTCCCCAGACATCTGATAAACGTTACACACCAGTTGCCAAGTAAAACAGAAGGCATTGTTTTTGTCTCCTCGGCGGCGGATAAGGGCTTTTGGAAGGCAGACATGCATAATGACAGCAGCGTAATTGCCTCTTTAGTCTGGAGTTCTTTCTTATCTGTTCCCCCTGCGCTGCCTGCTGCTGCCTGACTGAGTATCTGAGTGCTGCGGTCTCACCCCAAAACATGTTCGGTTCACAGATTCATCTTGTTGGCTATGACTGCTTGTCTATAGACTCCATTCATTATTGTGACGAGTGTATGTGTATGTATGCAGAGAGGGTGTGTGAAAGAATTTCTCTCTTGAGTCCATCTGGGCTCGGGCACCAGGGAAAGTTGTTGGGAGTTTGGTTTTGTTACCAAACAAAGCTGAATGTCTCAGTATGTCTGCTGAGTAATCTGAAGGGATGAATGGAAAAATATCTCTATTCCCACAAAACACTTCAAGCTTGATATCATCAGTTTTTCTCAATTAAAACAGGATCATGCACAGGTTTATGATATAATAATTAAAGACTAAGGTGTAATTGTTAATATTGATAAAACATATTCTTTACAGCTTTTATAAGTATAATCAGCCTAGACCTGTTTTTAAAATACAGGCATCATTGGAACACTTTTGTGTAGTTTGATGGTGTACAAATACAAAATAAAGTAAATAATGCATCTTTGGTTTGAAATTATGTTAGAAATGGCATTTTTTCCACTCATAGTAACTTGTTGAAAAATACTGTTTGTAATAACTTTGAAAAAAAAGAATTTTTTTTAAAGGTGTCTTGTGATGTACCTGCTACTATTGAGCTAACAGTGAAAATGAGGGAAATCTGATGGGCTCATGGTAAATGGGGGTTGAAGTCAAAGTTAAATTAGTACACAAACAGTAATATTATAATAATAATATAATGATATAAAAAATACTCACATATATATATATATATATTATATATATATATATATATATATATATTATATATATATATATATATATATATATATATATATATATATATATATATATATATATATATATATATATATATATATATATATATATACATATATATATATATATATATATATTGTATGTCTACCTTTCACAAAAAACAAGCTAATACAAATATTTCAGAGACCTTTCAAAATAAAAAAGGTTGTTGTAATCAGTATACATTTCTAACCGGAAAAAAGATTTTAAAATTGCCTTCAACTTTTTGTACTGAATTTTAAATGGCTCAGTTGAGTTTTCTGAGAAGTCAGGTATAAACCAGGCATAACATTCAGCCTCTAAAACATTTTTTTTGTGTAGGAATCAATATAAATAACAGAGTTTTGACATCCTAATAAAGAAATTATAATGTGCTTTAGTATTTCTTTTGTTAAATAGTAATTTGAAAATTAATTGGTGCCAGTATTGATTATATTTAAGTATTAAAATATTTCAGTCAACAGCTTCCACGTACAGGTGTTTTAACATTATAGGAACTTTAAAAATCGTTTTGATGTTTTCCAGTGCTGCAAATTCTTAGCAGCTGTGGCAGAAACCTTGCATTGGTGCTCTAATAAGTTTGTTAAGCACAGTGTATAGTAATTTTATGCTTATAAACACTTAATAGACACATTTTAAAGAAATAAAATGTGAGTAAAAACACTTAAAACTTGTGAGTATTATGCTTACTGAGTAAAACAGTGAATTGAATAATCCTAAAAATCTTCTGCTAAATTAAGCTTTAGGGTATGTCTGTATAAATTTAAATAGATAAATACTGGTGTGAAACATATTGATGAAAGCTTCCTTTGATTCTTTTGTTAAATTATTCATACTTAAGGCTATCTAATTTAAATATTCTACTTTTTGTTACTTTCTACATGTATGCCCTCTAACATAGAAAGTTTAATGAAAATGATCCTTTAATTATTGCTGTCCATCCATGAGCTAAGGATGGATGAATCACAGATTTTTCTGGTAAACAGTTTGTCCATGTTTTAACTCTTTTGGTGTTTCTTTCCAGCCTGTCCTGCCGGCACGTTTGGGGAGAACTGCAGTCAGCCGTGTGGATGTTCAGGAGACCAGGAGCAATGTCATCCTGTGACTGGGAAATGTAGCTGCTTACCTGGTTACTATGGGGCCCGCTGTGATCTGAGTAAGTGAATCCACAATATTCCATTGACACCGACCTTGTAACAATTATTAAAATTTAAATTGTTCATATTGGACATTTATAATAACCATATTTTCTTATAATTTGAATTGTACATTACATTTATAGTAAAAAAAGAGTGTAACTTAACGACCATGTCTCTGCCATGGTTTGTCACCAGGATGCCGAGCAGGAACTTTTGGGCCAAACTGTAAGTCCAGGTGCAGTTGCATCAATGGGGGTCGATGTGACTTCAGGACAGGGGCATGTTACTGTCCCCCAGGCTTCATTGGAGCGAACTGCAACTCAAGTTAGTCAACTAACCAGCATGAGTGTATATTTCATTAATTATTAATCATTTTTTAACATGCACTTGAATAAGAATTTCCCAAAACAATGAAATTATGTCTTTGTCCATGTTTGCACATGATTGGTTGAATATGTCTGTCCAATGCAGGTTGCCCAAGTGGGTACTATGGGAAGGACTGTGCAAAGCTGTGCTCTTGTGGGGAAGGCGGGCAATGCCATAAATCTTCAGGGAGGTGTATCTGTGCCCCTGGTAGGATGGGACAGTCCTGCCAACAAGGTAACGCTGAAATGATGACTTAGATTAGTTTTTTTTTTTTTTTTTTTAAATATGTGTACATACCATACATAAAAAAATAGTTGTGCACTTAATTTTTGAATTTATTATTTAGTTGATTTGTATTTTCCATTGCATACACACACACACACACACACACACATATATATATAATAGATAGATAGATAGATAGATAGATAGATAGATAGATAGATAGATAGATAGATAGATAGATAGATAGATAGATAGATAGATAGATAGATAGATAGATAGATAGATAGATAGATAGATAGATAGATAGATAGACAGATAGATAGATAGATAGATAGATAGATAGATAGATAGATAGATAGATAGATAGATAGATAGATAGATAGATAGATAGATAGATAGATAGATAGATAGATATGATGTATAATTATGGCAGTATTTAAGATTTGCAGAAGTAGGCAGTAATAATAAATACTAGCTTAATGCAAATCAAAAACTTAGAGCTACAATTAAAAAAAAGTTGTTTGTTTGACGTAACTAAGTTTAAAGCTGCTGTTGACTAAACAGACTGAATATTTCTTTTTTTAATTCTAAGGTTAAAAAAAGCACTCAGAAAATGGCCAGGCAGAACATTGACATAACACAAAACATAAAGTACTACAGCATAGAATAGTGTTAGTATTGATGATATAATTTTCATATCTGAAAAGAAAAGGGTAAAAAAAAGTACAAACTTAAAAATGTCAACAATTCTTCATTAATCATTTACTGTTATAATATCAGTTTACATTGTTTAATTTTGTTTCTTGTTTAACCAATTAAGTGTATGGTTAATTTACCAATTAAACTATAGTTATTGCAAAGTGCCAAGCCCAAGTACATATTCTGACATTTTGTTTTGAGAAAATGAGAATTTAAAGTGCTCAGAGAGCACAATTCTCTGCCAAAGCATTTCTTAGCTGTGTAATTTTCAAAATTGTGGAAAAGTGCCTTATTGCCCAATGTTAATGAATCCTTAAGAAAAATACTGGTTCTGCATCAGGACTCAAATCACCACCAAATTGTAATCACAGCTCCCAAGTGCCATGACCTACATTGCCTTTTAAATGATCAAAATTCTGAAAAAAAAAACTGCCCCGAAAATTGTAGAAAACCATCCCATTGTCCAATAATAACAAACCCTCAAAAAATCACTGTACCCCATCCAGATTCAGCTCACCACCAAAATGTAATCCTTATTTCTTCATGCCATGACAAACATTCCATGAAAATTTCATCAAAATCCATGGAGTACTTTTTGAGCCACCTTGCTCAAAGACACACAAACAAACAAATGCCTGCGTCCCTGGTGGTAAAAGAAAAAGAACACTTTAACATCAGGAAAACTGGACACACATATTATGTAAGATTTAAATTAATCCCTTACATTGTACCAGCTTTAGTTAAAAAGGTAAAAATCAAAGTCACCATTTAGCCTGATCTGAATCACTGGGAACTGACCCTTGTGAGTTCTTCAGAAACCGGCTTAACTGGAGTCAAGTTCAGCCCCTAAATGAGGGATCATTTTGCAACATTTTCTCTGTACATTATGAACAAATTCTCCATTTCCTGCATTTGAGGCCTCTGATGATCACAGGACTGTTTTCTCAGAAAAACAGAGGCCAAGTTGAATTTCTTATCAGTCCCAGTATCGTCAGCTCTGCAACAATGCAAGCGGGGATTTCCAGCGCTGCCGTGTTAAATGTTCTCTTCTTAGGCCTCCTGCATGTTCTTGGACACTCGCCTCTAAAGTCTCTCTTGTTGAATGTTTACACAAACCTATAAGTAGCTCGTTCTCTGTGTTCCGTGTCGATGGATTTGGCAAGGAAGCAAACAAATAAACAGAGCAATGGAAGATAGCTCTCTTATTGTTTTCTCAATCTAAATTACCCAGGGAAAGATGATTATTCTTTTATACCAGTGCCAAATGAGACTACTTTGCCATCCCTATAATGAGCTGTTGCTTAAATAAACATGAATGTGATTAGCACAGTCTTGTGTGTGCGTTAGTGTGTGTGAAAGAGACGGAAAGACGGAGCAAACACTCGAGCTGTGTAGTGTCTGTGTGTTTCATTTGTTTTTGTGAGCGAGAGAAAAGTGCCAGTTCTTTTTTATCTATCTTGTTCTGTGTTCTATTTTGTAGCATGTCCAAGAGGACGCTATGGCCTTCAGTGTAGACACACATGCAGGTGTGAGAATGGGGGTCTATGTGATCCTGTGGACGGATCCTGCAACTGTGGACTGGGCTGGACTGGAGCTCAGTGTGGGACAGGTACAAACTGACCAAATTACAGAAAAAAACTAAGAATGACCTCTTTGTTAATCTGCTAATGTATGATTTTTTTTTATCAATGAATAAGCAATGTTGAAATTCTAACAGTTTACTCTTTTTCTCTAATTATCTTTGCTAAATCAAGGCTTGACTGATTTTCTAAATTTGACCAACAGCTAAGAGTTTAAGCCAGGAGTGTCCAAACTTTTTTCACCCAGTGCTGCTTCTTCAAAAAAAAAAAAGAGGGGATGACTTATATAGACCTACCTTTTTGGTATTAGAGTTTGTAAATTCATCTGATATTGGTGAACATTTCCTTAATTACTGGATTTAAAATACTTTTTAAAAAAATTAAAAAGCAGCATGCATCACAGCTCTTTGACTAACTACCAGACAAGGCAAATAGTCACTTATAGTAAAAGGTTTTGGGGTAGCCAATCAGATTTCAGGGGGCCCTGGTTGGACCAGACTTCAGATGAAGATGAGCTTATGAGCAGAAGGAAGGAATTCTGATGGGCCAGCCTTACTTTTAGACTCAAAACAAGAGCAAGCAGCACAAAACTGACAAACTTAATAGGAGTTTGGTAGTTGCTTGAGGATGCCTAGTTCAGTAATCTTTGCAAATTGGACTTTACAATGGAGAAGATCATGCCGCAAATGAGGCATGTTGCTCCTAAATGATATAATCACTTTTTTATTTTTCATCCATCAAGCACACGCTTTATATTAGTGTAGACCAAATTTCCATCTTTTTTTTTTTTACTTACCAAAAGCCAACTACAGGTGTACTCCAGACCCATCTGGGCCACATCCCTGGTCAAGCCCTCACAGCACAGTCTGGGTAAATTTTGACATTACAAATATGTTCATACAAATTTTGAACAACATCTGTTTCATTTAGAATGATCAACTTGTACAAACAACCTACTTGACACCAACATATGGTAGGTTAGTCTTTAATTGATATCAAAGAGCAACGTGCAGTGCAGATGGATCAGCCTGATTTAATGTCTGTAGCCAGACAGATCCATCTTGTCAAGCTCCCATCTGCAAAAATTGTGCTCTGCCCAAAGCAGGATGGCCCAGTCATGACCCCTCCAGTGCAGGAAGAGGTGGGAGTTATGAGTGTGAGGACAGTAGGAAGCGAGTGCACATGCAGAGATTAGCATAGATGCTAAGAGCTTCAGCAGCAGTTTCACTAAGTCTGGACCACATTTCTTTATTAAATGAAAAACATTACAACACTACAAACTTCTAAATAGTTAGGATATTTTCCCTCCACTTCCAACATGCTTTAAAGACGATTTATTTTAAAAAGTGATTCATGTTCTTGTGTTACACTGCGGCTGTTAGCATCTGCCTACTGAATATCTGATTGACCTGTAAAAATGTGATTTACAGAACGATTATCCAGTCACCTGCAAGATATGCTTTTGGAAGGTTCTCTCCATTCCCAAACACACTCTGTGCGCTCTTTACTAAATAAACTGGAGAAATATATTGAACAGCCCATCTGGTGTGTTAGGTTAATCTCAGAGCAGGGGAATTTTCTTCAGATTTTACCTCATTAATCATAACGGTCATATACTGAATGAAGGGCTCCTATCATAGTATATACCCCCCTCCTCCAACGATTATCTAAAGCTATTGAATAATACTCAAACAAAATTAACACTTCGCATTTGAAACATTTCTTTAAATTGAATATGTAATCAAAATTCTTCATTACATCTAAATTCAAGACACATTACAAGCAAACATTCAGCTGTTCTGCTGTCAATTTTTGCTCATTACTTGAAATGCAGGTCTTATTTTTAACTCTTTATATCCCTAAACATTTCTTACAGTACTTATCAAACATATTTTTGACAAACTACTTATAAGGCCCTATAGTATGCTCAACACAAATTGTCTGCACTTTTAAACTACCTTGTCTAAAGTTGCAAGTCTGCTATTCTGCCATTTTGAGGACAAATTACAGATTGACACATCCATGAGATCAAAACACACTTTACTGAGCTTGTTCACAAAGAGCCATGAGACTGTGAATTTTTGCCGTACTCTTCATCAAGATTTGATCACATGACAGTTAGAGGACATTTTTTGTATATATACTAATGAATCTCACCAATAATTATGCTCACAGATAATAAAAAGGCTCTCCAGTGTACTTTACCTACACACACATTAGAGTTTAGTGCCAAAGAATCTTGCAGGAAAATGAGAAAATAAACTGCTAAACTGCAACAGATACTTGATGAACAGTAAAGAGGTCAATCAAAACAGTAACCTCCCATATTCCCATATTCAACCTACTGGGTAGAAAGCAATATGCTATACAAAGGAGTGAGAGCTTGCAGATACAAAACGAAAACAAATACATCAAAACGTTTTAAATAAGTAGTCTGAGCGGCATGCAGTGATCAGATTACTGTTTTGTTAGTCCAAGTAACATTTTCTTTTTTCAAAGCTATGTTTTATCTTTAATTTTTACCATCTCACTCTCTTATGCAGGCATTTCCTGGCTTTAGTGGTAACAGCTTCTAATCTTTCACCACATTTGAGTTATGCTTTCATTTTTTTATCACTTTTACAAGGAATGGAAGCTGGAAGGATAACTTTCTCTTTTTTTTTCTTTCAACAGATAAATTGTTGTAACTTCAAATTGATTATTCATATGTATTTTTTTCCAGTTTATCTTCAGGAAATTAAAATATGTCCACAAAACTCCAGGAAAGGAAAGTCTGTTGATGAGTAATACCGCCGTCCATATCACCTATTCCCAGGTCAAACATTCGCCCCACTGTTTATTTCCGACTCTTAAGGAGACACTTCCGGGTGGAGTGTCTCAGTCCGCCCCTTCCCCTCTCAGCTGATCAAAACATACATGCTAGCGTCTTCAGATGGCGGTTGTAGCTTCGTGTAACTTTTATCAAGTATCATAACTCTTCTGTTTTGACTGTCAGCGGCGTGAGGAAGAGACAATGCAGGAAATTGAAAAAGGGATTATTATGACAGCGCCGATGAAGTCCCATTCAGTTTGGAGTCAAGAGGATACCTATATGTTCCGGAGTTTATACACAGGACGAGTGTCTACAAATGGAGATGGACAGACCAAGAGGAAAACAGAGGAAACATCCACGGACACTGGACATCAAGAAAGAGTTGGAAATAAACAGTGGGGCAAATATTTGACCTGGGAATAGGTGATATGGACGGCGGTATTACTCGTCAACAGACTTTCCTTTCCTGGAGTTTTGTGGACATATTTTAATTTCCTGAAGATAAACTGGAAAAACGTCCCAAACCTGAAGGACCTAATGACAGTTTCTGCTCGAAGTAAGTGATAATGATCTGTCAGAGACAAATAAGCAGAGTAGAGGAGGCTATTTGTTGATCATAACAGTGCAGACTACTAGTGAGTGTGTGTGTCTCTCACACACGCAACGATTTCTGTGCAGCTGAGTTCTAGATGATGCACATCTGTTTCTGCATCAAGGGAAGCATCACAAAAACCCATCTCAGAAATATTTGTCTTATAATGTGCTTTTAATTTGTCTAAAAAGGTGATCGAAAACCGCTAGCTCTCCGCTAGCTAACTACGGCGGAGGGATTTAGCGGAAGGATACAGACGTGAGTTGGCTTAGGTCCGGATAAACTTTAAATTTCCAAAAGGTTTATGCACTTAAAAATTGTCTATGTAGCGTACTCTTAAACTGTGGTATTACTTTTTGATTTGAGTTCTTGTAGGCGGAGAAATTAGCCTTTAACTCCGGTACGGTACTTTTCCATTAGCGTCTTTTTCTTCGTCACTGACTCTTACAGACTGTGGCTTTCTGGTGAAGAGGAGAGAACTTTCTGCTGTATCTAATGTCCTTAGTGACTACATGGAGCTCATACAACCCCACTTCAAAAATACTGAACTGTCCCTTTAAGGTTTCTATATCTAATCACAAATGAGTTTGAAAGGGTTAACATTTCTCTCTCTGTGCAGCCTGCACACCGGGAAAATATGGACCTGGTTGTGCACATGACTGTCTCTGCCTCAACAACGGGACCTGTGACCGTTTCACCGGTGCCTGCAGCTGCACTGCGGGATATTATGGCCACGCCTGTCAACACAGTATGCACAGCCACTCTAATACAAAAAGAGACTTGATGATAAGGTTACCAGCAGTTTTTGTAAAATGCTCTTGTTGTGAAACCGGAGAATCAATGACTTGATGCATGATTGTTAAAGTGTGTGTTTTCTTCTCTTTTGTTTTCATCCTGACCTCTAAAACCTTGATACATTATCTTGTCTGTTTCACAGGCTGCCTTCCTGGGTTCTTTGGAGTGAACTGTGCCAACATGTGTGACTGCAAAGTTGGGCAGATGTGTGATCATGAGACAGGGCTCTGTGAATGTCCACCAGGCTATCATGGCCCACAATGCCAAAGACGTGAGTGTAAATGTGTTAATCCAAGTGAAATCAAGGCGTAACATTTAAAAATTTCAACCGAATCACTGGATTAGATGACACTTTGTCATCTCAGACATATACTTTTTTAGCAGTGATGTGCCTCAAAGTTGCTAGAATAACAAATGTTAGTAGCTTAATTACTTCTAGTAGCTTTGTGGTAGCATCCTTGATTTCTGGATCAAAAAAGTCTTCAGTACCATAGGTATTTCATTGATCAAGCAGCATAGTGGAATCTACACAAGCTTCATGTTTTCGTCATCAAAGATGGAGAAGAGCAGAGTGCTCTATCACAGTCCAGAACACTTTAAAGGATGACTAAATGATGTGTGTAGTTGTAGCAACTAGCTTGCCAATCACTCATGTTTAGGCTGCAGCTATGTGCTGTTCACCTTAATGTCACCCTGCTTTCATAGTGATGTTGAGTAAGAACCCATTCAGATAATAACTTGTTTGAAAACTCTATGACAAAGGACAAATCAGAATAATAAGCACGTTATGTTATCAAATGTTTGACTGTCTTTCACTTTTGGGAGATAATTCACCCTCTCCTTCCATTGCTTTCTCATCAGAGGTAGAGGGTGATGTGCTGCCTTTTCCTGATAGAAAACACTCTCTGAGCCAGTTGTTTGTTCAGCCCACAGCAGACACGACAGGGCATGTCTGTTTGTGGAACATCCACTTCCTAAGAGGGGTGTCCTCAGACAGAGCTCAACATAAACAGCCTGTTTTGAGCAGGGCTGGGACAGAGGGGTTTATAGGCTTGTAGAAACTATAAATATGAAAGGCTTTAAAAATATGCTTTAAAGGCATCTAGGGACATTGGAAACTATTTGAACAAAAGTATAATCTGAGACCTCAACCTGTCATTTATGTGGCAAGTTATGTTGGCTAACTGGTCAGCTATCGGCACTCCAATTAGTTATTTTTGAAATGCACTCCAGCATAATAATGTATAACATTTATAACATGTTACAGTCTACTGTAGGGGGCTCTTATCTGAAACAAAGATATTTATATCATTCACTAATCAGTCAAACTTTCTATTCATAAAGCATCTTTCATACAAATTCAAATTCAGCTTTAAGTGCTTTACAAGGGAGCAGAAGAGTGATCTAAAAAGATTTTTTAAAAGTAATTCGACTGGATAGCAATCTGGGAGTGCCAACATCCACCATGGTAGCTCACATATTGCTGTTACATCTACATTTTGAATATGCAATAGTTCCATGGTACAGTTACCGTCATAATATGATTCCTTGACCCTAAAAACCCACACGTAGCACAAGGAATCATGTTGACATCATTATTAGTTGGACAGTTATAAAGCAAAAATATTGTTTGCTGATGGAAATTGTCTGGATCACTACCATAATTTTGTCATTTTGAAGTTGGGCCGTTACCAGCATCAGAAAATGTCTGCAAAATCCATTCAGTGCTTTTTTTGTAATCTTACTAACAAGAAATGAATAGACATATGCTGGCAAAAACATAACCTTCTTGGCAAAGCTAACAAACCACTATGATAATGGCCAGGACCTCTAGAGGAGGCATAATGTGTAAAAGACAATATCCAAGAATTTTAAACAGATTGGATCAATTTTTTATATTTACAATGAAGCATCAGAAAGTAGACAGAGTTTCTGTGCACATGAATAAACAGACACCTAGAGTGCCAGCTGCAGCAGGATACTGGCAGATATGAGCTTACATGAATGCAGGATTTGGAGCGTATTCTCTAGCAGGCAGACAGACAGACAGGCAAACAGGTAGGTGGGCAGGAAAGCAGGCTGGTTATTTGATGAGAGACAGGTGTTTCCTGACTACTTAATGCATTCCTGTTACATCCTCGTGCCCTCCTGCCTGCTTGAGGGGCTCTCCGCCGCTGTGTGAGCGCCTAAATGGCCACTTCAATCCCAGCAGGAGATCTGAGTGAGCATTGCAGAGCAGCTGTAAGGCAGCCACAGACACACCAGGCTCTATCAGTGAGTGTCTGAGTTTGAAAATGTGTATGCAAGTGGCAAAATACACTTGTGAATTCGACCAGATCTGTTTTCAGGAATATGTGCACTGGTGTTTTTGTGTTGGGGATTTTTTTAAAAGTTAATGCTGCAGTTACATTCAGACAGTAGACAGACAACAACAATGTGGCATTGTGAACTGGATCACAGAGACTGAACAAGACATGCTTTACAACTTGGAAGACGGTGATGAGGGATTCTTTACACATTAAGGGAAAATCCATCAGTTTAATGAGTGTTTGTATTTCCATTGAGTAATTCTCCTTTGCCTTTTAAATTCGTCCATCCATTATCTATACTGCTTATCATTTTCAGTGTTGCAGGGGCAAGTTTATCAGAGACACACTCACTATGTCTGCATTCACTCTAAAGCTATGTGAATTTTTCATTATTTTATGTTTATTGGGTAAATCAGAGATTTTAGAAGTGTTATTTGTGGCAAGAGTTAAAGCATAAACAGTTTCATAAAAATGATTATGAATTCATGCATGTATCAATGCTGTAATCTTAGTACGTGAAAATTCTCGTTTTTAAATTAGTTGCTGGGAACATATTCCAGCAGTCTTGGAAAATAAATCGATGGATTTAAATTAAAGGTGCTATGAGGAGAATCTATTACCGGCGACATAAAGACTCTGCTACCCATGAGCACGTGCGGCGACTGTCGTAATGCTGCATTCCAGTAACCTCGGAAATAGGAGTGACATCATCTCAGAGTTATCGGCGTTCCAGTTGAAGTCGGAAAAAAACATGCCGATCTACCAGGCTATTGTTAGCTGCTGTTAGCGCGCCCTGCGTTGTTGTTCACAAATATCACATGAAGAATGTGATTATCACTATGGCAGCATTTTTGTAAATATAAGTCTAACAATACTATGTATGCAGCTGATCTACAGCGACACACCCCAGTCAGAAGTGCAAATAAATTGATTATTACAGGAGCTAAATAACTGTTCACACTGGGGGCATCCATCTTCGATTGTCAACTCGGGTGTGGCGAGGTTTCACCGAGTTCCCAGTAGGAAATTCTGACTTCAGTGGACGTGCCAGTTGCAGTTTCCTACTCGGAAATTCCTACTTCTGACTACAACTGGAACGCACCAAAGACATGACTGAAGCCAAAGCGTGTGTTTGTTGTGGTAAATGCAGCTCGGACCTTCCTTAGAACTCTGCATTGCTTTACAACTTATTTTTTCAACAACTTACAGGATGCAAAGCGACCAGGTACTGTATCTCTTTCTAGTTATGTAGCGGTAGTTTTTGATGTTTGACAACAAGCAATTTTTGGAAAACTTATTGTCGTAGTTGTAGCCGGCTATATATTGCTATATATCGCTACTTACAGCCTGGTGCTCTAAGACGTGTAATACAAATAATAAAATAATATAAATTTGCTCTAGTTTTAATTGTCTTGTTCTCGAAGTTGAGTATCCAGGCCAGTCCAGCCCTGTCCGACCCGACCGGAAGGCTAAGGAATAGGATTTATAGATAACCTATTTTGATGCTATAAAACTCATCTTAAAGTGTGTATTTCGATCAGGCATATATCTAAAAGTGAGACTTTTTTGTAATTACTAAGAAACTCCTCACAGTCTCTTTGATGTAAAACATCAGCTCTTGAAAGAGGGCTGCACAGGTGCAGCAGGTTGGTCTCTGTGCCTCACAGTAAGAAAGTTGCTGTTTGTGATCTCCGGTTGGCGAGACCTTTCTGTGTGGTCTCCCCCTTCTTGCAGTTTTCTTCAGGTACTCTGATTTCCACCCACAGACCAAAAACGTGCTTATCAGGTTAATTTGTGACCCTAAATTACCATTGGCTGAGTGTGTGTGTGTGTGTGTGTGTGGTGTGTGTGTGTGAGGGAGAATGTTTCTCTGTCTCTTTATTTCAACCTGTGATTGGCTGGAAACTGTTCCAGGATTTACCCTGCCTCTAATATCTGCTTTCCATTATTAGAATTATTTAGAGGTGTTTTTACCTTTACTAGTCTATTGCTATGTTTTTCCTTTTCTTTTCTCTAATGTTGTAAATGATGGTGTCAAAAGCATATTTGTTTAATGAAAACACAGGAAACATGTTTTAAAATCAGTGAATAATTGTATTTTGTAACTGTTTTCTCAGTATATATCAGTTCCAATTACGATTTTTACAATAATTGAACAGCCCTACAAAAGAGGTAATGTCTGTTTGTCCATCTGCCTGCAGGCAAATAACTCAAAAAGTTCTCAAAGGATTTGGAAGGTTCAGGGAATGTAGATCAGGGTACAAGGAAGAAGTGATTAGATTTTAGTGGGGATCCAAATCTAGATGCAAATCCAGAATCTTTTGAAAGGGTTGTGACCGGACAGTTCCCCAAATCTGACAAAAAATGTCAGGAGTCTCTACGCAGAGGTTTGTGATCTACAAGGACTTCTAGTTTGTTGTAACATGAATGAAATTAAGGTTCCCTGTGGCTTTGAAAAGCAAACAATACAATTAGCATGCAGGTTAGTTATTCCTTTCATTGTTATTAGTAATAACTGAAACTGTTGCTGGTGAGGTAAATGTCAGGTAAAGCAAATGTTACACTGTAGACAGAGCTTTCTAATTTTGCATTTGCCACATCATAGTTTCACAATGAGGGAAACATTTAACTGTGACAGGAATACACGGTGAGATTTATTTAAACACTACTAACTGATCCTGATGAGTAGTTGTCTTAGGTTCTTTTAACAAGGCTATGAATAGAAAGTAACTAAAAGTAGCTCACAGACATCCCTAAATGCAATAATCAAGAAATATCTATAAATTCTACTTTAATATTTCCACTCTGTAAAATAAGGACATAGAGAAGCCAATGGTTCAGTCATTTTATTGCAAAAAACAATGAGCAATATCAAAGCTAGGTTTGGTAATTTTGGGAAACTAGCATGAATTTGAATGTAGCATCTCCTCAAGGGTCTGCCTGAGTCTGAGTCTGTGCAAAATGTACGCGCAAGAGGCAGGTAGAACAATGAGGGGATTTGATTGGTTTAAAATTTGGGCTACAAAGATTTTATTGGTTGGTGTTTTCCCAGTTTTACTCCTGCTGTATATAGCGGATATTTTTCACTACTTTAAAAACACATTATGAATTGATTGCCATTGGGTCATAAAGATCATTTTAACCAGTATTACAAAAAGTGTATCTAAATCAGATTACCAACCCCAGCTTTAAAGAGAAAGAGATCATTGAGAGGTACATGACTAGAGTAACAGAAGACTGAATGTGTGTATTTGTGTGATTTTTTTTGTTTTAGGCTGTGATGCTGGCTGGTTTGGATTGGCCTGCAAACATTCATGTGACTGTGCTGATGAAGCTACGTGTGACCCAACGTCTGGACGTTGCCTATGTCCTCCAGGCAGGACAGGACAAAGATGTGAAAAAGGTACGAGTCATCTTTTGGGAGCAGAACTTAAGTAGAATGATTAAAAATAGATGTAAAAGTCATCCATGCTAGTCTGTCAAGCAGAAACACTTTGCTCTTTTAAACTTCGCCCTCCTTTTCGCTCTGTGTTTTCTCTTTCAGTCTGTGGAGGAGACAGGTTTGGTCCTGACTGCTCCCTGCAGTGCCAGTGCTCCCACAGGGCCCGCTGTGACGGACAGACAGGGCGATGTCTGTGCCCGCTCACCTGGCTGGGCCCCACCTGCAGTGAAGGTAAACCTAAACTCCCAGAGATACACACATCTACACACACACACGCTCTCTGGAGGTGTCAGGCTGAAGCAGCGTAGACACACACACTGACACACAAGGTCAGTGGCTGTAAAACTGAAGCTGCTTTGGTGAAATACTGTCATGAAGTGAGCAAAACTGAGCCCCATCACTCCGTGTGTCACCCTGTCTCCCTCAATAGCTGCTCCTGTCTCCTGACAGTTATTTTAATCTGCACCCAGCATGGAGTCAAACTCCAGGCTGTCTTCGTTTTACCTCCTCAAAGCCAAGCACACGGGAGACTTGGTACCAGTTACTTCTCCTCCAAAAAGCCCAGAACATTTGCTTTTGATTTCCATATAGTGCTGATGTCTTCTTGATTTTTTCTCTTCTCCTTTTCAGCAGTTCTACACCAAACAGCTGGCTTGCTGAACTCCTCTGTGTCCCAGAGAAAGAGAAGAGCAGGCAGCAAAACCACATAACCCAAGCAGAGGTGCAGACTCCTGACTGGACGTCCAGACAGCGGGGTTTGGCTTTGCGAAGCTTTACTCAGATCATCTTGGTGAAGGTGATGTTTGATACCATGTTTATGTGAAAGAGGAACTCAGCTGTCAGAAGCTTGTGCTCCATAACTGAGCCTGGAGCTGGAGACTATCATCCTGAACATGGAAGGACGTGTAAGGGGCCAAGAACCAAGGTACCCTGAAAACAGAGACTTTTTAAAAAAGGCGCACATTTGTAGATGCTGCTGATCTGCTGACTCTTATATGACAGTTTTGAAATGTTCTTCCTTGGACACATTTATACAAGACAAGAATAAATCTGAGACCTTTTTGATACTGGAGTCTTTATAACCAGTCCTTTGTCTCCGTGTCCCAAAAAAATCATGTTAAGGAAAACAATTATGACAACAGAAGAAAAGCGGTGTAGATTAAACCACTGCATGTGAGCCTAACCCACAACCACATGGGGCACCTACTGCTGAGCAGTTGGCCAGAGGCCCCCCTGTGCGATAACTCTGTGGCACTCATAGGTTGAGGGTCCAAGCCCTTTTCTTCATTATTTCCCCTTTCTGGCTCTATTCACTGATTTCTCATCCTTTTAAGACAGACAGCAAGTTACAAAATAAAAAAAATATATATTGATATTTGCTGAGAGAATCAGGGCTGACCCCATTAAGGAGGTTGGTTGACTTTGTTTAATTTCTTACACCATGTCTGAACAAAATGCAAATGTCTGATGTCCACCGCACCGCCCAGCATTGCACGCTTGCTGTCTACACTGCATCCATTAAAAATGTCATTCTGTATCGTGTGTTTTCTAAACAGAACATGAACAGTGCTTTAACTCTACAGCTGGAGAAACAGAAACAAAACGGTTTGTACTGATGAGAGGGGGTTTCAAAGGCTCTTAAATAGTGTCATGCCATGTCACCCTCGAGCAATTAGAAAACTTTCATAGGGTTGCATGTAATTAGCCTGATTTTGTCATCAACACTCACTTGTGTTGTATCAAGTTAGGATGTTGTCATCCACCATAGCCAAATTTTAATTGGTTAAAATTGCCAAATAAAAGTTCAATAACTACGAATTTGGTATTATAACATCTATAAGTTGTATTGATTGCAGAATTTTGATAAAAGTTCAAGTAACTATATTGCCTCTGCTGTTGCAGCATGCATGAACATATACAGAACATATGTCACAGGCTGCAGCTCCTTTCTTCAAGTCCCTAGCTCTGAAAATTTAGGTAAATATATTGTTTTAATCTTTCTGTGGATTTCAACCATGGAACATAATTGATTCTGGACAAAATCTGAATAGACAACCTGGTTAAGCTAGAAAAGATCTGCCCTAACTCTCCAATGGGTTTTTTTCACCTTTCTGATAACTGTGATGCCACAGGTGTATACAAATAACCAAACAATCTGAAGGGCTCTGTTTCACATCCTGCACACATCTGCAAAAAACACATTCAGTTTTCTCTAAAATTGCTGTTTTATTCCACTGCACTGTTGATCTCTTAGGAAGTTCACATATTCTGGTGTTTTCCAACAAAAACAGAGCTTGAATTAATGAGATAAAAAAATAATCATGAGTGTTACTAAAAAACAGTTTTATTTATCTCATTTATTGTGGCCTTTACTAAGGACTGCACCTTTACTGGCAACAAGTGGACAGCGGAACAGGATGGTAAATAAAAGTGATCATTTCAGCCAAGGAGGTTATGCTTTTGCCGACTTCCACCGGGGTTTGTTGTTTTGTTTGTTTCTTTGGTCTCATTTATCTGTAAGCAGGATAACTCTAAATGTTCTCAACAGATTTAGATAGAATTTTAGGCAATGATGAAACTAATATGAATGCAGCTTGTTAACATTGCACTTCTAGGGTAGTTTTTCACATATTCCATATTAACTTACCCAACAGTGCTTACTTCTAGTCTTGGGCTATGACATACCTTTTGGATAAAATCCTGTAAGGGTGGATATTTTCAGTAACTCTAATAACAGTGTTTATGTGTACACGAGGAAAGTAAGGGTCTGGGGCTTGAAACAACTTACCCTGAGATAAAGTGAATACTTAACAAAGAAATAACTACAAATAATGCCTTTTAACACAAGTTACAATAGTCACTGGTTCAGTGTAAATCCTAATCAGTAGATCCTAAACAGAAGCAGGAAGCAAGTCTGTAACCAAACAAGCCAAAAAAAAATTGCGGTCAGGAAATAATTTTCAATATGAAATAGGGCTGGGTTAAAAAAAATCGATTTAATCAATTTAAATAGATTTTTCTTTAACTGGTTCATTATCGATCCATAAAATCTAAAGATCGATCTTCTAACTTGGGTAGTTTTTTCTTCTTTGGATGTGCAGAGAAGCAGCCTGTGGTATCAACCCTGCTAGTCTTGTGTGATCAGCGTTTAGCGTTGCTTTCTACTGAACAAGATCTCATGAGATGTTACTGCAGACGAACATGGTGGAAGCACTATATGGGCACCACTGGCAAGTTTAAGAGCTGATGTTTGGATGTACAGTATTTTAGATTTAACAAGTACAAAGGAAGATAGGAGTTGGACAAAAAACAAGTAATATGCAGAATATGCATTAATGCATATCATTAAAATATGATTACTGTGGGGTGCTGGTTTGGCAGAGTGGTTAGCAACCAGGCACCCCATGTACATGCTTCTGCCGGTTGATACCCAGCCCCAACATGAAACAATAATTGCAAAAGAAGGGCAAGGCAATTTGTGCAACTGACATTATTAGATGCAATAAACAGCAGTTAAAATAGCATTTATGAAATTGTGTATGTATATGCACATAGATACATACATCCAGAGATATATCCATCCAGGCAGAGAAAAAAATGACTTAAAATAAGAATTTATGATAGCGACAAAACCATGGATGCCCAGATCATAAGTCTGTCCTCATCACATTGTCTCTGCTAAACATAGATTCAATCAATGAATCTTTATTTGTATAGCACCCTATTTGTCTTGGTATAAGATATATTTATTAAAAAGGTGTGGATGTATAAATAAAACAAAGGAGAGAGAGAACAATCTGAATTAGTATTAATGCATATCATTAAAATATGATTAATATGGGGTGCTGGTTTGGCAGAGTGGTTAGCAACCAGGCACCCCATGTACATGCTTCTGCCGGTTCAGGTTCGAATCCCGCCTGTGACCAGTTTGCAGAGTGTCTTCATCATGATTTGCTCAAAGGACCGCCATTGCAGCCTGTGTCTCTCCACACAGCTGTGTGGCTGAACTAACCTCTGAACTGACGAGCTGTTTACATGCTCTTGCGCAGTACTCTCTGGAGCGCTATGCCATCGCTTCCTTATTTGTTTATCTGTATCCTGTGGCTCCAAACTGTAAGGACGCCCATCATATTCAAACTCCTCCTCCACAACATCTTCATCCCATAGACATTCCTCCATTTTGCACAAAACTGCAAGAAGAAAGTTGATTTGTAGCTGCCGATCTTCCTCTGAAACAATGAGCACTCAAGATGCGAAGAGCATGTAAACAGCTCGTCAGTTCAGAGGTTAGTTCAGCCACACGCTGTGTGGAGAGACACAGGCTGCAATGGCGGTCCTTTCGAGCAAATCATGATGGAATATCGTGAAAAACATGAGTAATTTATGATATGACAAACCATGGATGCCCAGACTGTCCAACACATTGTTCTATAAACATAGATTCAATCAATGAATCTTTATTTGTATAGCACCCTATTTGTCTTGGTATAAGATATATTCTGGGTGAGTATATTGTTCTACTTCATTCTATAAACAATGTAAAAGCTGCAGGAACCGAACTTTTCCTTTAATAGCAACATCTGGCTGAACTACCATAAAAATGGGTTTAACTGTCCTAAAAGCATGGATTTATGTTAAATGATGCTATTTCTGTTGATGGTTGATATATGATATATTAGAAGAAGTCAAGCAGGTCCCCAGCAGCAGGTCATCCATAATTGTTTGTCACAGCTATATGTGTGCTGTTTGCAGGAACTATATATTTAATCTTGTTGATCTCTCTTATGGTAATATCAGGGATTGTAATGATACTGGAATTGGGCTATAGAAAGGCAAAGTATTTGTAACTGCAGTTGTTGAAGCTTTGAAAGTCAACAGCAGAAGGCTGTTGATATCAACGATCTCCAGCGGCCTACAAGACAAGAACCAGAGATGAGCAAACAAAAAAGACAGGTCGTGTGTAAAGCTGCCTACACACCAAATGAGAGTTTGTGACTTCTGCGACTTCACTCTCCTTGTAAAGTCAATGTACAGCCACAGTTGAAAAAGTTGATTGTTTCAGGCATGTTGGTGTGTGACGGTAGCCGTGACAGACCGTTTTTATTCCGGTTAACATAGTAACAATCCATGTCCGTGTGGGAAACATTAGTTAGCAAGTACATTAGTTCTGCGTAGATGGACCGCAGAGAACTCACAGATGATGCTCCTGCATGGCCATCAGCTGCAGTGTTTTGTTGTTGGTAGGTGAGTGAAAGGGCTACTGTTGGAATAATGTTACCGTATACATTCTGTTACATGATATATGATATGATCGTGTGAATGGACATGACGTCACTGAGCAACTTCAGTGGGTAACGGGATTATGGTCGCAAAGTCGCGTTTGGTGTGAACACAGCTTTAAGGAGAGAGAAAGAGATACAGAAGGAGGAGCTCTGTGTGCCAAATCCCCCACAGTCTAAGGCCCCATCCACACGAAGACAAACCAAGGTCTAAACGCACAAGTTTTTTGCCAAATCTGCGTATCATCCATAAGAAGAGGCAGCCGCAGGTTCAGGGGGGGCTGTAAGCGATCATTTTTGAAACCAGGTTCCAGAGTGGAAAGTTTTTGAAATGCTGTATATGCAGCTCCGTGATTACTGGCTCTCCGCAAGTTTTCAGATATGCTTATGTCATAGTTTCATATCTTCATTGATATGCATGCGCCACACGTGGCAACGACAACAACAATGGCAGCGTACGGTGTAGCATATGTGCTGATGAAGCTAGTGACCCTACTAACCCTGCTGCAGCAAAATCTCCTTCTTCTCAATCACCACCGAGTTGAACACACAATTATCGAGGACACATTACGGCACTTTATGATCACTTTATCACAATCTCTGTTTACAACTTTTGCCGCAAGTGCGCATGCCCACTGTTTTTTCGTCTGTTTCTGCTTGTTTACGTCATATTGTTACAGCGCCCCCAGAGGTCTGGCATGTGTTTTACAGTGTTTTCATGCGTATCGAGTGCATTCATATAGACGCACACACATTTTCTGAGACGCCTTCGTCTTTGTGACTTTCATTTTGGAAACTGTTGAGCGTTTTGTCTTCGTGTGGATGGGGCCTAAGCCTATTGCAGCCTTACCATGAGCTGATCAAGGCCTGAGCCAGCTCTAACTGAAAACTTTGTTATAAAAGAAGGTTTTAAGTTCAAAATTAAAGGTTGAGATGGTGTCTGCCTCCCAAAATGTGGTCAGTACACGGTTCCAGAGAAGAGAAGCCTGATAATTGAAGGTCCTACCTCCCAGACTACTTAAGCAAGATATAGAATAAAAATATTGAATTAAAAGAGTAAAAGCAGCTTAAAAAAGCAAAACAATAAGAAACGTAACTTCAGAGAAGTCAGTAGTGGATAAAACAATTCAAGTCTAGCTTTAAAAAATTAATACATGTAAAAAGTCTTGGGGCAAAGTACAATCAAAATATAAAAGGCTTGATAGCAGAGAAAAATAAAGCACTGACAATGTTTTCGGTACAATGTAAATCACCATAATACTGTCTCACTCCCTTTTTTTCAAGTTAGTTTTTCTCTAAAATTCAGTCAACTGCTTGGTGTTCTTGGCCTCATGTGCAACTATGTGTTTCCTAGCTTAAATGCTAGCTCAGTCCTGTCAGGGGAAACTCTGATGAAATTTGCTGAGGCAAATGTACGTAGAACAAATGAAGAGCAACAATCATCTCATACAACACCACTTCCACAATACTGAGCTGCCCCTTTAATAATAGGAGGCAATGTCATTTCACTGGTGTATTTCTGTCACCTTTGTGTTTGGATCATTTTTTGGATATTTTGTTCAAAATATTAGAAAAAGATCAAGGGAACAAGTAAACATGCATAAAATCATCTGCAGTCACCCTTATTTGAAGCGTGTGCTTTGTATGCGGTGTGAAATGTTGGAACAGGGCGAGGCTGTGTGGTGAAAAAGGGGGAGAGGGTTTTTTCAGCTGTCATGGAGACCTATGGGTTCCTGAACACGTGGATATGTCACAGAGCGAGGCCACAGCCAGTCGTCTCTCATCAGCCACACAGGGTCAAGCATTAAGGCCACGCCTGGCTCCCTACAGTGGTCTAAATTGGTGTATGTGAGGAGGGGGAGGGGGTTTGGGGCACCTGAAAAAGCTCCTACTCCTGTGTGTTAGGTGTCAGTGTCCCAGAGGCATTTTTCATGTGCGCTGGAGCATTTCCTCCTCTATCGGCCAAAGGCGGCTCTGGTCTGGCGAAGGCAGGCAGGTGCCTGGACCAAACACGCACCCCCAACGCTCCAGCATCCCTCCGGGTGAGTGATGGGTGAACGATCCCAGCAACGGAGAACGGAGCAACCTCCCACACCCTCTCTCCGGTGTGGCTGATGGATGGGAGGCCGCTCCCGCTCACCCTGTGTTGTGACAAGCAGCAGATGTTCTCCAATAATGTTTATCGGCCGGGCCTTCATCTTCGGATGACACACACCTGTTTCCAGTCAAACAGGCCCAGAGAGGCTATCCATCCACAGAGCTCTGGGTGGCCACTGCACCCCGATCAGCCCCTAATACTGAACACGGGTGCTACGGCATACACGGGCACCACATAAGAAGAATACACAAGCCAAAAGATCTTGTGCTTAATGGAAACAATATGCAAAAGCATGTGCAGAAAAGAGCAGATTCAGGCATCATTTGGTTAACTAAAACTAATCCCTGCACTTTAAAAGCCTCTTTAGTCGAAACAAAGATTCTCATTGTGTTTAAAGGCGTTTGCAGGGAAAATCTGGCCAGCTACTGCATACACACTGGCTTATCAGGATTAAGAAGGTTGCAGGAAACTGGCGATGAAATAGCCCGTAAACACCAAGATCTCATCATGGGTACTTTTTCACCATAATTAAGCGTACGCCACTCTTTGCAAAACAGATTCTATCACTTTTACAGCCCCAGTTTCACGTCCCAGAGATCATTTCAGCCCCTTTTGCATTGAACCTCGTCTCCCAGAAGGCCATGCTGTTTTGAACTGCTGCTGACGAAGCTGTCGGATCAGATTGAGAGAGGGAAATCATTTCAACACGTCCTGCACCATTTGTTCGGTTCTTGCTTGGAAAAATAAATGTGAGAGCTGTAAAAATAGATGTGTATCGGGGAACTCTCCCACACTCTGGATATTCAGTTTGATGTATTCTGAGCTGAGCAGGAATTATCTTGCTGGTTTTATTTAGGATATAAGACCATGAATAAACTAACCCTTTAGATCAAGGGTGGACAATTGGTAGCGTTAGGGCCATAAACAGACCTTGACCTCACCTCAGTGTGGCCCACTTATCATTGAAAAAAACAAAAACAAATTGGAAACATACGAAAAGAAAACAGCTAAGCAGGATACATCATAAGTAACCAGTACTAGATAATGCACCAATTAGGATAGGTGATAAAATATTTTTACCAACAAAGTCCACAAGTCCTTAAAAAACTTACTGTTCTATGATTGCATTTCTAAATTTCTTTTTGAAGGAAAAAAGAATCTATTGTATTGGAAAAATGGTAAAGGCCATAGATTTGTGCTTACAACTGGAATTTTTTTTTGTATTGCATTTAAAAAAAGCTTTAACTGACTTTAGTTATGTGTCATGCCCATTAATTTGTGAATTTTTCTTTTCAGTTTGCTTTTGCTTTGTATATATATATACACATACACACATACACACACACACACACATACATACATAAATATATATACATACATACATATATATAGATATATATAGATAGATAAAGATATATATATATACATATATATATATATATATATATATATATATATATATATATATATTTATATATATATATATATACATACATATATATATATATATACATACATATATATATATATGGATAGATAAATATATATTAGGGCCCGACCAATATATCGTCCGGCCAATTTAATCGGCTGATATTAGCCTTTTTCAAAGTATTCAACATCGGCCAGAGTTTTGCCGATGTAATGCCGAAATATTCTTAATTTGTCATAAAACAGTAAACGCTGTTTGGTGTCCAAGTCGCGCAGAATGATGATGTGAAAGATGGCGACGCCCATTGGTGGCGGCTTTTCTTTGCTCTCTGCTAATGCTGTGTGTATGAATGACTCGCCTACACTCACACGGAGTTGTTCTTTTAATCCGAAAGGGTCCAACATGACGAGCAACTCTCTGTGATGCACAATGTCCCGTTGCTGCTGGACACAGAGAGACGACCAGGCTCTCTGCCTCGCTACAGATCAGCCTCACAGACAGACCTATATATATATATATATATATATATATATATATACTGATGAATTGGACCTTCTGATGGCAGGGATCAGTTTACCAGTGACTGTTCTATTGAATATATATATATATATATACATATATACATATATATATATATATATATATATATATATATACATATATACAACTCATCCAGGGGAGACTTCATCGTAGTTGGGGAGTTTAATCAGCCTGTTTAAATAAGTTGGTGAAATATGTGCAGTGTCCCACAAAATATTTTGATTTCCTCACGCACATTACCCCATGTTTACAATAAAAAAGTGGTTCTATATAGTGGTTCTACATATATATATCTATATATATATATATATATATATATAGATATATATATATATAATAGCAGGGCATAGCTGTTGTCGACCTTTTTTTTTTCATTGAGAGTGCCTGACAATATGCAACAGTGTGGCCAAAAGGCACTGAAACAAAAATTAAGTGGCCCACTTGATCATAAAAGTTGCCCACCCCTGCTTTAGATCAAGGGCTGACAAATAGTTGCCTTGTTTCCTTTCCACCTCATCATACTTAATGTGACCTGCAGGCCAACTCCTGAAAAGTGATTGAATAGAGAATCTGAGAAAATCTGCTGCATTGAGTTTAAAGTCAAAGTGCCACTACAACATCATATCCAAAGACCAACCTGCAGCCTGAATAAGACAAATAAATGTGTTTCTGTAACCCTTTAATGAGGTTAAGTCTGTCCATTTGTTTTGTTTGTCTGTCCGTTCATCTGTGAGAAAGACAGCTCAAAAAGTTCTCAGCAGATGAGGGGAGGAAATGTCTGTCATGGCACAAGGAAAAAGTCATGAGATTTTTGGGGTGATTCGAATCCACATGGGGATCTAGGAATTCCGTAAAAGTTTTGTCAACATTTCGCGATGGGCTAGTTTTCCACATTTTTACATCATACAGTATATGTAAAAAAAAAAAACTGTGGCCATAATTTGCTGCCAAAGTGTTTACAATCGTAAATTATGCGTGGAAAATGGAAAAGTAACTTCATAATAACAGTTGAATTGGCTTTAATTGTGCGTTCATCAAACTGAATGATATATCACAATTTGAGTTCATGATGTCAAATCTAGTAATGTAAAATTCTTTAAAACCTGAATACATTAAAGACTCACTTCCATGAGAACAGGAATCACATTCTTCAACATATATTAACATGTTTATTCAACAGTTTTAAACATTGGTCCAATAATTTTGATTTTCCATCCAACATAACATCTTTTGATCACAAAAAATTCAGTTTTGAACCATTATTTCTTATTTGGACTTTGTATCACATGATTGGAGGCCTACAGGCCTTACCAGATATCTTAAAATGGAAAATGATGTGCCTTAGGCTCAGAGCCCCTGTTACACTATAATAACAGTTCAGCCTAATGTTTAATGCAAATATCATTTGTATGTTGCTGTTCTGCTCCAACACAGGCTCAGATCCCCTGTCTTTGACATGATGACTTGCATCGTGTCCAGGCCAGTCTGTTATGGAGCTAATTCCAAGCCAAAAAATGTTGTGATTTTAATTTAAAAAAAGATTAAAAGAATAAAATTTGAAAACCAATGTCAATGCTCTTAAAGTTCTAAAAATAATAAGTTCAGAATCCCTTTACCTGCACAGGTTTAAAAGTAGCCCATTGAGATTCAGAGTGAGCACGTTTAGACTTTTCTCAACATAAATGCTTCTCAAGACAACTGAAGACCGGATTTTGAGTTCAGCACTGAAGGACTACAACCTGAGCTGCAGCCAGCATGTCTGTAGTTCATGCTCACCATATGCCTGCTTACTCCATAGGTCACATAAAACGTCTTTCTGGATGATCCTTCGTTTCAAAAGTTACTCAGTACTATGATACTTAGGACAATTTCCACTTGTCTATATTTATATATTAGCCTATATATTTCTTACCTGTGTGCCCGCCTGCACCTACAGATGCCCAGGTGAGGAAGACGCCATTGTAATTCATGTTGCAACGCTGCGATGCGTTCACAGTCTGTGGGGAATTGGGAAACATCGTTTCTTCTTTTCTTTAGGCATGGATGTTAAACTTAACACTCTGGCATATTTTCCAGTTTAATTATCAGTTATAACCAAGAATTCTCTAGAGTTGCCTGTAAAGGGTAGCATTGTCCTAAGCGTTACTTCATGTACAGGTAAGTTTTCAAGTGTCCACGTTTAGTAAAGGCAACATCACTTGAGGATTGTTTGCTGGGCTGTCACTCAGAAAACCACGCCTCTCTGAGTTGATGCCACGCCCCCCACGCCTCAACAGGCAGAAAACATCTGAAAGTTGGCAAAAATAGAAATTACAAAGATGAAATTTGAACCTGAAAAAAATAATACAGCAATTGAAAAAAATTAAATCACATTTTAAATCATATTTCAGCGTGAAAAATAAAATATTAAAGACCTGCATCAAAAGTATATTCACACTGAAAAATAATATCTTGAACTTTTTTTTAAATCATTTTAATGGTTTTTTTTTTAAATATTCCATTGTTTTTTTTATTTTTAATCACAACATAAACCTCTAATCTTATAATTTCAACCTTTGATTCTGTAAGTATGACTTATGATAGCATGACCGTGACAGAGATGTTCTAATTAAATCTTTATCTCACATAGTTTTGACTTTTTCCCTCATTTTAAGATTGTATCATATCGGATAAAAATGTAATTTAGAAGGATGAATTTTAAAACTCAAAATAGTTGTCTGTGTCTGACGATGTTTTTATTCAGTTAAGTTTTTTGCCTGATACTAAATGACTTTCAGTCTTACAATCCTGACTTTTGATCTCTCAATTTTAACATAAAACTTAAACGACTATTGATGTTACCATTTTTTAATCTCATCATAATGACATCCTCTTAAATACATTTAATCAGATAGTTTTGACCTCTTCAGATAGTTATGACCTTTAGTCTCATATTTCTATTTTCATTGCATTATATTGACACATTTGTAAGTTTAAGATCATAATCAAGGATTTGTGACTTTTGACATTTTACCCCATCATTTTAATATTTTGTTCCATAGTTCTGACATTTCTTCTAGATGTCTTTTTGTCTCATAATTGTGGCATGATCACATTATAGAGATTTCTGAATAGTCATGACTCACTTGTGTTTCATTATGTGAAATATCTTCTTTTTGTCTCACTATTGACTTTGTTTCAAATATTTGGCTTTAAATTATATAATTTTGACTTTTCCTTTCCTGTGTGGGATTTTTCATTTCATTGAAAGACTCCATGTCTCATATTTTTGATGTTCTTGCACAATGTAAGGATGTTTAAATCATACTTTGAATTTTTAGTCCTTTACTTTTACTTATCTTGTAATTTTTATGACAAGATTGTGATTTTCTGTTACAATTTTGAATTTTAGCTTATCATTTACTACTCATTCCTTTTTAATTTCATGGTCATGACTTTCTTCTCTCATAACTATTAAAAGGATTGTCATCTATGATCACACTCAGAATGTGTAAAAACTGAGCCCTCTGGTGTTGAAAATATCAATGAATTTTCTTTCTGACAAGTGAAGTTTTAGGTTCCTGCTTAAATCATCCGGTAATTCTCCTCAAACACGCCTCATGTTTTTAGGTGCAGTTTGGAGCTCATTCCACTGGGTGGTGCTCAGTGTGAAATAAAAAGAATCCATGGCCTGAGGTGAGATTTAATTGATGTCATAATGCTTCTATATTCAGATTTCCTGATAGTGAGTCATTGGTTTTAGGTTTTATTGCTTCAGCAGCACAAAAACTCGAGCGACCCTCTTGACGAGCTTCACTCTAATCTTATCCATGAGCAAAGAATGAGATGATTTGATCTTCTGCCACCATGCCTGTCCTGATTACACTCATCATATTGAAACCATGTGCACGGCTGCTCCGCTCTGTCCTGGTGTGTTCCTGAGACCGTGCTGAGTGTCCATCAATAACACTAATGACCCACAGCCTCCAGGGAGAAAAACAAACAGAGTAATGAAACCACAAGTTTAGGCGCTGCAGCTTTGGAAGAGGAAGAGGGCCTGGATGAGGAGAGGACATGAGGATAAGCAGAAAGAGCAGAGCGCACATAAACTATATTATAAACACACATAAACATACTGGAAGGAGGAAAGTGTAAGAAGAGGTGTTACCGGACTGTAAACAAAACAAAAACTTAATGTGATGATTTGTGGAGTTTACCCCACCCAAACACACTTCACACCAGTGTTTGGCAGCACCCAAAGGTGGTTTCACTGCTAGGCAAAGAAGGGCAACTGCTGCAGTGCTCCAAAGGCCTTGAAATATTGTAGTGACATGGTCCTATTTTGTACCATAATTTTATTTCATTTATTTCTATTTATTTTGTAATTCAATATATTTAATTGAAATGTCTATTTGCCTTTATGACCTGTAATATAACATACACGATGTTTCTTTATTTGTACACTTTGAGTATGAGTAGTGTTCTAAAATAACATTCACATATTATGTTGCTTTCAGAATTTATGTGATTTTGAAATATGCATCACACAGCTGGAGCTGCACAGGTTGGCTGCCAATGTTTAAAAGAATTGGTTATAGCAAAATATATTTGTCAAATCAGTTGCTCTTGTCTTTCAACCATTAGACATTTATTTCCTTTTTTTCTTTAATTTGGATTTGTGAACCTATTTGTGCAATACATATTGTGCTTTTTCTTCTTGTTCAACATATTTGAAAATAAATTATTAGGTATTTTTTCATACCTTTTTTTTAGAACCAACTGACATATTTTTGGGATTCAACCCATGCACCCTTTCTCTATGTTACCTCCAACAAGGAAGTAAAAACAGGTTCCCAGGTTCATATGTTTATGGAGGCAAATGAAATAATACTCATGGAAATATTGGGTATATACAAAAGTATATCCCTTTCAAGCCAACTGTCTATCGAGTTCCAGCCAAATACCAGCCACTGGACATCCTGACCTCTCTGCAGGAGTCCCACCAGTAACATGCACGTTTATGCAAATGCAACTTGTTCTCACGAGGCAGCACTTCTCCAACTTGTACTGGAGTTTAAATTTATACATGTTCCAGAAGACTTTGATTTTCTTACCAGTGGGACAAGTACAGACACCCTGTACTGAGTATAGTGCATAGAGTTGTTTCCATGACTACGTAAATCTATCAACGCTGTTTTCTGCCAAGCAATTTACGGAATTTTCCAGTTACTTTACCTTCATCATCACTTAACATCTGAAAGCTGGGGGACAAACATCTTTGTGTCACTATTGGCCCTTTTCCATTAGCCCTACTCTACTCGACTCTACCTGGCTCTACTCTACTCGCCTTGTGCTGCTTTTCCATTAGCACCAGTCGCCTGCCAAACGGGGTGCAGTGTCGCTGTAAACAGCTGAGCAGCACTGCGGTGGCGTCTTTTTGAGCACGACACAACAATCTGTGGCTTTTTGTCACAAACTGAGTAAAAAAGGAAAGCAGAAGAAGGCTGTAGGTGGCAAAAAGAAATACCCTTTGAGAAGCACAGGAGAGTTTTGGAAGCTATACAACAGAATGAAGCCGAAGACGAGAGCAATCGAGCTGCAAAGAAAAGACGTATGCTAACGGTAGCTACCAATAGCATGCTAGGTCATTGCGCTCATGACTCATCGATGACGACATTGTATGACCAACTGGTAGCTGGCAGTTGGTGATGTCATCTTTCAGTCTCGACTCAGCTCGCTTGGAACCAGAGCAGAGTAGGTACTAAAACTGGCTTGTTTTAGGAGGTACCAGGCTAGTGGAAACACGCTGCAAATCGAGTAGGGCCCAGTAGAGTAGGGCCAAGGCATGCTCGTGGACAAGGGCCATACGTGTCATTGTGGAGGATCTCATGACAGCCATGAGGGTTCATCTAAGTGATGCATTTTCTGCTTAATGCCAGTTCCAATTACTCTTGAGAGGTTTCCAACATCTCTGTGAAAATCCCTTTCTAATTTATGTGAATGGAAAGTTTAAATTATTAATAAGTACTGAGTACAAAAATAATTTAAGACACATGTTGTTAATGGTTTTCACACTGGTTAGATGAATGTGTGATTTCAATTTTACCCGCTCAACAAAGCCTTGCAAACCTTTTTCTCTCAATATAAATGATATTTTTCCCTGTTGTGTTGTTGCCCTTCTTCCTTTGTTGTTGCCTGGAAGTGTTATGCTCTTTCTCTCTCTGAGCTGGTCTCCACCACTTTTCTAAAAGTTGCCATCATTTTTATGGCATGTTTCTATTTATTTACGTGTGATGATTATGAGAAATATCGCTTTAGCTAAAAAATAAAAGTAAAAGTAAAAATAGAAAATGAAAGCATAACCCTGACAATGTCTAAACTGCTCAATTACTGCAAGTTCAAAATGTCTCGATGAATTGGTTAGACTGTCAAGGAGCACTTCTTGCAGTGCACCCCACTCGTCCAAAAACTGCCAACAGGCTGTGCAACTGAAAAAAAACACTCTCTTTTCTATAATGTCAAAAATATGATTGAAGATCATTCGGTTCTCAGAATATTATTTCTGGCTAAATGGGGGAAGGCCTCTCATTGGTCTTTGCTCGAAGGCCTCCAAATAATTATGAAGACCACCCATGCCAGCACAGATCCATACTCTTCCCCCTTCAACTCCTCACCCTCTCACCATGCTACAGCCCCTCACCCTCTCTGAAAATGTCTCCCCTGGCGTCCGAGTCAGCTCAGGTGCCAAGTCAATCAGTGTGAGAGCTGCCAGCTGTGATGGCCGTCTCTGCTCCTCTGGGGATGTGATGTATGTTCCAAAGAGGGGGGCACACAGGGTGGCAAAGGAAAGGAAAGGGGTGAGGAAAGGAAAGAAGGAGACAGAGTTCATTTCATATATGAAAAACATGGTTTAAAATGTTTGTGGACTATCTTTTCCTCATGACAGTCAAAGAGATTTTAACAATATGAAGAGAATATTTTCCTACAGAACACTAACCAAATGTTAGTTTGGCAGAAACCCCACACAGCAAAGTCTGCATAGCCCAAATTACACTATCTGAGTTAATATTAACACTTCATAGGTGTCTTTATGGGTCCACTCCACAGATATTAGTTAGTACTTTGTTTGGGATTTGGCACATTAACACTTATGATGTATTGTTATACATTCGATTTGGGGTTGAAATGCAACACCTCGTAACACTTCACAATGTGACTTATGAAGTGTTAGAAATAGTATCTTAGAGTTTAATGTCCAGCTTAATACTACAAGATGCACATTTTGCTTTAATTAATTTTTTCACATTTACTTGAAATTTTTGCTTAAGATAAAACACATTTATTTAAAAATGCATCATAATGATTAAAAATACTTTCTAAAATGGAGCAATTTAAGCTCTGTCATTTTCATTAGAATGTTGCTATCAAAGAGTCCAAAATGAGTAAGCTGGTCAATGCAACACAGTGAGTTTATCAGTTTGTTCAACCATGCAGCATCAAAGTCTTCATTTTTATTAACAACACATCATAGGATGAAAGTAATCTGTTCATGTATAGATATTGCATTTTTTTTAACAGAAATTGAGGTCACTGAATTTGCCTGGTCCTACAGATATTCTGCTGAAGCCTTGAAGCACTTGTCTATACATGGGCAGGGTGTGATGATTGACACTTTGTGTCTCAATTCAAGGTTCACGCACCAGATTCTGCAGTTACACTTCCATATTTACCTCCGCCAAGGAGGTTATGTTTTTGGGAGAGTTTGTCCGTCTGTCTGCCTGTCTGTGAACAAAATAACTCAAAAAGTCATGGACGGATTTGGATGAAATTTTCTGAAAATGTTCAGCATGGGAAAAGGAAGAACTGATTCGATTTTGGTGTTAATCCGGATCAGCGTCTGGCCGCCATGGCGAAAAATGTGATTTCTGTGAATAACTACTATACTTAAATAGATATCACTACGAATCCAATTGCTAATGGTATGTTTTCATGGTCAAGGAATCTAAATATTTAGATGAAATAAAGGTAGGAGTAATATTTATGGTCAAAATGACAATATGGCTGAGGACTGAGGAGGACTGGCTGGGTCTGTGCTCTCCGAGTGCTTTCTAGTTCATATATGGTCACCAAAATTTTACTCTTTTTTGTAACTCCAGCTCTTTCCTATTGACAGTCTATTTAGGGAAGTTCTCTTTTCAGAATGTTTTATCTCTGCACTCAATGGAATTTTACACCAAAATTTTAACTCTAGTTAATTTTTGGAATCCCTTAGTGAAGCAAGGGTTACGACGTAATCTACTTGTGCTGTTGTGGGACGCCCACTCAGCTGTTGGTCACAGGTCTCACAGAACTTGCTCCTTAGTTTGGGAATTGTTCCTTGGCTAACATCAAATGATGCTACCACTGTGCGTACCAGAACACCAGCTTCCAGTTGCAGGGGATTTTGGCGCCCACAAAATTAGCTGTAGCACATTCCATGAATGCACGATCCAAACAGTTATACCTTGTTCTAAAGGTGACTAAGCAGGCTGCGTTCTAATTATGTATGATTATTTACATAGCATTAGTAACTTCTTAATGCTTTATAGATGGATTTGGATTGGGCAGATTTCTATGCCAACTTCTATCTTTATGAATATGTTGAATGAAGAGATATGTGAAAAATGAAATCACATCTTGTTTTTAATGGATACTTACTTCCGTTACATGATATGGCAACTTTGACTGAACCTAAACCACTTTTTGAGTAGTAAACCTAAACTAGACCTTTAAAAGAAAAAAAAGACGGGTATGACTAAATCTTTACACATTTTCATCTGAAGACTGAAGAAGTTCAAAATTGATGCCAGAATTAACACTGAAAGGAAGGGAGGGCAGAAAAAAAGGACAGTGGTGGAACAGGAGCTATAATGAGGCCTGATGGATTCTGAGGCTGTGCCAGCTGCCCCATTAGCTGAGTGGCTCCAGGCCCCTCCGAATGGTGCCCACCAGTGTGCCCACCCATCCACACACATGCACACATAAGCACAAACACACACAGTCAGGCACAGCAGCTTGAGAACGCAGCCCCTTTGACACACACACTTCACATTTCCCTAAAACTGATTGCTCTGACTAATGCACACTCACTGTCTGACTTCCTCAGTTCAAATACACAAATTCACACTCACACTCATCCGAGGCCTTGCCAGCCACATTTGAATACACACTGAGGTCTTTATGAAAAGCTGGGGCTTAATGATGGCAATAACTCGTCCTAGTGTGTTGATTAAGTGGGAGAGGATGTACGGCTGACATTGGCATCCACTAATCAACACTGATCAAACCAACACACACACACACACTCCTCTCAGAGGCCTCATACACACTGCAGTGCACTCATGATGTTCTGGTGTTCTTTTCAGGAGGCTGTGTCTTTACACTTTTGTCTGAGGGGCGGTCTCTCTGTAGGTGATGTAATGACATGGGCAGTTGAGCCGCAGAGTGGGACAGGCCACAAAGGGGTGGTGGCAAAATCCTCCTGCAAAGTGAGATCCCAAATGTAGTCGAGGTATGATTCTAGCTGTTATAATGAAAGGAATCTTCTGCAGATTGTTTGTCTCAGCTCAGTAATAAGACAATGTTCTTCTAGTAGGCCTTTATTACCGCCGCCAAGGAGGTTATGTTCTCGGAAGAGTCTGTCTGTCTGTCTGTCTGTCTGTCCGTCCGTCCGTTCGTCCGTCTGTTAAACAAAATAAATCAAAAAGTTATGGATGGATTTTGATGAAATTTTCAGGAAATGTTCAGCATGGGAAAAGGAATTATAATGACGAAAAATGTGATTTTCATGAATAACTACTGAACTAAAATAGATATTGTTATGAATCCAGTTGCTATTGGTATGTTTTCATGGTCAAGGAATCTAAATCTCTCTGAGTGCTTTTCTAGTTTGGTTCTGTTATTACTTTAGATACTTAGCAACATTAATTTGATGACTGGGTATGCATGTATCTTGAGGGCTGGTATTGCGGCTTTCCAGTACCTTTAAGTCGCTTGAGGCAGAGAATAGGTCCAGTATATTTGTATGACACGCTGCTGCTGTTCCAACGAAGCACTCGGAGTTCAGAAAAGTTTCAATGATTTAATGACTGAATCGTGAATGAATTAAGTTACACGCGCACATTTGGTGTACACGGATGGCACACGTGTAAGCAGACAGATGAACAACAGGTAACAAAAGCACGGTCAACAAAAAATTACGGCTACCTTAGACTCGCCTCCCCTCCTCAGTGCAGGTGAAGTAGCCTCTCATATAACTTCCGGCTGTCAATCCAAAGTGCCCATGTGACCCAAAACTTACACGTTACCACGGAAACCAGACAAAAGTGATCGAACCCAGAATAATTAACAAATCATATATATGGCTCCTATAGCTGGATTAAACTCAGTCACTGCTTGGACAATGTGGCACCAGCACAACTGATATGTTATTATAATCACCAACTCTAATTCCACTGAAGCTGGGACATTGTGAATAACATAAATAAAGATAGAATACAAGGATTTGCATCTCCTTTTGACCTACTCTATTTTTGATTTTATTAACTACAAAGACAAACAATGTATTTTTCATTTATTGGCAATAAAAGACTGTATAAGTTGAGGAATAGTCAAAAAAACAAATGTTGGGTACATTTTGCAAGTGAACAGGTTTATTTGAAGCAGGTGACTGTCATGACTGAGTAGAAAAGGTGCATCATAAAAAGGTTCACTGGTTCACAGGCAAGGTTAGAGTGAAGTTCACTACCTTCTGTACAACTGATGAGTGAACAGTTTAAGGATAGGATTTTAGGGATTTCATCATCCACAATCCAAAGGATCATCAAAAGGTTCAGGGCATCTGGAGAAATCTCTGGATTTTAGTGGCACAGCCAGAAACCAACACTGAACGACCATGACCTTTGGTCTCTCAGGTGGCACTAAAACAAACATAATTGTGCAAAGGATATTAGCACACAGACTCAGAAACACTTGGGGAAATCATTGTCAGTAAACACAATTTTTGCATGCAAATTTAAACTACCATGGAATGAAAGACATAAATCAACAACCAGAAAAGTGGAGAAAGTGGGAAAACGTGCTGTGATCTGATGAGTCCATATTCCAGATTGTTTTAAGAAATCATGGATTTTGCATCCTCCCCATTAAAGAGAAAAAGGACCATCCAGATTGTTAGTGTAAAGTCCAAAAGTCATCCTCTGTGATAGTATGGGGATATGTTAGTGTCCATGGCATGGGTACCTTGCACATTTATGTGGACACCATGACTACTGAAAGGTACATACAGGTTTTGGAACATCACATGCAGCCATTCAATGAACGTCTGACTCAGGGAAGTTTCCAATGCCAAACTCCATTCAGTGTGTGTTACAATAGCAAGACTTTGTGGAGACCGAGTGTTAGACTGGCCTGCCCGCACCTGCCTTCTCTGAAATTGTGAGGTGCATTGTGAAGTGCAAAAAAAACCCCAGTGGAGACCCAAAAGTGGAAAAGTAAGTTAGTGATCCTGATACCGTCAATAAATGACATAAAAATGTAAAAATTAGGTTGTTCCCAACTGATGTTTTGGTGATATATAATTTCTTGTACCTCATTACCGTCATGGATACATCTCTGGAAACATATATGAAAGAACTCAAAGATATGATTCATCTTGGTTGTGGTGTAAGGGAAATGATTCTCCAACTTTCATTTAATATTATGTACTCTGTTTTTTCAGTGTTGCATTACTTTTGAAACTGAAGAGTTATGCATGATTGTGCACTTGATGTGACTGACCTGTGTTTTCTCTTTGTGTCTGGAGGCTAAAGCTCATGAGCTGTCTTCCTTTCTGTCTAAGTTCAATCCTCTGGTATCATTCACATGCAAGAGGGCAATCTGGGGCAAAAATCTCTTCTCCTAAGCATGTTAATAACATTTTAACAGACAATTATTTTCCCCTTTTCCTAGATTAAATACTTTAATCAACTTCAATTCATTTTAAAGCTCCCTGAACTTAAAGCTAGCTTCACTCACAGTTGTTCTTGTCAGAAATTAAATTACCCTTTTTTAAAACAAGTTTTTGGGTATGGGGGACTCTTACCATTAGAGTCTTGGATGTGTCAGAAATAACCTACAGAGTTGATTTTCCACTTTATCAAAATATCAAACTTATATTTAGTTAGACACTTTTTTGTGCTTGACAGTGACTTTGTGGATTTTTAATTATTCATTTTATGAGTGTTTGCTTCACAAAAAACAACAGAAGGGTTAGAGAATACACCCACACCCACACATTGTTCATAAAAACAACAGTGACATCAAGTCACTAAACTGGGACTAAAGTTGACAAAAATGTTAAACACAGAAAAATATAAGACTGATTGTAACTCTTCAGTTTACATTAATATTTAAAGGATTTGACTTTTTTTTCTCAGATGGTCTTAAAGAGTAATACATTTGTACATGGTGCTTCATAAACTCCTCAAATTATTTGGAATCGGGAAATCTAAATTTATCAAGAAATAAACCATCTTACAATAATTTATTTCCAGTGATTTGCAGCCACACAGATAAAACATAGACTGTAAAAAACATGGACGCCATGATGCTAGGCTAAAATTGAAGCCTCCACGAAAACTACTCCCCCTGGTGACTGACTGCAGTATAGGTCAAATCTCCGTCTCCCCCATTCATCTGGACGGGCCGAAGTGAAACTTCAAAAAATTATTACACCTCGTAGAAATATTTCTCCCATCTGTATGCTGTGGTGATATTAAAGTATTATTGGGCTGCGTGTTTTCCAAGTCCTCTTTTTTCTGAAAAGTTTCTTTTTTATTAGTTATTAGAGTTTAAAAATGATCGCGGTTTACGGCAGCTTCACAATGATTGTGTACGGCGTATGCTGCGGAGTGTTGCGACCGTTTACGACAGCTGCGTCCAAATATGGTCCAGATTCTCTACTGGTTGCACAATGGCGGCGCCCTGACGAGGGATATTCTGGCTTCAAATCCATTACATGGTGGAAGGCGGAGCCACGCTATCCAGTTCTTATAATACATCCATGAGATTAAATGGCAACCAAATAAAAGACTAAAAATGCAACTTTTTGAACAAAAATGTCCAGAGTGATACCAAAAGGTTAAGTTCAGCTGAGTGCCCACCAAAGATGTTGTTTAGCTTAGCTTAAGAAGCTAGTGAATGACATCACTAACAATACAAGCCTGTTTTTCTACAGAACATGTTTCTGACATGTCCACATGATCATTCAGCTGAAATTAGTCCCCAACAGTACAGGTGGTTAAGCCCATGCTCAGGACCATTATCACTTCCACTCCATTATGTTCCAGACCTACTTCAACACCGCCATGGCTGCAGCTGACCTCATCAAAGCTGGACGACCCGTGCTGACCTCATCAGCACTCCGTGACCCCCAGTGACCTCATCAAAGCTGGACGCCCCATGGAGCCCTGAGGGCCGACGACAGGACCTAAGAAAACACCCCATCCATTAGGGTGCCAGGAGCACTGTAAATGTGGAGTGTCAGCGCCAGCCATCTTCACTGTCATGCCCAATTCTCCAACCCCCCACCCGAGCCGGTGGGCGGACAATAGAGACGCTGAACCTCCGGCCCTTGCAGCCACAATGTCCGCCCACGCCGGCTGGCAGCAGCAACGGAGGGGGGTGCCGGATGGGGAGGCCTGCTGCAGGATGGGACTCTTATTGAGCGTTTGAGCGATGAGCCAGGTCATCACATCTACCAAACTCATCCATCATGCCCCACAAACGGACACAAATAAAGAGGACACATTCCTGCCTCTGCTCCCACTACCACATTCAGGCCCTCTCCAGCCTTTTCTCTCCTTCTCCACTCTCTCTATGCGAGCCAAGGCCTGGAGAAAAAAAGAGGACCAGAGTTCAGACTTTCCCTCGCTCTTGGAGGCCATGGGAGCGCCAGAAGAAAGCGCCAGGTGGTTTTCTGACTCATGTCTCTTCGTATAAAACCCAGTTTGGGCCAAAATGATGGGCAGCCAGAGGGTCTATGAGGAGCGAAGTGTGAGAAAAATGGTGGGTAAAAAGTGTTGGGTGAAAGTAAGAGAGAAATGAAAACATGTCAATCCACATTGTAATCCTTTATTTCATAGTTGTTCCTCCCACAGTATTGAATTGAAATGCATAACAGTTACATTGTAGAAAGCATTAAAACAAAGTACCTCAACTTGCTGATTACTTTTTAAAATCGATTATAAACAAAACAACAACAAAAACAAACAGAAGATCTGGTCCCTCAAAACGGGAGAATAAATGAAAGTAATCTGTTATTTATCATAAGTTTGGCACAAGAGATTAACATGAACTGAACGTCACACAAGCTTGCAGACAACCGTAGAAAATGTCAGATACAGATCTTACCAGACCAATCATGCGTTTATGAAGAAACTATACCTGGCTTTTTTAATTACTCATTCTTTATAGCGTTTTTCATTTTTTACAATTGAATCATTAAACTGTCATAGAAAAAAAACTACTTAATATCTATTCATCGACCAGTTTCATTAGAAGAATAAGGAGTGAAGTGAATGTTTAATACTATCTGGCACTCAAATGCAATCTACAAACCCCAGTGAACTCTGGGATAGGCCTGGTGGGGAATCTCCCCCTCACCTGGGCTAAGAGCAGTGCTATTCAGTAAACAAACTACAGTTTGCCAAGAAATAAATACAGTTCTCAACATACAACAGCAAATAACAACAACAACACCAACAAAAAATGGAAACCAAATCATGATTGTCTAGAAATGAAAGACACACGAGCATGGAGAGGCTAACGACTAGCATTCAGGCTATTTAGTGGTATTGTTGGCTGACTAGGATGGACTCAAGGGTTTTGAACAAAAGACATATGCCCTTTACAGAACAACAATTAACTTCAGCACTGACTACTTTTCTCAGTAAAAATTAAACAAACAAACAAAAAAATGTTTTCTTCTCTTTCACTAAAAAAGACGATCTATTTATATCCTTTCACAGATAGAGCAGGCGGGCAGGATGGAGTGCAGTGGACAACAGTTGGTCGACACTTGTGTACAGTGCTGTGATTGTGCAGACACACGCAGCCATGAAAACACAGACGGGAAACTGGCCTGATTTAAGTTCAGCAATTCTGTTTTTGTAATTGTTCTTCAATGACTTTAGGTTAAAGCGCTGCTCACGCTATTCTTAAATAAAGCATTTTCATTTTACTGAGGCTGCTTATTCCACCCTTCATTTTTATCATCAAGTACACATGTATTCATGAGGGTCACCTGTGGAGCTCTGGGGTTACTCTTGTATATAATCTGGTCAGATGTGTCAGGCCTCTGCTTTGCACACAGTGAATCATTTTGGACTGGAACTGTCTTAGAGACACAAAGTAAATCACTTTTTCATCATAAAATGTTCTTGATCTGTATGTGCTCTGCTTCAATGATGCATCAGCACATCCTTCTCTCATGTCCACCAGCTGCCTTTGCTGTGCAAAACAGAGAAATTCAGCAGAATAAATATGACTATTATTATTTAGCATTATTATTTTCACCACAATCCTCAGCATTACTTTCATCAGGTTTAAGTAAATTCAGAAATACATTTTGAGGTCTCAGAAGGACATTTTACTCTCTATCTGTGGGCCTTTTTGAGGTTGGGGCTGTGTGGGCTCTGCAGGGACAGGGGCCCTGCTCTGTGTGAGGTGCTCCGCTCAGCAGTCAGATGGGCTGTGGTTCTGCTCAGCAGTCACTCTGATGACGATCAGGGGCCACTGCGCATCGGCCCTACAATGGGCTCCCAGTGCCATAGGTAAGGTTTGAGGGGTAGAAAGGAGGCAGGGAACGCAAAGGAAGGGGGAATGTCATCATACGTGGCTGAGGGACTGGATGGCACTGGATTCAGCAGCAGCCCGGGCCAGACTGTGCCACATGGTGGCCGGGTTGTGGGAGGTTGAGTGGAGAGAGTCCTTTTCAGCCAGAGACAGCATCATGGCGTATGCCTGAGAGAAAGAACCATAAAGAACAGTTAACTATCGTGTTTGAATACAATAATCTCAATCGGGAAATGAGACAAGCACATAGACTTTCAATGAGCTGCTTTACATGGACAGTTAAGTCAAGTTGTGATAATGCTTGATAAGCTCTGTCCTTGTCCTAGCATACATGCACCAGAAAAAAAACTAAAACCCATCCTTCTCCACCCAGTAGGAGAAGGATAGGTTTAAGTTAATGCAGTTTTGACCAATTACTATGGAGCTGTTGACAAGTTGTGAACAATTTAGAAAAAAAAAGCTTACAGGTCAAATGCAAAGATTGTAAAAAGAATTGTACAAAACCAGAGTGAAATCACACTGAACTTTTGGAAGTAAGTGGATGAAGGAATTCTATAAACACTTTCTCAATGTAACTTTAGATCAACCTACAGACAGACAGAAAGGCCAGTCAAGGTGAAACCAAAGGCTGTCTAGCTAATTGCTACATTCTGCAGGCTTGTAGCCATGTCAATCATGCCCTTAACGTAATATAGTCAAAATAGCTACAATTTTACTCCTGACCAGTATTTTGGCTCTTGTCCTAAAAAATGACATGCCTTTTATTAATATGGTATAACTTAACTACAAGATGAATTTGGATAATGAAGGCATGATAATAAAGAGGACACTAGAGTGATCTGGTTAGAGGTGTAAGTATCTCTATATCTGTGACTGAGCATGAGTAAATAACACTGGTGCACATCATAAATAAACAATTTCATTTCTGCCTTTAAAAATTAGCATGACCAAGTAATTATGTTGAAGAAGGCTAAAACTTTTAACAATCAAAGCAAAAGAAAATCTTAACAAAACAATAACTAGTTAAAATACAATTAACTAATTTGGAACAAGATTGAAGATGTTTTAAGACAGTTAAGAAAGAAAAAAAACAGATCAAAAATCAGATACAAAAATATGGCACTGATTGAAGGGTCTTGAGATATCTGTTTTATGATTTAGCAATATACAAAAAAATATTGATTGATTGATTGCTCGATATATTGAGTCACTGGTTGGACTCCAGCAAAATATGGAATAATTTGATATTTTCAAACTGTGAAAGTTCTGTATATGATCCATTTTCTGGTAAAAGACAGGAAAAGAGAGAAAAAAACTTTAATTGAATGTCACAATAGGTGCTCATTACTTCTTTTTTGTGATTTATAATTTCATTGCTTTTTTCAAAATTTAACCCACAGAAAATAAATGACTCAAAATGGAATGACACAGAAGATAAAAAATAATGATACAATTACCATTGTGGTCATTTTGTACTTATAACTTCAAAATACCTACAAAATTTGTTTTTTTATATCAATTCAATTGTTTAATGTATATTTCATGTAGCAGTACAGTATGTTGCTATAGTACAGCTTTAGTGGTGAAAACATCTGATAAGGTAATCCATTTGTGGCCAGGTTTTTCATTTCTAATGCTGTTAATCTGCTTAGTGTTGGAGTTATGCTTGTTTTACTTAACAGTGATTAACATGAGCTTGTAGTTTCTGGGGTAATTCAATGTGCATCATGGAAATATTTGTGATGGATTAGTTTGCTCTTTGATGGACTTAATTCAGACCTTGCTGTCCAATTTGGCATCATTAGGGCTCAAGTGGTTAACGGTTCAGACTGTTACTGTTCTTTGAACAAGCTGTAAAAAAAATGTTCACTTTGGCTGTAAAAATCTTCTGTCTTTTTCTGCTATAATGAGACTTTAAGGATTTTTTGCTGGGAGACTCAAGTTGTAAACATGAAAATAATTCACAGCTCTGCATAATTTTAATTATGGTAAAAATGTGACAACTACATCCACAGTTGTGGCCCACAGTTATAGCTTAAGAAGACTTAACACAACTTCTGCCAATGATTATCATTCAAGCCCAAGCGCTAACTCTTTGCATAATGTTAGACTGCTAAGCGTTGCTGTTACACCTCTGGGTGAAGTCTGTTTATTTAACACAACTCCTGCAGAGCTTGCACAAAACATCTATGTGTACATGTAGGAGAAATGTACCATTCTACTGCACTTTCTAAGCGTGTTAGTCTAATTAAATACACGTATATGTATTTATAATTTATTGTATTTCACCCTTAATTTTCTTCCTTTATCTTTCTTCTTTTTATTTATGGCTGCTGTAAAACCTGGGATTCCCCCGTGTGGGACTTAAAAAATAAAGAAATATCTTATCTTATCTTAACCTGTTTTATTTTTATATACTATCAGACTAACATGTTTACACACATTTTAAACTCTTTTAAAATCTAAATGTACACTGAAATTTATCTTTCTTGAGTGCATGAATACACATGGACTGTGAACTTTACCTGAGACTTAGATTTCCTAAAGAGTGGCTGTTTTACTGCTTCAGCTAGAGAGGGAGATCCAAATGATCCATCATCCTCATCTGCATCCCCATCGCTGAGCTCACTCTCCTCCAGCTTCCGCATGTCTGAAAAGTGACGAATATGATCCAGGGCTGAATAGCTGCTCTGCTCCTCCTCATCTGTATACCTGTAGATCATCAGAAAATAAAACAATTATATTTCAGGAAAACATAACTACAGTTAAATTTGGATGTGCATGCCAGGAACCAGTTACAGTAATTACCGCCTAGGAGAGGTTTTGCAGTTGAGGTTCAGGTCGCTGGGCCCATTAAAGTCCATTTCATCCTGTATGACGTCATCACTGAGGCTGCTGGGGAGCACCTCGCCTTCTTGTTTCCCAGAGGTGTTGTTAGGCTCTTCCCCTTCTTCTTCATCAGCACCAAGATCCTCCACTTCCTCATCTTCCAGGTCACGTGATCCTTGGTTGGCCATCAGGGGCTTCTCTTCTTCAAATGGACCACCGTTTAACCTGCAGACCAGGAGGGTGGATTTTGTTAGCACAGCTGGATAAAGTGGTAATATTTTGAGAGGATAAGAAACAGTGAAAATTTCATCAACAAGTGTGGTTCTAGGCTTTTTGTTCGCTTTTCTTCCTTTCCTTCAACTTCTTGTGATAATTACGTCCCTACAGTCATATAAAACAAAGGAGGGATTCTTGATAAGTAACAGACCGAGATGGATCTAAAGCAGGACATGGCAGCTGGGATGGAGAGAGCCGGAATCTCGTTTGTCATCGAGGCTCTGGGGCCCCTTTGGGCACGGCAGCACTGAGCTGATCATTGCAGCACTTAACTCGAGTGCTTTGCCTCTCTCCTTGTTTATTTTCTCTACTATCTTGTATTCATCTAATAGGCAAAATATTTAGCTGACAGCCTCATTTGGTGGGAGAGTTATGAGTACATTGCCAACCAGCCTGTTCGTTTATCCCTGTCAATGGAGAGAAGGCGAGCTATCCAAACTGCCTGGGCCTTAATCTGTCCCTCTGTCTCAGCGCCACAGGAAACCGCTATTTGGTAAATCATCTGGAACCACATTAAGACTGATTCACTAATTACACTCTGGGACGTCTTTCGTCAGCCCCCAAAAATGCCACTTCTTGCACAAAGGATAGAGAGAAAAGGACTGAGACCGAAGCAGAAAGGAAGCAAAACACATTGTGCATTTCAGCACACACAGAAATTACAGGACGTCCATAAACAGGATACCTGAACTGGCTTAAAGCGGAGGCCTTTGAGTGAGCTGTGACCAACAGAAAAGGTATTAGTGGGGAATTAAATTTAATACATGATCCCCATGATCATCTCTCTTCTTTCAGCAGCTAATAATTTTGACTTTTAGACAGAGCTCCCGCTGGGACAGAGAGTCAGAGGCTGACAAGTCGGTGTTTCTACAGTGCCGAGCTTTGAGAGCTGAGGAAAAGAGAGTAGCTCCAAAAAAGCAAGCGAGAGCCTTGTGATTAAGAAAACAGATTCGCTAATTACGCTTTCAAACGTGGTAATTTGCAGGGGATAAAGTATCTATCAGAGGTAGTCAGGAGCACAGCACTTTGAAAGGAAACACGGGCCGACCCTTTGACCCCACCCCCTATACCCTCTTCCTGTAGGCAGACATGTTGGTTCCAGATGTGGTGGACTAACTTCTTCGCCCCCCCCTCCACTGACGCTCTACCGCTGGGTCCTGCTCTCGCAGGCCCTCTGCACAATCACACAGCAGTCTGCAGATCTCTATCTGGACCTGCAATCTGCTCTGTGATCGCACCAACGTGAGGCACGTGAAAACAAACTGCGAGACCTGAGCAGACCTCTCCACTGCTATCCGACCTGATCACAGCCCTAAGAATTTATTTGCATAATGCTCAGACTCGGTTGCATGCATAGATATCTGTTTGTACATGAGGCTGAAAGGAAACAGATATAAGGGTCTCCTGCACGTTTTCAGAATCTGTGATTATCTTAATGTCATCACTGATAATTGCTCTGCTCTGAACACGATGTGATAATTGGTAAGGCTGGCTGGGTGGTATGAGAACAGGTCTATCAGAGATGATAACAGCTGACCCACTTTTCAAGCTTATTCAAGCATTTGAAAGGTTTAACAATCTAAATGTAGGAGTACTTACTGCAAAAGATCAACACAGTCATGCAGGCTAGGTTTGCAGGTGTGAAGTAAGATAACTTTACACTAATGTGCTGTATCTAAATGCTTAAAGGAGGCTCTGGGCCTTGTTTTCCCTGCTGGAATGGCATCAGCTGTTAAGTTTATGGATTATAAAGAGCTCAGACTCTCTTCAAATTGTTTTCCAGTCTTATAGAAAAAATCAAGGCAATGCATTAATTATCTCTATCTGATTATTATCAAGGTAATGCACAAACACATGAGGATTAGGGCTGTGCAGGATCAAAAGATAATGAGAAGATAAGGATGTTTGGGAGATGAGCTCTGAGGTAAAGAAAGAGAAATGTTACACTGGCACCTTAAAGATGTAAAGTTGACCTCCTTGTGTGCTGTGTGCATTATCTTTCCAAACAGACGTCATTTTTTTGTCACAATCTATCAAGTTAGAACACTGATAGCTTCGCTGTTTTTATGAATGGAGTTATCCTGTCCTTTCAAACAACTGAGTACATACTGCTATAAAAGTTTGCTATATGTGTCTGCAAACTGCGCTGGATAGTATCAACAGAAGTCCATGGAGACTGCCTGTCATTATTTTGTCATATACGAGAGCCCACAAAGCTGGTTTTTGTTCATGACTCGAAGAAGATAGCTTAACTGATGAGGAGGAGGCTGATTGCAGAGACATGTTGCTGAGATAGTATTTTTCATGGAGCGGAGCCTGTCAGTTGGTTTGCTCAGCTGCTCAGTACAGTTTTTCAGGGTTTCAGGGCAAACATGAGAGTTACACACACACACAAAAGTTTCTTTGATGAGTTAAAAGGGGCTTGTTAATGTCACTTTTGGTGATCGTAGCTGTAGGTGAGCATTGATGAAGGTGAGTGTTGATGCACTCAATGAGCTAACTGTCCTTTAATCTGCAGAATGGTCAGAGCCACTCTCACTGAGAATTAAGGGGGCAGAAGAGAGTCCTGCATCTTAAATGCTGAGTGGCAACTCTCTTTAGGCACTGTGTGTATGTGCATTAAAAACTTCATGCACCTTAAACCTCTGCCTTAACAGCATTTCCCCTCCTTGTCAAGAAGCAAAGCAGAGCTGACAGCTACACATTTTAAACACCTATTCTAACAAACGCAGCAGATGTACTCGTGCTCCCTGAGGTGTTTTTGGTGCTCCCTGCACATTGTGTCCTGACACTGCAACAATGTGGCATTCATTCACGGATCGGAAAAATCTAAGACGAGATTTATGATTAATGATTCAAACAGCTGAATCTTTATCTGAAAAATGTACAACACCTCTGCAGCAGATCTGATTTCACATTATGGCCCTGTAAATGTGGTGGAACTTTTGCACATGCTTTTTACTCTGATGTTGCAGTCATGACTCCTGCTGTACACCATGGTGACTCCAGATCTGACAGCACTATAATTGTGAAAAGCAGTATGTGGGTAGACCAGTTGGATGCTCACTGCCTATTTTTTGAGTCAGTACAACATGCAGGTGTTTTTGCCATTCTGCAGATCTTACAAACGTATGCATACTGTGTACTGTATCTGACATTCTGGCAGAATTGGTAGATACTGCTAAGAAAATGGTTGTATTAAATACAGCTTATACGTTAGCTGTAACCAAAGTTGTTTCTAAAACACTATCTCTTTTTGTCTAGGCTTAAAAAAAGTATTATATTGAGCCATTTCAAAATAATGAATAAAAGATTCAACTTAAATAACAAAATATCATGTTTGTTTAAGAAATTCCTGCTTTATCCTAAAAAATATTTTGAAATGCATTTCAACATGTTTCTATTATGTTGTCATTTTTTGAACATTTACCTCAACATTATTTTGATTCTCATTCTTAAACTACAGAACAGAAAAAGATTTGTTCCAGAAAAAGGAACAAATCAAAACGATAGAAATCATTCCTCTTCTCATTTTTCCTTTCTCAACCCTGATCCTTATGTTCCTCAATACATCTCTGTAAAAGATCCAGTGAGAGGGAAAGACAGATCCTCTGGATTTAAAACACAAAAGCGCCCTCACCCTTCCTCAGAGGGGTCCGGTGATGTCTGGTTTTGGCCGGCGTTGCTGATAAAGTTTCTGATTTCATTGAAGTAAGAGTCTTCTTTGTCATCTAATATGGCGCTGCCACTGTCCAGCTCAGACTGTGGGGATGACATCGCAGTGCCTGCAGAGAGAGACAGGGATACAGATTTCTGTTTTAACAATGCAATGTTGTTTGCACAAATAGATCTTAAAAAAATCTATATCATATTTATAAATTTCCCTGAGGTGTGGGATTGATGGTTGCCAATCTGTAAGTGTTGCTCTTGTGTGATTGGCTTGCACAGTACAGCCTTTCACTGCTGTGACAGCTGGGATAAGCTCCGACTGGCACCCACAAACAATATAAGTAGGACAGGTAATGGGTGTATGCATGATATAGCAAAAGAACAAGCACATGTAAAATCTACATGTGTTAACACAAATAGTTAATCAGTCAATCACAATGCTGTAACTTGATGCATGAAGAAATGGTCAAGTGTTACGGCCCTGGCCACATATTGTGATTAGAAATTGTAGATAATATATCGTTATTTGTTGAGATGCTCTCTCCTGTGGTGTTGTGTGTGTGAGGGAGTGATCTTTTCAGCAGGAGGATCTCCACAAAAACTCAGGCGGCGTGGTGTGATTGGCTGATGAAGCGAGACCAGTGGAGGGAGAAGTGGCTCTCCCACTGGCCAAAGAGGAAAGGTGGCACACTAAAATAGCCTCAGCCGGGTGATGGATGCTGGCATCTCTCTGTTAGCAGCAGCTCCATCTTGCACTAGGCACTCAAATGATTTTGTGATTGTGATGAATTGTGCACTTTGAATTGATAGTTTGTAGCTTTTTAATATGAGTTAGTTTCTAGGTAATTCCTTATTTTGAGAGCCAGCTTCTGCTGCCTTTTGTTTTTGAACCTGTTTTTTTTTAAGAAATTCAACTAAGAAAGTTCTTCAAAGTAGAACTTATACCTTTTGCCTTTGCTTTTGTAATAAACTGTAAATCTCTATAGTGTTTCAGTGTTTTATTTTCTTTAGGTTGTGCAGAATCTGGCCTGAAAAGTTCTCTTGGCAGAAATGACTTGCTGATGCCAGAGTTGGGAGGAGAATGGCCAGAGTGGTTGATGATTCAAAGGCAACAGTAATTGAAATAAGCAAATTAAAACCAAGTTATTCAGAAGAGCGTCACACTGAATCCTGAAGCATATGGGCTGCAGCTGCAGAAGAGCACACTGAGGCAGTTTTAAAGGCATAAGGGTAGTTTAGCCAGGTGCAAGCAAGGTAAACCTAATGAAGTGGCCGTGAGTGTGTATCTGTATTATTGTGGATGGTATGGAATGGTTAGGTATAGCTAACATCCAATCTTCTCATCTTCATGCTTTCTGAGTTTGATGATATTCTATGTGGGCGGACAGGAAGTTTTGAGGAACCTGATGAGGCCTCAGTGCCGCCAGTTGATGCTCACTGCACTGCATCATAGGAAAAAGACACATTTTGCAGAATTTCATTCACATCAGTGAATTTTTGATGAGGTATTGGCTAGTTTGGACATATCAAGAATCTGACAGTGATTTAAAATGGAGTGAGTGAGTTTGGACATTGCCTAGCCACAGAGAATGCATTTGTAATACAGCTCTGATGAAGTGCCCACGGGGAAGCAGCTTTTCCTCTTAACACTTTCACTTTATCATGTGGATTGGGGAGATGTTGACAAATGCAGCAAAGGGAGGCCCTGGTAGATAATTGATTTTGCAGTTGACGGAGTAAACATGATGTCTGATTAAGTGAAAATATCCTCTGAGGAATGTTGGCTAGGTGTCACTCCTCATTCTGCTGATTCAGAGTCAGAGCGAAGCAACCCATCAAACCCACAGGCTGTGCTGCTGATGAAAGCAGCTCATTTAAAAAATATTTGGTGCCGTTGCGGATGAGATGACAGATTTATGGAGTTTAATTTTTCAGCTGCTAAAAGTGTTTCCAATCATGAGTAATGCTGTAACTCAAATCAGCAAAGTAGCTCTCAATCTCTCCCCGTAAAAATGTGGGAAAAGAGGGTTGAAAGAGAGGAAAAACACATTTTTATTTCATCTGAACCTCTCCATCACCTGTGGGAGAAAGATGGAAGTTTAAGATCTCTCACCTGACAGGTTGCCATTCTCATGCTTCTTTAAGTGACGGTCCAGGTTGGTCTGCTGGCCAAAACAGCGATCACACAAGTGACACTTAAAGGGCTTTTCCTTGTTGTGAATGTTGCGAATGTGGCGTTGCAGGTTCGAGGAGATGCTGAAGGAGCGGTCACAGTATTTACACCTGCAAGAAAAGGAGAACATTTTCGCTTAGAGACTTTTCGAACACCAAACAATACAAACAGTTTGCACTGATTTTGAGGTATGTAGAGCTTAGTCTACAGTATGTGGACATTTTCAGAATCTGCAGTGTGCCAAAAATTCCTGGATGTCACTACTTCAGGAAAAATAAGCAGCATGCATCTGACCAGTCTATCTCACAAACTGTGTCCCACAATGCAATGCTCCAGTGGGCAAGGGGTCAAAATGTCAGACAGCCTTCACAATATCAGCACCTGGTTTCCAAAAGGGCAGAAAATTACCAGTAATTTCATTTTAAGTAGTTCACACGCTCAAATGTGCGGCTTCAATAGTCCAGGTTTCAAAAATCATCTGCGCATGTGGTGGCCGAGTGCAGAGAGCGTGAAGGGGGCGTGGCCTCACTACCCCTGCAGTAAGCAGTGTGCTGAGATCTGCAGACATACCTGCATTAGATCTGGTGTTTTTTTAGTCAAGATGATATAAACATGTTTTTTCTCCAACTTGATTTAAAATCTCTGTTCAGACCAACCTTCAGTTTGGTTAATTACAGGTTTATTTCTATTGAATTCTTGTGAAAAGTTTCAAACTTTGAGAATTCCATGAGTATTGGACCCTAATTAAGACTGAGTCTGCTACATTTATATAAAAAAGTGAAGCAAACTCTGTAAGTTTACATTTTCCTTGTAGTAAAAGGATGTTAAAAAGCTCCTCAGATGTGTTCAGGGATGAAAATCATGACAAACCAAACAATTCACTTGTTAGACATGTTCAGTCTGTTAATGGATATTAACTTTGCAGTGTTAGTCATTAGCTGAGGCCCCATTTACTTTTGTTTCCTTTTGAAAATGAAATGTCTAAATTTTTGGATTTTGGAGGGAAAGCACATGGCCTGGTTGCCTAACTGAAAAAATACATATTGTGTGTTTAATATGGTTTTTGTATTGTATAAGTAGTTTCTCTGATCCCAACTTCAGCCCTGCAGCTGGCAGTAATGTACTTAAGCTAACCTCAGGAAAATAAAGAGAAGAAGAAGAGTCATTTCTAACTGTAGCATACTACAAATGAACAGCCGTTTGGCAGTCATACTTTATACTATAACCACACACAGTATGAAGTATATACTACATACTGCTTAGTAGTATTTGATAGGCAGTTTCAAAAACAGCCTTTGTATGCAAAAAAGACAAAACAGCAAAAATAAACAAGTTACAGACAAAAGCAGTGAGCAAAACCGTGCATATAATGGCTGGTTTGTTCTGTGGGGAACATAATGGGATACATAATGTGGGACTAACACACACATGCACACAGACAGTCCCAGCAGCCCCACAGTTCCAGACATGATGGAGGAGCTTGTTTAAGGTGAAACAGCTCTGCCTCTTATCTCCGGCCAGCGCAATAAAATTGCATTCTTCCCTCACAAAATAAGCACGCAACAGATTTGGTTCTACCCTGCAAAATTAGAGCCCCTTGCCAAGTTTCTTCATGCAAAATTATACGAGAAGATTACATCTTTTCTTCTGCTGGAATTAGCTCGCTCCATTGGCTGTCCCTCAGGAAACCCCCCGGTTATCTCCACAGAAAAATTACAATAAACAGCGGTGATCTTTAATGGCATGCCAGCGTGTGGAGAGTGGGCTATCAGGCTGGGGCAGTGTAGGCCTGCGTCTGTCTCGCTCTCCCTCCCCTGTGGTCAGCAGGCCTCCTGCAAGCTTTGGGCCAACATTCCTCCACCTTAGTTACTACAAAGCAGAGCAGAGCTAGCCAGGATGTACTCATTATCCAAATGCAGTAAATGTAAAAGATTCATTTTTACATGTGTACTGGGCAGCTGCTGCATTGTTACATCTACCACAGCAAAACCTGGAGAGCTCTGCAGTGTTGACGTAAGACGGCATGGAGACTTTACAACAAATTTTCCCATGAAGCAGAATACTCAAAAACTCTGGCTACATTCACACTACAAAGGTCAATGCCCAGATCTGAATTTGGGTTTGTTGCTTCATATTTTTCCCTTTAAATGTGGGCTGTATCAGGCCATGCGTAGGAGGGTGCTTTTGAAAACAGCTTTGTGTGTGCATTTTGGCATTTTGTCGACTCAAAGACTGCAACTTTTTTAGGAAACTGAAAATGCACATGTTAGAAAACCTCTGTCAGGGTGAAGATTTTCAGGAACTTTTTTTACACCGTTCATTGTGGACAAGGAAAAAATGCATTTTGGTCTTGAAATGTCACGCTGCATCAGCTTCTCCTCGGTGTGACATCACTATGCAGTGTTCTCCCTTGTGTTTTCATAAGAGTTATTCTATGACAGATTTGGGGAAACTTTTGCTGGTTTTCATGTTGCTTACTGCTGTATATACATGCAAACATAGATCACAGTTGTTTCTTTGACTTTAAATAACTTGTCAATGATTCAAACATTGGACATTTCGCTAGGCTCAGGCTCACAGGTTTAACACATGTTTAAATCTGGTCAGACTTTGAGCTGGTGGGTTAACTTTGGGAATAAAATGCCCTTTGCAGAAGAATTGGGGAACATTTTTGCATGCTACTAACAATGCTGCATGGTACTGACAGCATTTAATGATGCATTTATGATGCCATGCATAATCTTGTATGTTGATGGGATTACATAGGTAAACCCCTATTTGAGAATATATGTGGCCATTGCCTTGACTCATGAGTGAACTGCTAACAGTCCTGAACTGAGCTAGTGTTTACGATAAGAATTAACCTACACATCAGTCCCCTGACCAATCAGATCTCTGACCACAGAGTTACAGTGTTTAGGTTTAGGTGGTAATATGTTAGAACACTCAAACAAATTTTTGATTTCATGTGTTTTTTTTTCTATGTGAGTTATGAAGCTGAAGCAATGGAGCATAGCTTGCTGTTCTTAAAATTATTATTTGACACTGATCAGAAAAAGGTCCTACTTACTTAACTGGTCACTTTATTCTCTGTGTCATGCAGTAACATAATTGACAACTTTTAAAAGTAAAGCTACACAACACTGCTGAGCTGCTATAAGAAGGGAGGAAGGACAGAAAGCTATGGACACTTTTAAACCTTATGTAGAGTAGTCATCATATTTTATACACACTGTACTGTTCCCCATATCATAAAAACTACATTAATGCAAACTATCAGACAGACAACATAAGAAACAATAGTTATTCTAATTTATTTTTTTATGTAACACGTTTTTTCTGTGCTCTACTGATGAAGAAAGAGCTTTAAGCATCATTTTATTTATTTCCTTTTTTTGCAATACCTCCTCTATTTGTCATTGCAGGTATTTTGATTTCACTATAGCACATGGGATACATTTGATGATATTATACTTTCCTAAAGGCATAGTTTGCTCTGACTTTATAAAATATGATGCGTTGCTGAAAGCAGACTTGGCTGTTCAGACTAATGTCTCACGATACAGAATCCAACCAGTATCTGATTTAAATCCACATCTAAAAAGACCAGACTCCACCTGTGCTGATCACAGTCTTGAAAAATCAGATCCAAGTAAAAAGAAAACTAATTCAGGTCACTTCTACATGCAGAGTGAATACAGCCTTTATGCAACTTTAATTGCCAACAACAACACTCTAATTCCATAAAATAAGGACTTAATCTCATAGTAACCTATTTCAGCTGGCAAGAGAGCATCACTTGCTTCGGCAAGTAGCCAGACTACTTTCAGATCACCAGAGTCTGGCCTTGTTCGCACAAGAGAAATGACCACAGCTGCCGGGCCTGGACATCTGCCCGCGCTCCTCATCACCCCAATTTTTCACCAAATTTCCTCCCTCCCTCCGCTTTACTGCTTGACCAAATAACCCCCCTGTTCCTGTCATCCTGGCGACGGACACCATTCCTCATCAGACTAATTATTTGGCTTTAGGGTTGCTATTTCAGGTTGTTTTTTACTGCACAAGAAATCAAAAGTTACAGTGACTCTTTCCCCCACGGACGAGAGTTTTTAAGAGAGATCTATTTGACAAACTGGTGGCATCTTTTTTTCTTAAAACTAAGTGTGTGGAAATGTGTCTGCTGCTTCCAGTCACAGGAAAAAGGAAGATTAAAGACTCATTCAGGAATTTATGAATTATTGAGTATTTCTGATTCCTTATGTATACATTACTTCTTAAAACCAGAAGTCTCCCACCTGCCTGGGATTCTTTTCACTAGACCAAATAGTTCATGGCAGAGAAGGTTAGTGTGCTTGCTTTACAGCAAAAAGGTTGCTGGTTCAACTCCCCATGTCAACCAGGGCCTTTCTGTGTGGAGTTCACATGATTGTGGGTTTTCACCGAGCACCTGGGCTCTTCCTTCCACCGAACAAACATATACTCAATAGGTTTATTAATCCAAACTGCCCTTGGTTTTAAGTGTAAGACTGAATGATTATCTGTCTCTCTGTGTGGTCCTGTGATCAACTGGTGATTTAAGGTGTACCCAGCCTCTTGTCCAATGCCAGCTGAGCTCTCGCCCCTCAACCACTGAAGGGAACATGATTTAGATGATGGATGGAAGGTGTTTTCCCAAAATTAGATGACCCTTTATGTGGACAATCATGGTATCTTACTGTTCGTACATAGTAAAGCACCCCCTGTGCAACAATTTATAAGACTTATTATTTTGTTGTAGGTAGTACCTTTCTGACTTTTATCAAAAGAAGGGAATCTGGCCCAAAATCAGGCTGATTATCTTGTGGTATGAGTGTGCTACCTTAAGATATAATGTTGACCTTTTTCTGTTCTTGCTATTTTGATAATGGAACTGAAGACAATGTGGGATACATGCATCAGAACTTTAAGGGGAAATTAAACAGGTTCTTTTTAAGTTAATAACAGAAATGAGTCCTCAACATTCTTCAAAGTCTGGAAACATTTCCTTTTACATGGATAACGATTTCTCTGCCCCTCCAGGTCCCCAAATATCCAGTAATTCTCACAAATACCCAATCAATTTTGAAACAATATTGTCAAAATATTTTGAAATTCTGTGTATTAGTGTCAGACAGTATGTAAAGTATTGTGTGATTCAATCATTTGTAATGTAACAGTTAAAACTTTAATCTAACAAAACTTGATTAACTCTCAGTGTTTCAAACAGTTGAGTTTTTGCTGTGTTATGAACTTGTTGCTACTGTTAATATATTTGACAAATGTGCATGCTAAATGATAAAATATGCCATTTAGTATGAATCATCAAGGTCCAAATGTAAACACAATTTGAAACTTTTTGGGTTTGTGCACCGGCTGCAAAGCAATTCAGAGATGAGGCAGCCATCTTGAATTTGTAATGATCATTATAATTTGCTCTGGTGACGACAATGTGTATGACAAAGTGTCAGTGACTGAGTCCAACAGGTCTGCGTTTGCCAGAATTAATCACTTCTGTGCAGGGATGCCAGAATGAGAAACACTCAAGTGTAATGGCAGGATCACAGGAGAATAGTGCGGACTTCTTGTTTGTTTTGTATTTATTTTAAGAGGGTTCTTAAAAGTTAAGAGACTGGCAAAAGGTGAAAGAAGAGGATGATGTATGGGGGATATGGTGACCCAACCAAAACAAAACACACATACACACAAACAGATTTAATTTAAATGGTATTTGTGTAAAGAAGACACGTTGAATACAAAATGAGTCTTACCTGTAGGGCTGCTCTCCTGTATGAGTCCTGAGGTGTCGCGTCAGGTTGGCAGAGCGAGGGAATATTTTCCCACAATATCTATGTAGAGTAAAAAAACATTTCATTTCAGTTTAGCTGCACTCAATAACTTTCTAAAAGCTTTATATCACTATTGTGCAAAATAGGCATGGAGGATAACTTCAGCCAAAAAGTTATCCTTGGTATCATAAATCCTAAAATAAATAAATTAAATAAAATACCTAACATCATAGGTCAGTATTGCAAGGTTAAAATTCAGTACATGAGAACATATATGTCACCTGGTTCCTGTAGTTACCTGCATGTGTAACGCTCCTTGCCTTTGCGTAGCAATGTCTCTGGGAGTGCGGACGGAGGGGCTCTGAAGTCAAACATGGAGGGAACAGAGCGCAGCAGGTCACCAGAGTCTGGCTTTAAGGAACCAAACGTCTCCAGCTTCTCTGCCATATTCTCAATGGCTGACATCTGAAGAGACACAGGGGAGGATGGACAGAGAGAGAGGGATTATTGTGCTAAATAATCTCAGAGAATAGACTTAAAGCCAAGCAAGTAAAACATACAAAACATTATATACACTCTACATTATTTTGAGCAGATTTTAATGTCACTTAGTTTGAGCAAAGGACTCAATGATTCTGTCACATTTTTAATAAATTAACAGTACATTCGTAAATACCTTACTGATATGTTTATCCGAACAAACTGTTACAGAATTGACAAACAGCTTTAAAAGTAGTCCAAAGGAAAGTTAAATAACTTTTAATAAATTATGCAAACATCATAGATGAACATGTTGATGACAAAATTAATTGATAATAATATTAATAATAGTAATAATACATTTATTATAAATGGTTTACGAAGAAAAATCTAGAAAAACCCTAAAAATTCCTAAACAAATCATACAAGGGTAACTAAATTGTCTTAAAAATGTAACTCATGATGATTAAAGAAGATTTAAGATAGGAGAAAATGCAGATAAATGGAAATGAAAAAGGGTGTGCTGTCTTACACTTCACTGATACTAAAAAGGAATTAATCAGAGTTTTGAATGTTAATCAGCTAACAGGCATTCATGCCCATAAAGTAAGAAAAGAAAATATGAATAGAATTGCCATAATTTACTGCCAATTAACTGCCACAATTTATATTTCATATACATATATATATATATATATATATATGTATTTGTATATATATATATATATATATATATATATATATATATATATATATATATATATATATATATATATGTCTGTGTGTGTGTGTGTTCTTGCAGTGTTTTCAAAGCACCACTTAAAATTGCCCAATTAATATCTGATGAGGACAGTTCCACCTAAACCATTTTTCAACATCTTAAAAAATGTTCCAAGCTAGTACCTAAGTGCTAATGCTATGCAAAAAGTTTAATAATCCAATATATTGATAATTGACAATAGCAGCGGAAGCTTTTGCAACTGTGTATTCTGACAAATATGTTACATTTAATGCGATGAATTCAGAGAAATATCTTCTTTTAATTTAAAACTTGATTCAATGTAAGTGACCCTTGAGAAAACTGAAAACAACCCTTTAATATACGAGGGGATATAAATTGATTTTAATGTTAATAATTTTGAAAAACTAGTTTGTCTTTTATTTCTTTAACTCCACTGCAGTTACCCTTGTATTGGCTCCATGGTTGGGATGGTCAGTGTTTGGTTAACATCACCTGGCTAAAACAATAATAAAACAGAAAATTGACACTTTTTAAAGGGAATTTAATGTGTATGTTGGCCTATTTTATCTTGATTTTATTCATAAAACAAATTAAAATTGGTGTTTAATTTGCACATAAATAAATCCATTTTTGTGTAGGTCCTGGGGGGTCTTGATGCTTCTTAGAAATGTTAGTATGAGCTTAAAACTTCACACTGATGCTGGTCAAGTCAAGGGCGATCTCATTTAGAAACAGAAGGCCGGATGTCACCCATATCACTCAGCCCACTGTCTAGATAGATTTGGGTTGTTTACAGGCATGGAAGTGGCAGGTGAAATAAAGTCAAACAGGTATGGAGTGAATTTTTATTACAATGTTCATCAATGATTCATGAATCACAAGGTCAAATCCCCACCACGTGTACGGCAAGTACGTTTAATACTGATTCATAACTTTCCAGTATTACAAAATCCTGTGTTCCTATTTATCCTCAAGAAAGCAAGTGAGAAACTCTGAGTGTTCATTTCAGCCAACTCTTGTTCCCTCAAAAATACACTCTGATGTGTTGTGCATATGTGAGTACACATAAACACCAAGAGGATTAAGGGCCAGAGCCAATCTGCTAATGAAGCTGAACATTCACTTTCATCAGATACTCGCAGAGGAGATATGTGGACTTGTCAGTTCGTCTGCGCTGTGTGTACATGTGTGTATATATATATGTATATGAATGAGAAACTACTTGCTGCATGGTGGCCATAGCTGATTAATTACCATCAATGTGCACAAAAAAGAAAATGTATGCAAGAGTGTGTGTGCAAAGTGTGCACTTAGAGGTTTGCGTGCAGTGCTGAGTAAGTGTCTATGTGCTGTCAGATACATGTCCCTGTATCTGTGTGAGAGTGTGTAGGTGTGTGTGTGTGTGTGTGTGTGTGTGTGTGTGTGGCAGAGGAGTGATTCATGTCCACTGCTGGGCTGTAAACTATTCTGTGCACAATGCGGGCAGACAGCACATTCGTCAATATGAAAGATGTTGACATTACTGATCAAGGGCCAGACACGGGTAATAATGATATCGCTGTGCTGAGAGGGGCGGGATGGGGGAGGAGCGGGGGGCTGCAGGGGGAGTGAGGGGAGAACTCGAGGGGTGGAGGAGAGGGAGGGGTGGGTTGAGGGGGTCCCAGTAGGCCGCAGGGCCTGTCAGCCCATCTCGCACACACACACATGGAAGACTTTTTCCCTCCTGCTTTTTCCAAGCGCCCACACAAATTTGCATTATTTTGCGTGTATTGAATTTTCAGCCTGTTCCTTATTCTTATTTCAATAAGGCAACAAATCAATGGTGATTCGGGTCCTCCACCAGAGCCCTGCTCCGACTCTGACATTTCATCTCCTGCTTTCACCCCCTGTCACTCTCAGGCTTTACGCCAAGACGGAGTGGAGCGAAGGGAGAGAAACAGAGGACGAGAGCGGAGGAAGAAGCATGATGAAGGACTTGACGATGTGGGAGAAGACTGGGAGGGGAGAGGAAAGAAAGATGCAAAGAAATAAATAAAACAATGGAAAAATAAAGATAGACAAAAAGAAAGAAACAAGCAAGTAGAGGAGAAGTGAGGAATGAAGAGAGAAGCAGATAGGGGCTGATGGATGGTGCTGGAGCCTGCTGTTGGAAGCGACTGATTAGGAGTGACGGCCGAGTGTAAAGTTCCTGCCGCAGCCGTCGCCATTCCCACTGAGGGAGGATGTGGAGTGTCAAGTCTGCTTGATTATGAATATGCCAATGCTGCATGCCGTGAATCAAAGGCAAGAGGGAGACAGAGAGAGAAAGGAGAGAGCAAGAACAAGAGGAGAAAGAAAGGTGCTGGATTTAGAGATATGTGAGGAGTTGTGGCGGAAGAGGAGGTGAAATGCTTTCATATTTCTTCTGAAGAAGGCTGTGTATTTCATCAGGCTGTTTCCAGTCGCTGAATGCTCAGTTTGTCTGCCTTGCTCAATGAGGGCCCATTACTCTTATGAAACATAAGGCTCCTGAAACTCTCTGCAGCATTGGGCCTGCCTGATAAGACACTCTTTAGAGCTTAAACTACACCATCATGCCTCCATCTACCGGACAAAACTGATCCAGCCTCAAGACACACCAATCAGTCCCTTACACTCTATTACCAGTTTGATTATAAATACTATTTCTACTTCTATACATGTCACAAGTAAATCTCTTTGTCTCCCACACAAACAAAATAACCATGAAAGAAGCTCTTTGTTAACTAAATGCAACCTGTGTTACTAAAGAATTATAATTAAGGACTGCAGGGTGGTGCAGAAGGTGGTGCTTTTATCTAACAGCAAGACAGTTGCTGCCCAAATCCTCGAGTTGGCTGGAGTTCATATGTTGTCCTCGTATAAGCCTTGATTTTCTCTTGATACTCTGATATTCTCCCACCAACAAAAAACTAAAAATGCTTTTTAGCTTAGTTGTTCACTCAAGGTTTCCCCTGGGGTATGACTGTTGAATGGTTGTCTGCCTCTGAATGCCAGTTCTGTGATTGGCTTGTGACCAGTCAAAGGTATACCTTGTGTCTTCCCTGAGGTGAGCTTCTATAGCCCAGCGCCTAATGGCCCTGACACCCTGATAAATGGTATGGATGATGTGTGGCTGGATGGATAGGTAAAACTCCCTTAAGGGGTAATGCATCGAGAATCCCAGAGTAAAGGGTGAATAACACAGAGTGATGATTTATGTATTGCATGTGTTTTTGTGTTACTATTTTCTTGAGGAGTATTACAGAGCAGCAGCATCAGACAAGTGGACTTGTTTGTTTTGGAACCTGAAAGTTCAGGATGGAGTAACAATGACAGATAATCTGTGTATCAGTGACTAAAAGCATTACGGTAATCCTAAAGGGACATTTATCTATTTTCAGTGTATTCAGAGTGTTAATGTTTACCTCCTGATCAGTCGGGGAACCTCTACAATAAATGTCCTGCTCAACCATTTGAAGAGTATATTTTTTATTTCATGTACTTTCGGTTCTTATTTTAATTGTGTTTAGGTTACATATTTCTGGTGTGTAAAATGGTAGAAACATGTATGCAAATGTTAAATAAGTAAGGTCAGCTCCAAAAGATTGCATATCCAAGCCTGTTCATAGAGTGTTGCTGATTTTCTAAATGCCTCACATCTTTCAGAAGCTGTTATTTTTTTTATCTTAAGTAAGAAATGCAAGTTTGATGCATTCATCAGTAAGTTACAATGACTAAAATATGGGATACAACAAGAAAACAAGGAGTAAAGGGGATCTTATTATGGATGTGGCAGTTTGCAGCAAAATATTTGTTGTCACTGGTTTCAAAGAAATTGTCATTTCAACTGTGGTTTAGCAAATGCCGTACTTCTACTCCAGAAAAAATAGATCCTGCTTAATGTGACTGCTAATAATACACTTCATACAAAATGTGCAGTGTATATGATACATTCATATAACCTGGATCTCAGCCCATTTTGACCCAATACCAAATGGTTCACATTGGTATGTGAGAAGAGGTGTTTTTTTTTTTTTACCTTCCTTCCTGCAGTCAAAGTCTTTGTTTTAGTTGAGCAATAGATTTTCATAATCACCCACTCATGAAAACCCTCCAGCCTTTGAGCCATTTTTATGGATGTTAAGCCAGGTTCATTAGGCCACTGTTTGACAATGCAGTGTGTGTGAAATGTTCAACTAAAAGGACAAGAGGATAAACGGCCCCACATTTTTCTCTAAAGTGATTTTTCAAAGGTTTTATAACCACCCTACGAAGAACCCCCCCTAACTCACACCCACACATGTCCCAAAACCCCCTCGTCTTCCCCCTGGGCGGTGTGAGTGTGTCTGTGAACTTGCTTGTTGCTGTAGCGTCGCACTGGGACCAGCAGTTGATTGGCTATCTTCAGATGTCAGTGATGCTGTTAGGGCCTTAATTAGCAAGATGCATTCTCAATTGTTGATCTTTATCGGGAACCAGATGTTTGGAGGGAGGAACTAACCCCCCAAACTCCCCCTGCCAGTGTCCCAAAGAGACTGTTACCCTCACGTTGATGCATAGCAGCCCCCCTAAACATCACCCTTCACCACCCCACCTTCCACTCATCCACCCCCCAGTGCCCATTTGCACAAGCCCTGTTTCACTGTCCAAATAAGCAAACATATATCCAGAGCTGTTGGGTGTAGCCTGGTTGGAAATCCCCATGTAAACTATTTCATGTGAATCACAGAAAGGATATGTTGAGATGTGAGAAAGTATGCATATCAGAAAATTTAAAGACAAAACACTCAAGGTAGCATACTGTCTTAAAATACTTCACGATATGCAGATTTCTTTGGATGAACAAACATTTAAGGGCCCTAAGAACAGAGATGGACAGTCAATGTGTAATAATGATAGGGTAGAGCCCATAAATCAACCTTCAGATTACATTCAAGTTCCACTTAGAGACAAACATTGTTTTATTTTTAACTATATTCTGTCATTTTAAATCTTATGTAACATAATCTGGCAGAATTATGTTTTTTTTCTATCTTTCTTTCCTTTTTAATTATGTTAACTACTTTTTCAAATTAATCTTGTCATGTTCTACGAGGCACACAGCACACTACAGCATGTATTCAAAACACACTTAGCAGATTCAAGCCATAATGACCACATTTAATCCCATAATGACTGGGATTTAGGATCACATGAGCCAGCAGCATTATTGTATGTCATGTTTTGAGTATTCTCTTACTGCTCGCACGCCAGGCTTCAAACTTGAAGTATATTGAATATAACCATCTTCTCTCATTTTAAAATGTGGTGTGCTGTAAAAAAACTGGGCTATTGTTCTTTATATATATAATTTTTTGGACTGAGATTAGTTAACGTTTGATTTGGTTCATTGAAGAAGAAACCAAAAACTATAGATTAATCATAAAGATAATTATGATGACAATAATTTCATGATGTTTTTAAAAAAAGTGGTTTCCAAAGATGAGCATGCAAGTAACTGAGAGGGTGGTTGCAAGATACCTTCCAAAATACAAAGACAAAATCTAAACTGCTTCAGCTGTAAATCTGCACAATTTACTTATTACTGTAGAATTATGAACACAGAATCACATGAAACCATGGCAATTATTTTGTACATTATAACAGTTGGAGGGGAGGGTATATAATTTATACTTTTATATCCCATACTATGTTATGCAAAAGTAGGATTTCCCTTCTAGCATTTTGAATAAAGGAGACACTACAACTTTTTTGAGGAGGAATGTCAGCACCTAATGCATTAAAACTGTTGTGGAAAGTGTTAAAAAAATAAATATTATAAATATGATTGACTTTGTTGAATGTATTTGGTAGACATAAGTAGACATTTTTTGTAATATCTAATCATTTCACGGCAGTCTTCTGGCACACCCTCTTTTGGAACATAATGTGCTGTTTGACATGTTTTTTTTGTGACGTGATGTTTGTTATAGTGTTGGTTTGGAAGAGGTACAGGTAAAGGAACTTACCCAGGTCCTCTGATCTGGCAAACGAAACTGAGGGGTGGAACAGAAGGAAAAGAAACAGCAGTCAGAACTAGGGAGTGATGTATAAATCAACAGCTTTTTATTGGACACATAAAGGTACAAAGGATGATGGGTCTTGGTGTGATTAACTTTGAATGATGAATGAGCCGCCTATTGGCAGAGTAATGGTGCTGGAATTATAGGAGGCTCTAATAGTTCCCAACACTTCCTGGTGTTCAATAAGCTCATTATAATGGGCTACGAATACAATTCCAGTCATGTAATCCAAGCCATCATTGCTTCGCAGTAAAGTTTCCTGCCAGGAAATAAAAAGCTGAATCACCAAAGGTTGAAAAAAGTCCCAATCCTCTCAGCTTTGCAGCCTTTTTCTGGATATATGTCTCAAGAGTGAGTCAGGTGACTGAAAACAAACCCCTCAAAAGTATACAGAAGGGCCTCTCGCCTGGTCTGGCTCAGACCCACCCGGGTCTGCTGTTTCTGGGAATGATTTGTGTGTCCAGACATCATAAAGTCATAAAGATGGCCTAAGCACTCTGTTAGTGTTTCTACTGATAGGACACCTCATTAAGGCATGTGGGACGGCCATGTGGCTGCTGCAGGCTGGGCCCGAGCAGCAGTCTGGACAGGGGACATAAATCAGACAAATGAAACAGCCTGTAAAAACCAGACCTGAAACGTCCAGAAAAAGAGAGAAAAAAATCATACGCCTGAGAAAGTGGTGTTTTCACTTTCCGACGGACCATTCTCACCCGCAGGGGAAGATTGAACAAATGAACGTCAATGCAACACGTCAGAGACACACACACCCTTACGCTTACACACTTATGCGCACACACACACACACAGCTACACACAAGAAGCTCATGCTAAAAATACTGAACCCAGGGGCAGAAATCATTGCTCTAAAAGCATATCATTTTTTATAATGTAATCAAAGATATGTTATGGGAGGACACGTCAGAGTGTGCCCTTTACCACATCTGTTTCTGATCTGATGTCCAACAACTGGCTAAATGTGCAGTAGCACTGATGGGGATGGAGCCTCATGATAGTCCTCATTAATCCTGTTCACTTAGCCTAAGAAATTTTGAATTAAACCTTATTTTAAAAAAGATGAGTAGTCCAAAAGATGCTGTTGCTAAATGTGTCCATGGCCTGTCCACAATTCAAACTCCATCCAATTTGAAAAAAAGGAAATCCTTGCTTTTTCCAATCTTCAGAAAAGAGGCTTTAACACTGTCAGAAAATCTCCCCATGGTGACGTCATTAGGAAACTCCCCCCCCTACTCTGCCTAGAAGAAGCTATTTTTCCCTCATTAGAGCCAACCAGCTTCAGCAAAGGGAACACAAAAAGGCATGTCCATGGGGCCACGGTAAATATCAGACCACATGGCTGGAGAGTAAAGCCAAATTCCTTGGGAGGGCATGGCAAGGCACAGCTCATGAGCATTTAAAGATACAGATGCCAAAACAACCTGTTCTGGGCAAGGCTGAAACCGAAGGGTTTGTAGACACCCCAGCTGAAAAAAGCTGCTGTTTCCCTGACTAGAGCCATCCACTTGCAACAATGGTGTTGCCAAGGTTAAAGACAGAGCGACTGAATTACAGATACTGCTGATTAAAATGTGCAGGAAAGACCAAAAAACAACCCCAGATAAGGCATGTTTCTGGGAGTTACTTAAACTGTAGAGCAGGTAAAATGGGTTATTAAATGAACAGTTGACTCGCAGTTGAAGAACTAACCTGTGGGTGGAAGAGAAAGCCTGGAGCTGGTCGCATGTACTTGTCTTTCAGAGTCTCAAACGGATCGCTCATTCTCCTCTTCTCAACCCTGCTAATAATAGATTTCTGTCAGCTCTTAACGCATGCTCATGAGCAGATATTAGAACATGTATGTTTAGAATGTGACACTGTCATCAGCATTTCAAAGATATTTAAGATAAGCTACTGGGAATAACAATACCTGTAGATGGGGTCCATGAAGAAAGGCGTTGGTCTTGCATGCTGTAAAGAGGTGTCAGCTTTTGGGATCTCCACCACTGCTTTCTCCTCCTCATATCCTAAGTTGCTTTTTGTCTCCTCTTCTTTAGGATTGCGTCCACGGCCTCTTGTCCCCAGGCTCAGGTCCAGCGGTTGGTCTTGACCACTTGTGTTGGGCGCCTCTGGTTTGGAAGGGGAAAATGTGGCAGACTTTTCCTCCTTCCGCTTAGTAGTGAGGTCAAATGGTGACTCTGATGAAGATTTGCCCTGGGCCTTCTTGCAGTCATCAGCTGGGGACTGTGGCTCGCCTTTCAGGCCTGGGGGTCTGAGGTCCCTGTCTTGAAAAGGGTAAACCGGGGGAGAGAATGCTGGGAAGAAAGGCAGAGGGAACATAGAAGGGTAGGGCAGAGAGCCGACTTTTTTGTCCTGCAGGCCAGCCAGCCCTGTGGAGCCAAAGTACTTCTCTGCTATGGAGGCAATGGCCTTAATAGAGTCATTTACAGCCCCTGTAACGGCTGTGTGCTCGTCCAGCGAGGATGGGATGAGGGGAGGGCCTGGAAAGTCTTTAGCAGCACTGCCTCCAGTCAAGCTAGGGCTCTGAGGGCCTCCTTCACTGGCCTTTCTCTTAGGACCTTTCCCATTTTCTCTGGCAGCCCCTCTTTCCCTTTCACTGTCCATGTCACTGTCCAGCTCAGACCCTGATGTGCTCTCCAGATCACTTCCGCTGGGTGTGCTGACATCGTCCAGGTCACTACTCTCAGACTGGTCACTCTGCTTGATCCGCTGCTTTGTGGATGATGAAGAGCTCTGAGCATGGTGCTCTGAACCTAAAATCTGGTTGCCAGGTAAACCACCATCTTTACGAAGTGCCTTAAGGAGCTCTCTGGACTCCTGAACTCCAGGGCTTGGGGGCAGTAGTGGACTCTTACTAAGCTCCCCACCCGGCCCAATAGGTGCATGGGATGCTTGTCTAACAGGAGAAGTGGCGGGAATGAGCGGGGGCCGATGATAGAGTCCAGAGGGGAAGAGGCCAGGGAAACTAAAGGGGAATGCTGGGGCTGCTGGGAAGGTAAGCCCACTATGGTGGCGACTTGCTCCGAAGTAATCAGCTAGCCCAGTACTGCTGTGGCCCATTGCCAAAGCTGATTTGTCCAAACCGGGGGCGCCAGGGAGCGGCATACCCTGGGCAAACAATCCCCCTGCTGTGAAATGATTTTTCCCTTCACAGAAGCGCCGGTGCTTGTTGAGGGAGGACGTGGTGCTGAACATCTGCCCGCAGTCCTTGCACTTTATCTGCGTGCGGCAGTCGGCGTGCATGCGTTTGTGGCGGCACAGGTTAGAGAACTGGGTGTAGGACTTGTGACACACTTCGCCTGCATGGACACGGAGACAGACATGGTTTGTATCAATATATGACACTCTGACTCCACTAATACAGAGCAGCATCACATGTCATGACAGCTATTGTTTAACAGAACAATTTGTTTACTGCACCACACCCTGAAAATGTAACATAGACAAGACAAAATCATTAAACACAGGCATATTATCTGAAATGACTCTGATCTGAAACAGTTAATTGGATACCAAAACTATGATTGTTTAAAAGAGGAAGAAATGTATTGGAGAGAGAGGTCGGGGCAGGAGAATGGGCTGAAATGATTCATAGCATCTCTCAAATAATGTCTCTTCAGGATAATTTTGAGTGTGACCTGCTTATGTCAATCCACAATAAGTTAACAAACACATGAAAAAAACCAACACAATCATAGTTCAGGATTTTAAAACTTGCAAAAAAATGTGTAATACACCATAAAATGTCCCTAAAAATTTGTAAACAGGTGGTACACCCTGCTCTGCTCTCGTTCGCATGTAGGCTGATATTTTTGAAAGCACTGATTTTTATGCAGGTTTTGGCCTTCTGCATAAAGAAATGGACACTTTATGTCAACTAAAACAAATATTTTTTAAAGCTCTTGCTATGCAGATATTTCCAGAAACTCTGCTAGCACACGGGTCAGGAAAAACAGCATTTTGGACTTGAAAGATCAAATTGAGGGCTAGTTTCTCCCATTTGTTACATCACTGTGATACTTCACCCTTTCTGTTTTTATAAGTGTTATTTTGTAGCTGGTTTTAATAACGCTGCCTGGACTATTAACACTTTGGCAAATACAATCACAGCTGCTTTCTCACTTTGTTTCTGCTTAAGAAAACCCTCCCAACCTTTTTATCAGACTTGGCATTACTGTCTAAGGGTAAAGTCCCACTACACCTGCTCCTGCCGTGCCACCACCCATTACTCAGGTTCATACCCTCTGATGCGAGCCATCCATCTAACCATCTATACTGCTCCGCTCTTTAGGAGTCACAGGGGCTGGAGCCTATCCCAGTTGGTGAGAGGCAGGGCCACAGACCACAGACAGACAACCATTTAGACTCACACTCATACCTAAAAGCAATTAAGAGTCAACAATCAACCTAACATGCATATTTTCTGGCTTTTGGGAAGAAGCTGGAGTGCTCGGAGAGAACTCATGCATGCCGGGGGGATTGCAAACACTCGGAGGTCCTGACTGACATAGGCATTGAACTTACAATCTTCTTGCTGTGGGGCATGTGCACTACCTGCTGGGCCACCGTGTTGCCTTTATGCAAACCAGCTTATCTGAATAAAGGAATCTTACCCTAACACTGGCAAATCTGTGCTCTTCAGTATTTATTTATTTGTCAGTAACTTATCATTCTAGTATTGAGACATTCCTCTTGATTAAAAAGAAAAGGGCTTTAATTGTTACAATTTCCAGCCCCTTCCTGCAAGCCACTCACAAAGCATTTGGGGACACTGGCAGCAAGGGGCAGCAAAGCGCTGTTAGACTTAAAAAAAAAACTAAAAGAAAAAAAAAAAAGAAAAAGGCTCTGTATAAATTCCTACAAGTTTGGGACATTATGTGTCCCATCACACACTGAATCTTATTTGCAGCCCTGCAAGTACAAAAAGAGCCCTTTGTATTTTCCTCACTTTCCTTAGCAAAGCCTTGGTTGGTTTATGACAGAAAAGAGCTGGGACATGCCCACCCCTGTAGCTGTAATAAGATCCCCTGTGATGACATTCTAAACATAAAATCCTTACCACTTCTGTTTCACAGGATATATAAAATAACATTTAGATTAGTATGAAGTTTGCCACTATGCACAGAAACTGAAAACAACAACTGGAGAAAAACACCCTTTCATTATGTCTTAAAGTTCTTGCAAAAGTCTGTAAGACTTAGCAGACAGCTGTCTGTGTTGAAAGATAAATGCAGTCATGTAAACAGCTCATTAAGTTACTTTCAGTACCATGGTGTCAATTTTTGGCTCATCCCAAAAAGAAAATAAAAGTACCTTAAAACAGGTACCTGTAAACTCTAGGACATTTTTAATTGCTCTTATGATGAAATGCTTGCTATTGGATGATTTGACAGCTGCTGTTATAAGGGCAAAAGTTCACTGTATGTGCTCTTGTGATGGAAGTACCATCTTAAGGGGACTACATGCAATAGCAAGAAGGGCCACATTTATGGGAGAATTTAGGCAGGTGAAGTTGGTATACATAGACTAAAAAAACAAACCAAAAAACTGCACTTTACATGACTTTCACTGAAACAAAAGACCCTATTTTGTCCTAATTCTCCCCTCACCACATAGAAGCAATATAAACATAGCTGAAGAGGATTTTAATATATACATAAATGCCTGTTAAAGATGCCCTCAATTAACCTTGTAAGCAAATTTGATATGCCAGATTCTGCAATTCTGAAAAGTATGGTTAATCCCGTTACTACCACAAAAGTGACACAGATGGTGAAATTGTGCCAGAAAACCAGGTTTATGACAGCTGGTCGACATGTTCAATGCAGAGGAAATGCCGTTTAACTGGTATCTGCATGTTCTAATCAAAACCCTGACAACAGTTTCCCATCAAAATGAGGAGCTGAAGTGTGTCCAGATCCTAGAATTGTATGGGAATCTCTGTGGTCAGTGGTGTGAGTCATCTGCTGCCACTCATCACCTGCACATCAAACCAAATTCCCAGGCATCTCCAGGCCCATTGTCCTCCCAGGGACGCTCCCAGGGAGTCCATAAACAATCACACAGACACACACACACATACAAACATTCAGGCACATTCTTAAATATTCACATAACAGAGAAACTGAATAATACACACAAGCATGCAGACATACAGACACACACAAACACATTCTCAGCCACATGCAGTACAATGGCTCTATTTTAAGTTTGTGAAGGAAGCCAAGTTGAATGAATCCTATCCTGCAGTCCGGTTCCCAGGGACAGGTCTCACGTCCTTTGCAGCCCCTCTTCCCTCTACCCCCTCCTCTGGGCCTCTGCTGTCACCCTGTTAGCCCCCTCACCTTGTCCTTACAACTGGGTCCCTGTCGTGTTGTGCTAAGTGACCTTCCCACAGCTGACTCCAGTGAGCCTGTCTGTCTCTCTGTCTGACCCTGGAAGATGTACAGAGACAACACCCGGCCCCTGAGACAAAACTCACCGACTGACATTATCTGTCACTATTATTAGTCTGTCAACATTATCAACTTCGAACAGTGATTTGTAGATTTTTAAAGGTAGAATGGTAGCCGAGCACTTATTGTTTTCCCATGCTCCTTTCTCTTGGCCTTTGAATAAAAGTCAGGCTGTTTATAACAGGGGGGAAGATGTTCTTGGCCCCCTCCCTCACAACAGGACATTTAGCAGATCAGCTACACTACAGCTGATGCTTTAGGAGACTTTGATCATCTGATGATATCAGAGCGCAGTTAGAGGCAGCTCTGGATGATTGATTTTGCTCACATTGTTATTTGAATTTCAAAATGAGGATAAGGAAGTGGTTAGGCTCACACTGTGATTACGCTTCTGCATACTTTGGATGCCTTCCAGCCACAAGGTGCACAAGAGGCAATTTAGGGGATTGAGAAGAAGAGCGGGAAAAAAAAAAAGAATTGTGGAAACACATTTAAATAAACATCCCAAAAGCATGCCAATGAGAGCCCTGAAGCCAAGAATGAATGCAATCTTAGAAAAAAGTATATTAATGAATAGATGCAGAAAAGTACATTTGAATAAAGTGTGTTTGTAGCTTGACTTTGGCTGACACAATAAGAGCTGAAAGGTAGTTGTAAACATTTTGAAAACATCTGGGGAAAAGAGAGGACGGCTTGATTCCTTTGATTATACGCTTCACTTCCCTCTCTTGATGCTGTGCATGCATCTTGCAACAGAGAGGAAGAAATTTGGAAACTTCATCCGAATACTTTTTAACTGTGTTAAAGCAGAGGTCAAAGCCTGACAGCTCGTGACCCATATGTAGCCCAGTCATAATGTAACAGGACCTGTCAATTCAAAGTTCTGTAAAACTGTTAAAGTGATATTTCACTATTTTTCTACGTTAAGTTGGATGAGGTACATAGTCAGTGAAGGGCCTAAACGGGCTTCTAGCTGCACCTTTACGGAGAGTGAGCGTAGATGACCTGTAAAGTACACTGCTGCTGGCTAATATAGTCTATTACGTGTAGCTGTGTGAGTTTTGCGTAAGAGCGAAACTGCATTGGGTTGAATGAATGATTGGGTGAAAGATTGAAGAGTGCTTTGTTTTTCCTCTAGGAAAAATATTTTGATGCAAGCTATACATTTATTTTTGATTTGAAATGCCTATTGGAATAATGAATAACATTAATGTGGCCCTTATGGTAACCAGAAATGCCCACCTTTATGCCAAATGAATCAGTATAAACCAGGCAGGAGACATTTCCATAAGCAGGAATACTTTAAATTCTATTGAGACAATTTAGTCATATTGCTAGATTTTATTGTGCATGCATATTTCTAAGTAAGCAACTATTTATACAATTCTTACAGTTAAGTGTTTATGGGGATACTTGCAACTATAGCTTTCCATATGAGCATGTGTAAGGTTCTTTTAACAAGAAAAGCTACAGAAAAAGAAAAAAATCCCCTCCCCATAAATCATGCTGTACTGACATTTACTGACTAACAGCACACACAGATGACACACTGAGTGTGAGATCTTATTCACTGCACACATGTAGTCGTCAGCTTTTAATAAACTGACAAAAAATATTATAAACACATTCCTGAAAGAAGTGTGGTGGCTAAGCGTTGGCTCACTGGGTGTCAAAATTAATAACTCAGCAGCCCTGAGTGCTTCACAGTTCTGGAAGACACAGACAAACGTCCAAGACATATCATGTGCTCTCCAAACAGAACTGCAAGTTTATGTGGTACAGTACTCTAAGAGGCGTGTTGATTCCTGACCGAGTTGGGCAAAGATGCTATCTGTCAAATATTGTTCATGTACAAGTAAAAGTTGATCAGTGACATTTTCACTTAAGTTAGAGGGTACTTTTGTTTGAAAAAAATACATAAATACAAAACATAACAAAAACATAATTCTGACAGTGCATGAGGTTGGTCAGTACTACATAAATGTTTATTCTAAAAAAGAAAAAAATAAATATCAAATGAAAAAGAACTTAAACATGGGTCTAAGGAATAAGCATGAAGGTTCAGACAGCAGTTATTATCTACTTCTGACGTAGCCATCAATTAGCGTTTACATGGCAGTATTATTCATCAATAAAGCAGACGTAACCTATTTACAATATACTTTAAATATCATTACTGTTTTACTGACGAAAGTTAAATGTTTACAAATGCTTTACCCATCCTTTACATAAGAATCAATAAAACTTTTAATGGTTGAGTTAAAAAGGACACACAGTGTCAAATGTCATATAATGTCACAATAGTGTGGATACATTTTTCCTGCAAGTGAATGAGCAACAAATCTCAAAATTCATGTAATTCCTTTTCTTATTTAAAATTACTAAGCTTCCCATATATACCATCAAAAGATTTAATACACTCTTTTCAATATGCACATCGACCCCTTTCCATGTTTTGCATCTAAAATATCAAAGCGTGAGAATTAAAAAACATTGACTTCAGTGCTGGCAGCCTATAGCCAAAGTTGTCGGGGGTTGCTAATAAAATGTCCAGAACAGCTTCATCGACCTGAGACATAGCTGTACCATGCTCTGGGACTTTAGGGTGGGCCTTTCAACGACAAGATTGACTTTCTAGCTTTCATTCATGGGACCAATGCACAGGGCTCGAGGGCAAATGACTGTCAGCTGGTACTGACTGCTGTGCGGAGCTGCAGCACAGGCTTTAATTTCTCATACCCATAGACTGACGTGTTTACATCTTGTGGAAGCCACAAAGGTACTGGGATATTAATGTAACAAACACATTTTCAGCATATTTTGACTTTTACAGCCCCTGAGGCATCATTAGTATCACTTCAAACAGCACAATTATTAACCCATCCTATAGTGAATCCAGAGATATATACTGTGGGTAATTTTGTTTTTGATATGTTTTAATCAATACTTCTGATGGTCAAAAACTTAGAAACAATTAATTCATCAACACCATGACATTAGGGAGTTATATGCTAACAGCTTTTAGATTAACATTTTTTAATTTGACACAAATATTTAACTGAGGGTTGGGAGAAGTCCTTTCTGACAGACACAAGGGAACATCTGACAGCATTCATCCACTATTTGCTTCTCTGTGAATTTTCTCTGTGAAATAGGGCACAGTTCAAGTGTAATTTGAGCATGACTCTTCATTGGTTAGTGTGTCAATTGAAGTATAGTTGCTTTCCATTAAATAAATAATAATAACTCATTAATATGCAGTGTTTTTCAGCGTTAACTTCTCCATAGTGTAAACTTATCTCCTGCATGATCAGACACCATGTTTCATACTCAGGAAGGAAAGTCGGCCTTAAGGCCATTGCATAGCAGCCAATATTTTTCTGCAAGCCAGTAATTCATACTTAGTATTTTTTCAAGCTTACACACAAGGTATGTATTGTTGTTAAGCAGGACCCATTTGACTTTCCAGAAGTTTTGTGTCTGGTAAGCACACACCTGACCAATGAGAGCACTCATCATTGGCACTTATGTCCCACTCAGTCAAAATAATCAACATGGTGGCTCTTTAGATGATGTGTTTACATCACTGAAGCCTGTTTTATTAAACCAAAGACATTAAAACAAGAAGGATGATGACTTTACAGACAATATATATGGAGGAGGAAATTACTAGAGCTGCAGTATGGTGATGATTTGTGTATATTCAAGCTTCTACCACTGTACAAAACTGGTGCTGAAGAAGCTGGGGTTCAGCTTCAGCTTGTGAAATAAATGGCAAAAAAAATATCCAATCCTCCTCTTTTACACAATCAGATATGCCCATTCAGTTTCTGTTTACATACTCTGTCCTAGGTCACTGTCACTCTATGTTGAGTTGAGTTTGGCGCCCTTGGTTGCAATTTTTTTAAAGATGTTCACAACATATAAATGTAAATGTGTATCACTTTTAACATGACTAGAAAAATAAATCAAAAATCGCTTCAGTATTAATCCCAGTGTCTTGACATTTATATACACTGAACTTGATCTATAAAGGCCTTTAAACTATGAGAATGAATAGGATTTGTAACATTAATCTTGCACTGACTTTGATTATGTCAAAAGTACAATATTTATCTTTTGGATGCAGGGAGTAAAAAGCCATAAGATTTCCAAAAAAGTTCACTAAAAATACTAAAAAAGGCCAATGCCGTACAAGATGATTCACAAAAACAGATTTAGGAAGGGCATGGCCTCTCAAGATGACCACTGTGTTTCAAGGTAGCAATGTCTTTTTTTATTTGTTGATAGACCTGCATATTTTCTGCTGATTAAGGAGAATGGACTCCCATTCAAAAGGAGATGTTCAAGAAGGGGGTTGTACATGTGGTTGCTATTTGTTAGGAATGGTGCTGCATGAGGTAGGGGGAGAGGGGAGCAGTGAGGGGAGTCAAGAGGTCTGCAGTTGAGATGCAGTCAATCCAGCCTATGAATATTTTGTATGAGTGTGCGTTTGTTTAAGAGGGACTGAGCGTGTGTGTGTGTGTTGGTGTGCAGGGTCAGGGAAAGGGAGACGGGCTAAAGGGTGAAGGTCATAATGCTTAAGGGAAAGGAGATCGGGTCTATGGTGAGAGGTGGTCAAACTGTGAAAGGTCACAGTGTGTTTAGGTCTCATAGGAATAAAGGTTTATGGAAGAGCTGTGTGAGAAAGCAGCTAAGGAAGTGAAGAGAGTTGTTAGCTCAAGCGCCAACATTAGGTGATGCTGGAGCACTGTGAGCGGCAATAGCAGGATTATACCAGGAGTACAGGTAAAACTGCATGCTGGTTAAATGCTGCTGTTCCCATATCAGCACTTCGAGAATGCTGATGCAAAGTCCTTTCTTAGAAGCAATAACCCTGTCAATCTGAACAAAACTACTACATGATCCCATGTGTAATTCTTGTACAGCCCTATATGATTGACTTTTGAGAGGGAGCTGAGACAGGATAAAAAGTACTTTTCATATATCATCAGTTTTTCTATCAAAGACAAGTCACAAGCAGAGCAATATCATTATTGTTGTTATAACGTACTGAGAAGACTTACATAGGTAGGGTCTTAGTGACTTACACATGAAGGGCTTGACACTGCTGTGGATGTGCTTATGCTGCTTGAGGCCTGAAGACGTAGCGAACGTCTTGCCGCAGTCAGAGCAGGCGTGGGCCCGCGCCCCGACGTGCTGCGAGCGGATGTGCCTCTGCAGGTTACTGGGGTCTGTGAACACCTGCTGGGGGGAGCAAGCACACAGACACACGAGGGAGTTAGTATCTGCCCCTAACACATGATGAAAAGGAAATCTCCCATACAAATGTGGACACACAGATTCAAAGTTCTCATTCATCCAATTTCCCGCCAAATTTCATCACTTTACCTTTGAGCAGTTTTCACACTCATAGTGCTTGCCGCTGTCGTGTGACATCTGATGTCGGATCAGGTTTGATTTCCAGTTGAAGGCTTTGGGACACTGGTCACACTTGTACTCCCTCTCCTCAGAGTGGGACAGTATGTGGGCCTCCAGACTACAGGAAACACAAAACACAAACACCGTTGAGGCCAAAAAAATGTGTCTTGTATTTTCCATTTGCAGTGATAAAGGTCATTTGCTTTTGTCTTTCAGACTGGATGCATAATGGCTGCAGAACCTATCAGCTCTGGTTTATGACACCACAGCAGAAGCTACATTTGGCTGCATCTCCTTGCTACCCCAGCCCTCTCCACATGATCTTCAACATGTAAGGACATTTGATTTATATATATTAAAGATTTTATGCAGGGAGGGTGAGAGCTCATTTATTGACATGAGAATAATGATGAAGAAATGTCCCTTTATGTGACATAGATTATTTTAAGATATAGCTAACCCAAGAATTCTTCAGAATAAAAGTATTCTGTATGAATAAGGGAAGTCTCTACACAAAAATGTAATTTGAACAACACAAATGGAAAATGTGCTGTAATCTACTGTGTTAGCTGTGCAGATATATACTCCTCAAAGAAAAGTCATGAAATTGTCATTTTGGTTGATTGTTTCTCCCTGTCAACAGTTTGCTATATTTTTGAATTAGAAGGCTTGATTAGTCACCTTTACAATGTGTTGTAAGGTTTGTGCATTTGTGAAATTAACACTTTAGCTTAATGTGTGGAAAGTGCCCCACAATCCCCTCTTTGCATGGAAGAAAAAATTAGGAAATGGTGTTCTTGGGGTATTGTCTTACTGGGATGCTTCCTTGTGGTCTTTCTTTGACCAGGAAAGCCTTGGCTTGGTAACATGTGAATAAAAATGCTTATCTTTGGAAACATGGGACACTGACATCATGTGGCCAACACGTGTTCAGTTTGAAATGATCCTTGGACAGTCATCTGTTACAGTACTACAGCAACTTATGCTGTATTGTAAAAAGTTTTTTTTACCTCTGCCATAATTATAGAACATCAGCTTGAAATGTTGCAGCCTTTATATGTGTTACTGCAAGATTAATCCCCCCAGAGTATAAGATATAAACAGCCACTGTGACTGCTGAACAAATAAGGATGAATGTGTGATGCTGTTCCTGAAATGATCATGTTTTCTTTCATGCTTCACTGGGTATGTCTCTTGAGGTTCAATTACAGCCAGGGCTGGAGCCCTAAACTCAACTGTAGAATGATGATAGTGTCAATATATTTAAGGTCACCTTTAATGTAACACTACTCAACATTAGAAGTCTGACAGCTTTATCTGTCCATGTTCATTCTCTATCCTCCATACAGGACCAACACACAGAAAGGATTTAAAAGGATTAAGAACCATGTCCATCTACGTGAAAGCAGTCTCTGTGTGTAACAATTCTGATAGAGAAACCAAAGAATCTATATATAACTTACTATTTATGAATACAACAAAAACATCATGTTAAGAAATATAATAAAATATAAAACAAAGTTTTTGGTTGTATTTGTGTCATGGTTTTTGGATCATTAGTTAATGATTGTCTTTTTCTAATAGTGTGAATTAAATCCCTGTATCTTGCAGAGGGTTGTATGGGTTTTTATGGCCTGCATTTATTTTGAATTAATTTATTCAAAGTTTTGTTTTATTGTGTACTTTGTTGATTAATATCTTGTAAATAAGGGGCAGAGGGTATTAGATTATTCTTCTCTCCACTCCTTTAACGAGAGTGACTTTTTATGTTTGCATTTAGTTTGCTTTTTTAACTAATAAATGGAGTAAATAAATATATATAAAAAAGGAATAAAACAAAATATGTGAGGAAGGAGGCTGAAGCCTATCCCAGCCATCATTAGGTGAGAGCTAGGGTATACCCTGAACTGGCTGCTAGTCAATTACAAGGCTGACATATAAAGACAAACAAGCAGAATTAAACACAATCAAACTACAAGCCATTTAGATTCACTAATTGATGTAACAAGCATCCTTTTAGACTGTAGGGGGTGCTGGAGTATCTATTAAGAACACTCTGCACTCAAAGGGAGAACATGTTGACTAAACACAGAAAAAGAACCTTTCTATGGAAAGACAAACTTTAAAAAATATATTTCATGAATCTGAGTGATTCAACTTTCCACTATTCACCTCTGAGCGTCAGGAAAGGCCTGGTCACACTCCTTACACTCATGCAGACCATGAGACATGTGGAGGGGTCTCAAGTCTTGAGGTTCCTGGGCCTTCAGGTCACTATCCCCTCCTGGAATACCAGAGAAACAAACAAAAAAAAAACAGTCATTTTGATGAGGGTCCTTATATATGTTTGTGTGGTGTCACATGGTATATGTATGTCAGATAAACTAAATGTTTCAGCTTTACATGTTTGAATACCACTCACAGCGGACTAAATTCTGGTCATATGGCGATGATACATGTGAGTGTAACAGCAAATTGGAGAGCTGTGCAGTCTTGAGGTAAGTGTGGTCTCTAAAAACCATCTTTTCCATCACTAAGATCTTAAGAAGGAAATGAAGCAACTCCTATTGCCACAAGCTCTGGTTCATTATATTGTCTGTGGTCCAGTCTCTGACAAATAAGACTAAATCTCAAGGTCGTACACAAAGCTTTTTTAAGTCAGACAATGAGGGAAAAAAAAATCCTCACTTGAATTGTGTAACAGTAGTCATGTAGGTACAATTATCTGGACTTAATCACTATAAAGACTGTTTATTTTTAAAAGAAGGCTCTACCAATCAAAGTAAAGCTCAAACCTGGGTTAAGGAAAGAGGACGGGGGCATCCCACACGGCTGCTTCTGGTGGTCCAGTAGCTGGTTACGGGACTCAAAGTGCTGGTCACAGTCCTCACAGCGGTACTGCCTCTCCTCTGAAAAGACACAGACAGCACCATTTAATGAATTTGAGTGAAGTTTACTCATTACAGCAAATAATAAAGTGCTTTACTGTGTGTGTATGCCAACCATGAATATCAGGAGCCATAGTATCACATGAATACTCTTCAGCCTTCATGAAAAGCAGCAGCTCCTCACCGGGGAAAATCTCTCGGGTGACTTTGTAGAAGATCTGTAACCAGACAAGAGCAATCAAATGTTAACACTGAATTCAAACAAACTTGGATAAACTTGCTCTACTAGTGCAAAAATAATTAGCTTTCCCCCCTTTTGTTCCCTTATGATTTTATGACAGCATTTTATTAAATGCATCTGATACCTTACACCAGCAGAGGTCACTTGTAGTAAACACACAGAATGCCTATTTTTACAATAAAGTTTGTACTAACATCACAATACATGGGAGATATGTGCACAAAACCCCACCAATCATCAACAAGGAATCATAGACATCTAAATAAAAAACATAAGTCAAGCATAAACAAACTCTTCAATCATAACATGTTTCATAAATGATGGAATCACAGGGAAACACACGGACTGTCAAAAACTCTACTTGAGTGTGAATAAAGGGATTCAGGAAAGTGCAGTGGCAACAATTTAGGTTAAAGAGTGTTAAAGATGCATCAACATGTAACAGAGGATGCTGGGCTTGAACCCTTGACCTCATGGTGATGGAGAATTTCTCACTGAACCTAGCCACAGACATACTGTATAAAATGTCATTACCTATTTTTTCAGTTTTTATTTAGTTTGATGTTCATTTTCTAACAAAACACAAAGTTTATACACAAAGGTAGGAATGTTTTAGCCCTGTGAAATGTATCTGCATGGTCCCATGTAAGAGGTGCAGTTGTAGCTCATAATGAATGTCAGTCTGTAACAGCTGAAGGTTAATCAACAAAATAAAAAATAAATAAAAAAAATAAAAAAATACAATATTACAAAGTTCCTGAATAAAAGTCAATTATCAAGCTGTTTTTTTCCTCAGATGTTCCAGATGGGTTGTCATTATCTATGGCTCTTGACCTGACTTTACTTTTTTTTAATGCAAGATCTATTTCCAAAATGCTTCATCTTAATCTGTGTCATGAAGACCATTTTTTTTTGGCTCGCTAGAAAAAACAAACTTGTTATTTTATTCACTGATAAATTATAATAATCTCAGTGTTATAAAAGTTTTTTATTGAAATAACATCAGTGTTCCCATGTATGTTTTTTATAAGTTACATTAAAAAATGTAAATATCAAAAAGGGACAGATAAAACATGTCTATGATCATACAAACATGACATCTACTTCAGAACAACTAGAGAACCAAAATTTAATGAAAACAACAAAAGTGAACTCTTGTTACGTAAACTGACAACATATTTGCACACAAAAACAATTATTCTATCACCTTTGACATCTTAAAGAAGAATATAGGCTGGCACCACTTCATGCCAAGGTTAATACATTTTCCCCCTTTTTTTCCTCACTCAGTCAAATTCTAAATAAATTAGATCTTACACACTTTCATATCAAACTTAGTTGATTATCATTTGTCCTGAAAGGACCTACCAGAGGTGTATATATATATATATATATATATATATATATATATATATATATATATATATATATATATATGAGACTGTAAAACCAATAACACAATAGACAAAACAACTATTAAAGGTAAAGTACATTTAAGTGGCTATATCATGTAACAACATATTAAATAATTCCTAAAAATGAAATCTGGCAAACAAGAAGGTTTGTGGTTGATCTATTTCTTCTCTATACTGTTAACTGTTGATGATTTATGACACATACATTTTTTTTTATATTTCTGTAGTTATTTTGTAAGAAAAATCCATGTGATGATAACCATGTCCCTGTAAGAATAGTTTTACCATCCACCAACATTCTGTAATCATGACAGGAATTGAGAACCATAAGGCACTAACGACTATAAAGGTTTGTGCTCTACAAGCTCCTCGTCAGTGACAATGGTGTCATCTGAGCTGCTCATGAATGTGAAGGACGTTATCATGGCAGAGACAGAAGCAGTCTACTGTAGCTAGCTTTTATACAAAGTAAAGACAACAGTGTAAAGTGCAACATATGAGGCAGTTTGATTTCAAGCCAAAGTGGAAACTACAGAAATGTACTTAAATATTTGGTGATACAGCTGTATAGATATGCAACGTGTGATGGTGTTGATGTAAAAAGAAAAAAAGACAGAAGACCATCTTTTGTAGTTTGACTCCACAGGAATAATAATGGAATTGCTTAAGAAGAATTCCTAAGTAGAACCAATGCTGGTATCGACAACACTAAAGTACTGTCAGTCTCCATTCCTTTCTATTAAACGTGTCCTGGAATTGACGAGAAAAGAAAAAAAACAAAACAGTCAGACTCCTCAAACTGTAATCCGACACAGGCGTTAGAGGTTTATTTGATCATGCCATAAGAATTAAGACAGTTAATCATCGTTTTATTTTTTTAACCAATGACCATATACAGTACATCCTTCCTCAAAGAGTACCACAAAGGTTTGTTTTTTTCAGTATAGTTTTTTGTTTTCTGTCACTTTTCAGGTACATATCAGAGATGAGGGCTGACAGTGTAAGGTATTGTTACATTTAAAAATATCTTTTGGGTGTATCTTTGTAGTCTGTAATGACAAAGCACTGAGTGAATTCAATACATCCCATGAGAAATCGATAGACAGATGAAAACTGTGTTCCGGCTAAGCACGGGGGTCACTTATTTTGCCTTTTCCTAAAGAATCAGCTGAGAGAGCCTGGGACTGTGGAGCTTCCCATGGACACACAATAGCCTTTCTCTGAGAAACAATCAGACATAGCGTTATTTTTGGCATGCTTTGGAGGTTTCACATATTACCTTCCTCTGCCGCATCAACATGACAATGACCATGTGGGAATTTATTAGAAATGCAATAAGGAGGAAGGGGAGAGGGTTCTGGGAAGGAAAGGGTCACAGGTACACAGCTTGGACAGGATTCCAAGGCTCCACAGAGACTTATGATAAATATCTTTGTTTTATGAGAGATCATGATGCCTCTGGTGCTTTAATTGTTTGTGTCATTGTTAACCTTCTGGGAAATAATATGACAGTGCAGATTATTTTGGCCAACACTGTGACTCATTGAAGCACAGGATGCTCTTGTACAGGAAGCCATTAAAGAAGAACTCAGATAGATAGAAATAAACTTGTGGTCTGAATTTTCTCATCTGGTATCGTTAATCAATGAGGTCTGAGGAAAGAGTGCAGACTTATTTGTTGCACTTTTGTTCTCTGCTTGGAGAAAAATTCAGCTCAGATCATCATCAGCACAGATCTGCAGCAGCATTGCACCCTGTGGTTTTAATGAAGGAGCAGAGGGAGCAGAAGTGTGAGGAGCTTTAATCCCTGACATGCTCCACTCTAGCCTCTTTCTACACCACTGGTTCAAAACTGGTGGGTCAGAACCTAAAAGTGATCATGGAGGTTGCATATTTGTGTTGAGAGAAAAAAAAAACACATCAAAGCTGCTGGACCTCCTTATCCAAAACATTTTTTTATTCAAAAAAGGCAAAAAGAAAAAAAAAACAGAACGAATATTGTGGTATTCTGATTGAGATATTTTTTTTAAACTTTGATTTGGTTAAAAGTTTAAGCAGTTTTTTGCCTGACAGTGTCAAAAATCTTTTAATAGCTGGAATGAGACGGAACACACTCTCGCTACGCTGCCTCTGGTGAGCAAGAGAGGCTTCCCTCTGTTTTACATTTTGGACAAGATGACAGTGTCAGCTGCCAACATTTGGCTTCCAACAGATCAGTTTGTACTTATTTTTCAATAGACCTCATTCTCCCTGTTGATTTGTTTAACTAATAAGGACACAAGCCCAAATTCTTCTAGATCCCCATCTCAATGAGAAAATCTAAAAACAATCAAATAGAAGATTAATGCTGTCAGATGCTCCAATGTGGCTGTAAGCTACAAAGAAAGTAATGCTAAAAGGACTTTTCCTTAACCTGACATCTTTTTTTTTCTGTTAACTCAAAATGTAACAGTTTTAAGCAAAAATACTACCCTGAAATAGTTACTGAAAGTAATGTTTATAAATATCACCAACAAGCTAATCTTAGCTTTTTGAGGATTGATGAAAAACTGCATGTAAATAGCTTAATTTTTGGTCCAAACATTAAAAAAAAACATAAAATGGCCCAATCACTCTTTCGGCATTTATCATTTTAGTGGTGTAGGGGGAATGATTCCCCATTATAGCTGTATATGAACCATCTATGTTGATGTTCTAGTGAAGACTTTGTGTTTCAAGTTATATAATCCATTTTCTGGGTGCAATACAAAGGTCTAATGTGCCTAAAATGTATAGGTAACATAATTTTGTCAAATTTTCTTTTTTTTATTTTTTTTTTTATAAAGATATGAATTGTTTGATAGAGACTTTAAATATATAAGCCTGTGCTGCGGCTCCACACTGTGGTCAGTGCTGGCTGATATTTTTTTTTGCCCTTCTGGCCTGCTTCTGTGTAACTGTTTAATTTTCTATTATTAAAACTTCAGCATCATTGAAAACAAAAAACATGCCTTGTTGAAAATAAAAAGTTTAAACTTGATTTGTAGAAGTTTAACCTTTTAGATTTCTATTTTTTGATAACTCTATACGCATTTGTTAACACATCAGAGAGCACAAACAGAGCTATTCTTAATATGATATTTATGCACTACACTGTACACATACTGTGTACATACAGTACTGTATACTCACTGTCAAGATCCAAAAATCTTAGGACAGACATTTGCTCGATTTTTGAAATACCTGCAGTGACATTTTTGATTGTGCTCAGAATCTGGATGTAAAGTTGGTGGATTTTGAACAGTCATTTGTGATGTCATAAATAACTTGGTCAATAAAAAAAATAAACACCAAGTCCTGGCCTCAACAAGGTAACAAAACTACTTCACTCCCACTCAGTCAGCCTCTGATTTTAATGCAATAGCCCACAGCCCACAGAGCCCTGAGAAATCATCTCAATCTAAAAAAAAAAGCTGTTCAAGAATAAGATCTGCAGATACTTAGAGACGTTTGCTTCTCCATTTTTTTAGCAGTTTTTCAAGGATGTATAATGATAAATTGATTCTCGTGTTCTATTAAATTTTCAAAAGCTCAAATGACATGTTCCCTGAGGCTGTAACACTTGTTTCATAATAAAATAGCATTATCTTTAATATTGCTTTGTATGACTTTTGGTGGTGCTTTTTATTCTAATATATGCAATGGCATAATTTCAAGAGAAATGATCAATCATTTTCATGCCTGAGCTAAAAAGAGATACAAAATAATAGCATAATAAGCCTTTTTTGTGACTCATAATGACATAAAATATCTCAATGTCAAATATTGCACAGAAATATTAAAGATTTAAATGCAACACTGATCACAAACATGCCAATAACTCAACAGTTTATGGCCTTGCATCATGGGCCCTTGTTCCGACATTTCTCCCCTCAATGGCACCCCTTCAGTAGCTTCATGCCCCTGTAAAGCCGCGTTACTTTGTGAATTGACACAAAACTCACAAAGAATCATAATGAGCAGTCTGAGGTGTAATGAAGATTGAGCTTCTGAACTGTGTTTCTGCATGGCCACTTGGCAGGGCTCTCGATGTACTGAAGCATTTTGTGGAAAGATGGCCATTTATTTCAATTCACTCTGTTTTTCCCTGATGACAAGTTTGTTTTTGTTATTTTCTGTCGGCCTTGAGTGCTCCAGCTCATTTCTGGTTTCCTCATGATAATGTGTTCATTTCTTGAGGCATCTTTAAAACAACCAAAATGCACCTTATCACTGGTTTGCACTTTTTTAACATATTTGTTTTATCCAAAATAACGTTTATATTCTTACAACCCAAACTGCAACATTTTCCAAAGAAAAGGGAAGCACACTTGAGAGTCAGTGCTCTACGCAGCAAACACTCATGTGTACGAAGCTGCACCGTGCTTGAACACACACACACACCCACACACACACACAAAAGTAGACACACTCTTTCCTTTGTCCGTCACCTCTGTAGGGCCACAAAAATATTGTGATTAAGAAACAATTGGACAGCAGTTCAAACAGACATGTGAGTCTGCAGGGAATCCGCTCTGAGTGACTGATACTGAATCTGATGAGGGAGGCTCTTTGGACAGCCAGCAGGGCGCGGACGAAGGCCTCGGAACATAAAAGTTAATGGACACTGTCAAAACGGCTTTGTCCATAAATACAGGACTACAGGTTCATGGCGAAGAGAAACTATGAGTCTGTAATTTTAGGAGGACATAATCAAGGATAACATGAGAAAGTCAAAAGCCAGGTGAGGGTTTTTGAAATCAGCTCTGTATGTCTGACCTTCGACCCTCTCTTTTAGGGATCAATAAACGTCTCTGTTTCTCTGTAATTGCTGCTCTGGTGGATGTGTTTCTGGGGGAAGCGTAAGTGCACACATAAGCAGGCACAGGAGGGTGCTTACTAATAAGAGGGGGAATTCCCCTCAACAGCTCTACCTCTTCCCCCCACAGGGCCAACACTGATAAAGAGTGAAAACACACACGATTAAAAGAGCAGAGCCTCGGTGCAGAGCAGCACAGTGTGATTGGTCAGCCCGAGCATGACACAGACACATTAACAAACACTAACTGACTGACCTCCCCTTTTAACAGTGGCTTAAAATAACAGGTTAGTCTGTAGATAAGATAGTCAGGGTGTCTGAGTTCACACAGCCGTCTGCCACAGACATTTTTTACTCTGATTGACAACAAAACTCTCTGTTTTAAAACATACAAGAATCTATCAGTGACTAAATGCAAATCTGCTCTTCTGCTCTCTGCATACTAACTGAGTAAATCTGGAGTTATTCTGATGTTTAATTACCTTTTCTTTTCTAGAAAAGTCAACGGGAGTCAAATTCCTCATATCTGGTCTATAAAAATGATTCTGATTCTGATATTTGACAAAAGTAAATTACTGTAATCACTGTTTTGGCCTAAAGAAGAGACATTACTACCCCCATAATTTCATGTTATTATAGGTTACTATTTTTTATGATTATTGTTATTTGTGAAAGCCTTGGTATGGCACACCAAAATCAATTCTTACTGCATCCTTCTATTGGCTGACAGCTATTCCAGACACCAGTCTTCCTCTTCCTTTAGGACAAGACAATGGCTCTCAACTTGTCAACTACCTTTCTTAAGAAACTGTGGCCCACATTTTTAACAGACTCTCAACCACCCAATTGTACATTCGGTAAAAGAGTTGTGATCTTAGATGGAACAAACCTTACAACTGAATCCCATGCACAAAACATGTGCATCAACACAGAAAGCCCTGCATTCTTGTTGTCTTCATTAGATTTCTATGATATCACCAAAACTTGCATATCTGAAATTGAAAGACATCCTCATATCACCATGTAAAATCTATTTTGATTTACCAAGAACAAAAAAACTAAGTTGAGATCTCAAGAAAACATTCAAAAACTACAAAAATGATGACAACAAAACCCAAAACCAAAACAAAAAAACGATTGTTAAAACAAACTGAGTAATGTAAATTGTCTGGATGCATTTCTGCTGAGAACTTTTGCACCAAATAGACTTTTTCCATGCTTTGTTTGTCTTTTCTCTTTCAGGCTCACATCTGCAGTCCACTGGAAACACAGAAAATGTGACTTGTTGTTGATAAAGCAAAACATGCAGGAACAGAGCCCATTCAGGCAAAGAAACGACAAAAATTCCAAACCAACAAACTTTACTACTTTAAATATAGCCATTTTTAGCCAAATCTTTGTAGCAACTTACACTTTAAAATCCTAAGGTCCGATATTTTTTTTTAAAAATAAGTTTATACTCATGTTTTGGGGAATAAGGTTTCTTTCATGATATTTTCAGTCTGGAAGTGAACAGATCTGAAGGGACTGAGATGGTGAATGGTTTTACAAAGAGAGGCTACCTTTCCCCTACTCGTACACAGATGGCGCCACTGTGTCAGAAAGACAGTAAAAAATGCAAATAAAACCAAAACAAAAGAAAAATCAAAAATAGCAAGTAAGTAATTACCTCTAAAAACAACTATTAAAAACTATTTTTAGCTCAGAAAGAAAGAAACAGTCGAAATCCTTTTTCAAGATTTTTTTGTCATAAGTAGTCAGGATAATGTTATGGATCTTTATGGCTCTGCAATAAAACCTAAGAGTCCTGAACTGGACACATTTTTATGTCTTCTGTGAAATAGGACATTATATTTCTGTGCTTGAAGTTGATTTTTTTCCCCCTGAACCAAGGGTGTAAACGCCCAAAACACAGTTCCTCTGCTCTATGACACATCTAATTAGAACATAAGGATTAACAGTCCATGTAGAAGTGTTCGATAAGCTACTTAAACATTAAAAGACCTTTTTCTTTTATTTTGTTTTACAAACATATATATATAGAGAGGCATTTATAATGAGATAATACCCTTCCAGGGGCTCTTCTTACTCAAATCATGCTGTAGGGTTAATAATACAAACACTTTAAGGTTTAAGTAAACACATGGGGCATCCTTGTATCGTAGTCATTAACTTAATAATTAATCATGCTCATAATATATTTAATGTGTGCTGTCTCCATGGACATTAATTTATGGCGTCCCTATTGACCTCTCTTTCTCTCCCTTTCTGTCAAAGGTCCCAGCCATAAGAGGATAAGAGGCTCTAATCGACTCTGTTACCTTGACACCATTAGTCATTAGCATTGTAAACACAGTCACATTTTCCTGCTCCCACCCTGCCGGACGAGTCCAAGCTCACACAGAGCTCATTGGACAGGTATGTCTTTGGCTCATGTCGCCTGCCATTGTATAGGCTACTCTAGCTCTGAGCTCTGCTTTAAGAGGGAAAAAAAAATAAATTATCACGCTGTTTAAATACCAAAAAACTTTGGTATAGAAATATTTGCCTGACGCACATGACCGAGGAAAAGGTGACAATAAAAAACACCCAAAAGAAATTTAAAAGTATGACAAAGTTTAAGAGCAGGAGTGGTTTCAGCCATTTCAAGGTCCTGGGCCTAGACAATTTGAGGCCCTATGAATGTCCCTATGGATCAATCAGACAAAAAATGCTTAAATATTTAGACATTCTGAGACTTGCTGGAGGTTTTGAATCACAGAAACACACCAAATATGATTCCACTGTCGAAGTTCATCAAACTGAACAACAGTCTAAATAATTATGAAGCCTAAAAATCCACCCTATGAGCCACAGATGGTCTCTTTCAAATCAATGCAGCCCCCAACCAAATATGATTTAGATAACCCTGATTCAGACATTTTACATTGGACTAATGGCACGTGTGAACATTTACTCTTCGGACTTGGACTCAGCCACAGGGGACTACAGACTCAAACACTGACACATAGTTAGGCCTATTAGAGGATTCAGACCTGAGCAAGGACTCAACCCAGACCCTTTTTGGAGACTATGAATTTGATTTAGGCTTAATCATTGAGGACTTGAGACTTGGACTTTGACTCTTACTCAGGCAATGGGGACTCAACCCAAAAGTAATTTTGAACCTTCTTTGCAGACTGGGACTTGCACTTGAATTAAATTCAAGGGACAATTAGACTAATAACTGGACTTAAACTGACACAACAAGGACTTGACTAAAAGTTGACCCCAGAAATCTCCTTCTGGGACTTGGACAGAAAATAAAACAGTGCCCTTTCAGAGACTTGGAATTAACTACTGGGAACTCAGGATTTGGACTCTTGAGTTCAGGCAATGAGGACTCAGTATGACTCACCTTCTATAGGTGAGTCTTGAGACTTGTAAGAGGACTCTGACTGCACCATCAGGACCTTGAGGCTCTGACTCAAACTCAGGTAATGAAGACTGAACTCACACTGAACACAGAACTGTTGCTTGGGGTCTGGACTTTGGACTGCATCTCAAAGCAGAACCTTCTTTCAAAACACGTACTTCACCACTAGGTACTCAAGACTCAGACTCCGACCAGAACTTGAGCAATGAGGACCATAGTAGGATTTGCCTATGAGTGTTTTTTGTGGACTCAAGGCATGGGCTTAAGCTCAGAAGCTTCTCAGAGTACTCAGACTTGAACGAGGACTTAACCTCTGATGACTCAAGACTCACACTCAATCTTCGTCTAAAATGACCTGAGACTCAACTGAATCTTCTTTGATGACTTGGACTTGCACTAGGATCTGAGAAGTGGGGACAGGAGATAGACTGGACCTTGGGAACTGGTGACTGGACTACATTGCATTGTGCAGCTCAGACAGTGTGCAGGACTTTACCTTCAAAATTTGCAACCAAAGTGAAAGAAAACTGTCCAGACTGCTTAAATAACCATGTAACAACTAAGTAATAACCATAGTAATAACTTAGAAACAGATCATTTCATCACTGATTTTTTTTAAATCAGCTTTTGAAACTGCTTTTTTGAACACATAAATTGGCAAAGTCAAGTTACCCAAGCATTGAGAAACATTTCTACCTGACTGCACTATCTAGAAAGTGTGCAGTACATTTAAAACATGTCTTAATAACCAAAATCAGCTGTAATAATTCAAACTCATAATGAACTGATCTTTATAAGTAAGTCTTGAGTGCTTTAATTAACTGAATTAGCCTGTGCCTGTTATCGCAGTGAGTTACAATCCTCTCATCGTTTCATCTCCAGTGTATTTACACAGTGAATGACTGTCAGTGTTTAGCTAATATGCCCCTTGGCCACTTCATTCCACTCAATACTGAGCAAGAATCAATAGAACCAATGAGATTAACGCTCATATCCACCCGCACTGTCTTATGAAAGGCTCTTCTGGGCCTCGTTTGGATGATGTTAATTACACTTCTAATCCATTTTGCTTTCAGTTGAATCAGTGGAGTGAGAAGCGCAGTGGAGGCTTTTTCAGACGCTAATTGCCCTAATTATCTGAACGACAAAACATGCTGATCGTGGATGGATGTGAACGGAGGAGGAGCACTCAGGCTGTGATGCATCAGGACAGATGAAGAGAAAGGACTTGATTCAAAGCTGTGTGCGAGATTCTTGTCAGGAATCATTTCTTTCAGATCTAGTTTTCCATTTTAAAAACACGACTTTTTTTCTGTATGGACTGAATTCAAACCATGTTACAGCATGTCACATAAAGTGCAGAATGGAGTGTGACTCACAAACAGCACACCTGCCACCTCCTTCCTCTCTGCTCCTTCCTGTTGCACTCGGCTTTGCAGTGTCAAATATATAAAGCAATAAAAACTGAAAGGTCATGAAAATAAAGGCAGCTCTTGTTTAGTAAAGTTTAAATACCGTACATGCAGCTAAATTTAGTACTGCATTAGTCCTATAAAATTTCAGTGACAGGACATTTAAAAGTGACAATATTTTGGAGCCGCTTAAGTCAAACTCTAAACATATTTATTTGTACTGCCTCATGTCATTTGCTGGGAAAATCTGAGCAGTTAAATGTCAAGAGAGTAAGAAGTCAAGTGACTCTGAAAATCCTCTGCTATTGACATTTTTAGTTCTAACACCTGTAAGGAGTTTACAAACAGGGTGTTCTTCTCAAGACCAAGGTGTTAAATCTGAAGACATATTTAATACTGCTTAACACCTTTTCAAAGAGCCTCCTGCATTTTAATATCCCACTGTGATCTCAGTATCAAAATGGTTAGGCAAAAATAAAACAGCTGAGTTATGAACATGAAGCAAAGGTTATTTAGAAAAATCGTTTTAGTTAAGAGTATAATAAACCATGATACCATGAATGTTTGTATTAATCACATTTGAGTGAGTAATGCTGTTCATAACACCCATCAAACTTTATGAGATGGTCCACAAGGATGATAAAAATATAAAAAGTAATTATAAGACTTAAATCATGATTGACCTAGTCTAATTAATGGCAGACTGATCATTAAGAACACCATGAATATGATCAATAACTTAATAATTTAAGCCTGACACATCTTAATAAATGCTTAAACTACCATATGAAGTAAAGCATGAGATGCTGTTAATGCCCGTGCATCCCTTTTATTTCATTATAAATAAACTGCATGAATTCATGCTTTAGTGTTTTATTCATGTGTATTTCCTGATGATATGTGGACTCTTAATTTAAACATCTCAGAAATACTTTCAAAACCAGCAAACAGCCAATAAATCAAACTGAAACTGAAACTAAAATAAAGGTCAAACTTAACACAGCTTTAGACAATAACGTCTTTGTTGCTAGGATCTTGTATTACCTTGTATTCTTGATATATTAAACAGATTATTATCATGCCTGTGTTATTTATATTGTTTGGAAATGTTTCTCAGGTTTATTTTATTTGCTTTTATTTGTGCAAAAGTGTTTGACAAATAAAGACAGTATTATTATTATCATTATTATCATGAATACTAAAACCAGACTATGAGCTTAATATTGAGTAATTTTGCATTTAAGACTTAAATAAACATTGTAAAGACATAACCTTTTCAAAAACAAAGCAAATTCATCAACTTTTGACAATAACAAGACCCTGCAGATGTTTGCTCAGTAACTGAAATATCTGTTTTAATTTCATCTCTAGATCAAAACAGAGTATTATGGTCAGGTAAGTGAAAAATAATAAGGTGAGTAATGATTTTCCCCGTCATTCACATCATGTTATAAGTTCACATGTCAAGAAAGATGTGTAAATATTATTTTTTGAAAACAGTGGAAATATTGCAAATAATGTTAAAATACAATACCAAGGAATGATTCAAATTTTGAGAAAAAAAATCAAAATACAGGGAATAACGCTCGAAAGCAATGTTGAGAACAAAGTCGAGAATGATTTTTACCTTTTTCTCAAAGTGCATCATCCAACAAATGGGCTTTTCTGAACATATTATCTCCAGCCTTTCTCTGAAACTGCTCTTCTAATCGAAGATAATACAATTAAGTAAGTCAAAAATTAAAAAGATATATATGTATATGTATATTATTAGAAGAAATACAACTGTTATTTTCTGTCCCATAAATTTTATTGAAGTTGAAGCAAAAATGTACTCCAACATAATGACAATTGCGCTTTGCATTATTCAGTACATTTTTGGCATGTTTTTTTTTTCCATGCCCACATTCATGACACACTGAAAACCTCCATGACTCACTTCGGGTCCATGACCAGCCACTTGAGAACCAATGAAGTAGAACAGCAGTTCTATATCGGTGGGGAGGACCTGAGGATGGGTTGTTGAGCTGTGTTGAATGATGTGTTAAATGTGTCTATAAGTCAATAAAAGCTGTAAGTGGAAATAAATTCATATACTCAATTTTGCTCTGTCTTCCTTACAATATCCAGTAAATGTTACTTGCTTTGTCCAGGCCCAAACACATTAATCTATAACCTATAATCTTGGGTAAACAGAGTTATTTCTGACATGTCAATGGAGACATTTCTCAAGATCTCAAGCGAACAATTGAAACATGTTGTCAAGGGAAACAGAACTGTGTTCATGCAAACCCGAGGCGTCTGTAACGGTGGGCATAAAGTTTCATCCTGTCTCTTTGTTTAATGACATGTTTTGATCCATCTGAGGTCCTAAATGCAACATTTTTCATTAGTGGTTAAAAATTCTTGGAAATTCTGGTTGCAATCTCTCATTTAGGAGGTGGTGATGGGTCCTGAGGCTAGACCAACAAGCAACAAATGCAATGGAAGAAGTGGGATCGCTTTCAATGCCAAGACAGAACAGCCTTTTTTCCCTCCTCTCACTCTCACACTGCTCACATATTTATTCCTCTCTAAACTCCCTCTCCCCCTTGAGATTGCTCATAAAGTTTTATGATAAACAGAACTGGGTCAAATATAAGAGCATGGCGGCCTGTTTTACTCTCATACTGGCAGGGTAAATTGGTACTTGAAGAGAAGCAGGAGCGGATAACGACCGACACACCTGGAAAGTGCTGTCATTCGACATTGTCCCTGAATAAATCACAGAACAAGAAGTCGTCTCCATAAGGATTGGTTTAAATATTGTTCAGAAGGAAATTTTAGCAGAACCAGTGGTGTGCGAGCCCTGGGCAGCTGGGTCAGGCCCTTCTGTGGAAACCTGGTGATGCCTCACATTGTGCGGCGAGTGTGTAATGTGTGGTTTCGGGCTGGGTTTAGACTCAGCACTTCTCTGTGGCTGTAAAAACCTGCTGGAATCAGGTACTGTGTGTTTGAACATTTCCAGCCTGCGATGAGGAGCATGGGGAGCCATCTGAACCGCAATGAACAATTCACAGTCCTGCAGAGCACGCGCTCGCTGAAACACACACACACACACAGTTACAGGTGCGCACACTCAAACACACAATGAAACACTTCACTCACTCACAACCAGTCGATGCACATAAAACCCGTGCACACATGGAGATAAAAAGGCCCTCTAAGTGCACACAGGCACACACTGACACACACCAGAAACTGACAGCAGCTTTACAAGACCACCCTCTTTAGTCCATTCATTTTCCACGTACAGACAGGCATTGTGAGACGCTACAGTGTGTTTTCAAAAACACCAATGTTGGCCGGAAGGCTTAAAGACGGCACATTGTGCTCTGTTGTGACAGTGTGTAATACTTAACAATCGCCTCATCATAGCCATGTCCGTGACCTGTCGGGGCCTTACACAGCCACCCGAGCAGAACCGCAGTGTTGACAGCGAGTCACACCTCGTGAAGAGGGCAGCTCGGGAAAGCTCTCTGCGCCTGTTTGTCTGTGAGTGTCTTTTAAAAGAGAGAGGGGAAGAAGCACTTATGGAAAGACTCTTCTTCTGCTTTCCTCCTAAGTTCAGGCAAAGAGCATCGACTCTGCATCAGTCCTGAAAGTTTACCTCTCAGCATGAGTGAGAATGACAGGTAAAGTGAGGACGGGGATTGTAAGAATGTTTGAGTTTTGACTTTGACTTTTAAACAATTACTTCTATTAAGTTTGAGTTGTTTGTCAAGCCTCAGTAGAGCATCCATATCTGTGAAGCATGTATTGATCATTTATTAGTACAATTAAAAATTCTTCTCTCACACATGAAGCACAGCATTCTTAAACATCAGTCATATCATCATCTGCAAAGAATGTTAATTCATTGTATAAAATCTTTAGAGGCACAGTAATTAATAATTTGTAAGTACATCAGTGCATTACGTCAGAATAAAGGTTGGGTTTAGGGGAAGGATTAGGTTCAAGGGTTTAAGGTTTTGATGGTGGCTGTGGTGAAATAAAACAATTAAGTATGTATAGCTGTGTTTACAAATTAAAAGCACAATTGTCATCAACAATTTGCACTTAACACAAGCTTTAATAATGTCTTAGATATCACTTTGTAAGTAAATGAAATTTAAATGTAAAAACTTATTGTTGGAGAGTATTTTGAGGCTTTATCACATCAGAGAAGCATTTTATGAAATATTGTAGTTAATTAAAAAATGTTTCATGGAAAGCTGTTAAATGTTAACTAATGCTTTACAAATACTTCATTTTTGCTTAAAAGATAAAATTTATATTTAAAAAAGCTGTCAATGGCTTATATAATACAATGTACAATAAAACTGAATACAGCTTTGCCTTCAGCTTAACTATGAGGCAACTAAAGCTTTTTATAATATTTTATATATGTGTCAATAAAGTATTTATAGAAGTGTAATAAATGGCATTAAAGATCAATAATAATATATTGTAGATGTATTTTAGGGATTTGCTTTGGCTTTATGTTGATATTAGCAAAATGTGAAATTAAATTGTAAATAATTTCATGATTAATAAATGCTTTATTATTGGTAGTTAAGTGTTGTAAAATGCCCAACACCATACCTAAAGCTTTATGGTTTCAGTTTAAATGAAAAGTTGCCCATTTCTTTCACAATATCAACTAAAATGACACCAAATGCAGCTCTGCTTTCATGGATAAATTCTCTCCATGATCAGTTTTACCATAACGCAGTGATACTGCCTGAGGCCCTGTGGGCCAAAAGATCTAAGGGCCTAGGCAATAAGGGTCTAAGGATACATCACTGACTGTGGGAAGCTTGAATAATCAGTCTTGAGCTAAACATACTTACAGTGATCCAGATGGGTTTTTGAAATTTTTTTGCATTCTGTCTCAAGTGCACAGAGAGGTTTGAAACTTGTTCCATAAGCTATATATTTTACAGCACGCTATAGATATTTATAAATTACTAATAATATCAAAATTTTGATTCTTATATACTTTTATTATTTTTATTGTCTGTTGTCTTTGTCATTGCTTCATTTGATTTCATTCCAATGCACATGTTTGTGCATCAGATGCTTTTAATTTCTACTTTGACACATAACAGACTTCTTGGATTGAACTGACTTGATTAAATATCTTCTTAAAAAGGACAGTCTGGTCATTATTTTATCACAGTAAATGTTGCCAAGTGTGACAAAGAGCTGTACTCATGGAGGATTCATATAGGGTCTGGAAAAAATAAATAATAAAAATAAAATAATAAAACATTATTAACATAATATCAGCCGTATATATGTAAAAAGAAGAAGAGTATGGCACTGACCTCCTCTTTTGTAAACTGTCTTGAGATTATACTTGTTGTGATTTATACAAATAACCACTGATTGATTTATTGATTGATTGATGGACTGACCATCAGGTAAAGGCAGACAATTGCTTAGGGCCCTTGGCTCCATGAAGCTTCAAGATTAAGATTAGAATGAATAAGGCAGAGGCCTGTAGAAGCATGAAATAATACTTATAGAATATGTTATGTGGGGAAATGTTTTCCCAAGTTTGTTCATTTGTTTGTTTGCTTGATAATGCGATGACTCAATAAGGTAATGATGTAATTTAATGAAATTTTCAGGGAATGTTGGTCATGGCACAAGGGAGCAGTAAGTAGATTTTGGTGATGAGCTGAATGTGGATGTGGATCCTGGATTTTTTTAAGGACTTATTTACAGTGTAGGACAGGGCAGTTTTCCACATTTAGCAAACAACTCGCTCGACAATGCTGAAAATGTCTTGGTGGAGGTTTGTGCTCTCGAGGGGTCTAGTCTGAGAATTAAATGGTCCTGGCTCTGATTGATACAGTGTTCGATCTTAGCCATCGTTATAAAGACTCTGTTGCAGCTCTTTCTTTTCAATCAGAAGGTGACATGTTTTAGGAATAGCGAGTGGATTATAAACTGTTACTCTGTTGTGCTTGTGATTCTTGTTGATTTTTTTCATGTTGTGTCCTTCATAACTTACTTTTCCAAACATTGCCAACATATTTGTGAAATGAAAATAGTTCTGTTTTATTACTTGTAAGATAGACATTAAATCATTAAGCCTCATACATTTTCCTCACATGCTTTGATTGCCAGAGGGCCTCATATTGGCCTTTGCTATGGCCACCAGAGCACAAACCACTCTGCTCCTCCTGTACTTGAGTCATCACTGAAACGTCTTTTCTTGCTCTAATTTCAAAAGGATACAATAGACGACATATCTGAATGGACCACCGCTGAGAGGTGCTGACAAACATGCCGGGTGCATGATGTTTTTTTTTTTATTTGGGTCAAGCTGCGGTATTCTCTGCACACATGTCAAATAAAGTTGAGCCTATTGTCTCCCTGCCTCTGTGTGTGTTTCTGTGTGATTGGGCCGTGGGATTACTGAGATTGAACGAGCCCCCATGTGCACACCTTTCTGCACAGCCAGGTGAGCAGCAAAAGGACTGTGACATTCCTGGCATATCTAAGAGTTTATATCGCAAGCGTGACCGGGAAGTGTGCGGAACTATCATCTCAGCGGGGCCGCCTCTGATCCTGCCCTGTGGTCCTCGCACGGCAGAAGAAAACACACACAGATAGTGAGGATGGAGACCTGTGTGTGGGTGCGTGAAGGCAGGGTGGGCCGGTTGCTCGTGGGACTATCTGAGCTGGATCACAATAACACCTTTTAACACCGCAGCACGCAGACGGGACAGACTTTGGGAAACAGAGGGAAGCCTCCTGGCATTGAAGAAAACGCTGAATGACTCTCAGTTACACTTGATCCAGACAGCCAGATTTAGATACATCAACATGTGGGAGTTTAAAGTCAAGTCTTCCACGTGTGTTCCCCCCTCCTCCTTTTAGATCATTTTCTATTCTGTGGAGTTTTTTTTTTTTTCCTGCCAAGGGGCCTGTGAGTGTCTCCACGTACCTGATCATCTATCTGGCACGCTGTCAGGTTGTGCTGCTTGGCCGCAGGGGCAAACTGGATGTACTTGAGCCAGCTCCCACTATCTGGCTTGCTGGCATCCACACAGAATTTTACATGGCCTGACCCATCCAAGATCTGCAACAAGAGAGGGAGAGAGAGTGGGAGAGAGATTCAGACTTTGATCAGTATCAGTCCAGGTTACTGTGTCCAAACACTGACTAACCACATACCTCCCACATGTCAGGAGCTGCACTGCACACACAGAACACACACCAGCACATTACACACACACACATGCACACAAATTAGCCTGAGTGTTTCAGCTCATTTTCTGTCTTCTATTGTTAGCTTTTATTTGTGTTTTTAAATTAATCAGGATGAATTGTTTTCACATTACATTAAACATTCTTTTAACTTTATCCTCAGTATTGTAGTTCAAGTTTTTATCAGTCTTTTTTAATCTATTTCTAAAAACCTCATTTGTTTCTAATATTTTTAGAGTTGCACTGATACCATCTTCCATATGTTCTGATATATTATGTTAATGGAGAATAGAACAGAATATGCACTCTGTGGACATTAAATTAAAGAACACAACAAAACTTTGTTTACAGAAATGCCTATATGAATATGTCAGTACAAAATACTAATATTTACATAGACATGCAGGAATCTCCATGTTAAATGAGAGAACTAACAGAAACTATTACGTGGAGAATGAGGAAACAGATGAAAGAACAGTGGATGAATGAATAACTGAAAGGCTGAGAAACACTGATTGTTCAGTAACAGCATGAAGAAAAAAAAAAATTCAGATATAGTATTAAAAAAGAGTACAAGTCCAACCATAACCTTTCTTCCAAAATTGTGTTTTTTCAAATGAAAATCCTCATGTAGGCAGTGCTGTAAAACATGTATAACTCTAAATAAGGAAGTTATTGGGAACTCAATTTAATCTTTAAATCATTATACAGCAAACAGTAGGGTTAAAAAAATAAAGTAAAGAAATACAAAAAATATGTAGAGTTATGTTGTCTTCAACAATGGATTCATTTTGTTATTCATTTATTCTGAGTTTAAAATTTAGAGTGTAAATTTGACTCAAGAGTGGAGCTCTACAAACCTGGAAAAGTGTTGGAATTAACTCCAAATTAATGAGCTGAGTATTAAAGAAAATGTAAACGTTTGTGATTAAAAAATAACAAAGAGAAAAAAGAAAAGTCAAGTTTGTCTATTTTCGTTTTTCAACCCAGTGCTTATATTCACATCAATAATTATCAGCACAATTTATTTATTTTTTTGCCTCATAATATTAATTTTGTTTTCACATTAACAAATCAGTGCCATCAGATCCCAAATCTGTATGACTCTCCCAGTGAAAGAATTGGATTGTGGGAAAACAAACGAATGAAACATTGTAGAAACAGTCCTTCAACCAAAAATGGACATAACTATTTTTTCTCGTTGCTGAAAAAAGAAGAAAAGAATAGAAAAAAAGGATTTTAAAAATTATTTTTATGAAACAAAACGAAATTCGTTTTAAAACAATTCCTGATCTGGATGTAACTGGAATCAGCTTATGTTTGATTTTGTTTTTTAAATGGAGGTTTTATCGATTTCCACGTTAAATGACCTCTTTTATTGTAATTAATAACAGCTAAACGAAAAACATTTCGTATAAATTATTAGTTTAAAGATGAATAAAACCAAGAGCAATATTTGTTTTACAGTCCCATAAATCACCAGCTCTCTTCAGCATCCAAAGAATAAACGGCAATAAATAAACGAAGTGAATTATTATGCAAATGACTGCTGCTGGACTCACAAACATTTACGCAGCCTTTTCCCAAACGAAAAGTCAGAGCTGTGGAGTTTGTTGTATCGTCTTCATATTTATTATGCTGCAGCAGTAAACTTTACAGGGAAACAAATCAACTGCAGGAAACCGAGAGTGATAAGAGGGATTGTGAAGCCGCGGCAGAGCGGACAGTCTTCTCTGCCGGGGTCGCAAATGTTGTCTTTCTGCTTTTGTATGAGCCACACTGAACAAATATTTAGTTTGAATAAAGCCCCTTTGTCTGAAGAGAGACTGCTTGCACTCAATTACGCTGCACAAAACACTCCATAACATTTGCAGGCGTTTGACCCTCCAAAGCTGGCTGAAGACACGCTGCACAATCAAACAATTTTACTCTCTTTTTGAAAATTAAATAAAGATTGAACTTCTGCTTTTTAAGATTTTTCTTACCGTTCAAACGGAGCGCGCGTCGATCCAACTTCTGTGGATAAACTGTGTGTTTTTTTTCTCAACTCAGAAAAGGTGGAAATTGTGGCTGCACAAAAACAAAGACTAAACTGGCGAGCGCTTTTTTATATTTGGCACTTGAAAACGGAGCTTGTTTCTGCTGATATGTTCGATGCCGGTGTCTCTTCAGGTCTCCAAGCCGCAGGACGAGTCTCCTCTCCGGAGCAACTGTCCCTCAGACTCCGCGCGCTGCTTAAAAAAAAAGTAGATCCCCTTTGACTAGAGTCTCACAGACACTGTCGACTGCGCCGATGTCTCTTCAGTGTCTCCCAGACATCGCTTCTGGGAGCTAAATCACCTCCGGAACATCAACTTGCTCCCAACTTTGGAGTGTGTGTGCGCTTCGCTGTGCTCGTCCGCTCCTCTCTTGTCACCCCTCCTGTCCTGACGCACCCAGGTGTCCTCTGGTAGCCATTCAACTTTTCATTTTTCTCTTCCTCTCCCCCCCCCAGCCCCCCCTCCTCAGCCACTCGGGATGTGTCGTCTGAGATGATAGCAAAGAGAGATTCAGGAGAAGAGAGAGAGAAGGAGGGGGGCTTTGGCTTCAAGTATCGCCCCCCGCGCTTTCAAAAAAACGCGTCCCGGACTTGTTTTCTCTCCTTTACGCATTGTCTCATGGAGAGGGATCCAGCGCGTCCATCCCTGACGCACGGAGCACACGGGACTGTCTGTGCCCCGGTCCCCCCGGTCGGAAGCGACTCCTCTCCGCAGTAAATTTTAAAGTGACAGGGGCCCGGGGTTGGAGAGGGTGAGCGGGGTCAGGGAGAGGTCGGGATGGGGCTTCTTAAGGGATGAACTACACACAGAGGCAGCACACTTTAATGAAGCAACAGAGGCATCAAAAGCGCGCGCTATTATCCACGTGCTCCTTAACTTCTCACAACACGAGGCACGAAATTGTGGGCCATTTAATGACGTTATTAACCTTAAAAAATAAACTCTGTTTTCACCACAGTGTTGTTTTTTTAAGTCACTTCATTATGAGGATGCGCAGAACAATAACAGAAAAAAGGAAATGGGCCCTCTGGGTTACGCGTTTCAGAGTAATTTAAAAGTGAATGTTCCTCCAAAGGACCACCAGGAAACTCCATAAGAACCACTGGAAGTTCCTGCATCGGGATTTTGGAAACACTGACCTAATCACCTGCTTTCTCTCACTTGACAAAAAAAAAAGCTCCAAGTAGAGAACTGTGCGCACTTGCTTTAAAGCATGCGCCCTCAAAACCAGCCAAACGCACATTTTCGATCTTAAAAGGAAAAGCTCTGACATCATTTTAATGAATATAGGTTAAACTAAAAGTTTGTGCTCGATTCATCTCGAAAAATAAAAATCTAACTTTAATTTTGCAGTATTGTGGGACATTTGTATTTCGCCGCTTTGGTTTGTGCACCTGCTGCTGCGCAAAGATTTTAGGGAAAGAAAAAGAAAATGTCCCCCCCTTTTCTCTTTCTCAAGAGTTTAAAGGTAATCTCAACTCTGAGAGTGAACGGGCTGGAGAATAGAATAATAGAGAAACGCGCTGGTTGTGGGACAGTTTATTAGTCAGCTCATAAAGCTGCAGAGGACAGGCCTTTGGCTGATGAGAGCAGATGATGATGGATAACGCCTCGCGCTGTGACATTGACCTTCCATCCTAGATAATGCCTATTGTTTGACCAAATCGCGGAGCAAATGTGCAGGAAGGACAGGAAAAATCATGTGTAAATAAGGCAGGACCCCGCCACCGATTCCCATCGTCTCGCGCTCCTTGAGAACCGAGGAGGGACCCCGGTCCGCCCGGTCATTGATTTCCTGCCTCCCCTCGACTTGTCCATTGTTGGAAGCCTTTTTAATTTAGCCATAAATTGGGAAAGCTCAAGTCGAATGAGCTGTTCTATTTTCTTCCTGTCAGGATGAGGGATTTGTTTTATGATGCATTGTGTATTAAATACAAGTAATCTGGGAAAGTGATTGCTCCGCGGCCTCTCCGGCTCTGATCGAGGATCCTGATAGAGAGACGGGGCCGAGGCGCTGCTCTGAAAAGGAGGAAATGTCTGAAAACCGGAGGAGGGGGATAAACACGCGGGGGTTTGCGGTATCACAGGGGGTGAAGTGGGTTAACAGTAACAGGACCCCTTGAGCCTGGCACGGCGGGGAGACTGTGCAGTGCCTCACCCTGACAGGAGAGGGCGCAGTGATCTGGACCAAACTTTGGAAACAACTCTGAACATGAGAGATGGAGGAAGGTGACAGATAACTGTGATCACGGACTTATGGGGCAGTTTGAAATGTAGAGCCAATCAAACGGCTCCTCCTTTTATAGTCAAACTTGTGCATGACTTATAGATTAAAATGAAATCCGGTCCACCTCCATGAAAGACAACTGTCCTCTGAAATGACATTATCAGCGACTTTCAGTTTCTCAGAAAACAAAAGTCAGACATCTGTTGGCTTATTGGGCTGGACTGAATGGATCTTTTTTAATGTCACAATTATTTGAGGCGAAAATTGTGTAATAAACTTGTCATACACGTCTACAACAGGGTTGCAACACATCTTAAATCAAACTGAATCTTTTAAAGGCATTTGCAAAATACTACAAAAAGTGAAAAAAAGTTAAAATAATTAAAAACTAAAAATAAAAAAGCAATTTTTGCACGATAGTTTATTTAAGTGAAACTGCCATGCAACAAAACCATTTAAGACCAGGGTGCATGCTAATTTAGTAAGAGGGCGCCAAGATTCATTTGTTCTCAGCAGAGACAAACAACAACAACAACAACAACAACAACAACAACAACAACAACAACAACAAGACAAATAAAAAGATGATTGCTGGTAGTATAAGCTTAATGTAGCTGCCAAAACTCACACTTCCTGTTTTCTTCATCAGCTTTAACATTATTTAAAAAAATATATTTTGTGACCTCACAAAACAAAAGAAAAATCTTTGTTCTTCTTAAGGTATTCATGTAAAAATTAAATAGAACAAAAATTAAAAAAAAAATTCAAATTCATGACTTTAAGAATCTACAGGGGCCCTGTGAAGTCATCAGTTTTATGTCTTATGTAACATTTCATTTTGGGTCACCTCTTCAGCAATATCTAACTAACTTTATAGTTAACTAACTAACTAACTAACTAACTAACTAACTAACTAACTAACCACATGATTAAAAAACAAATCAATAAACTAGAGGGGCTCAGCGAGCACAAACCTCTGTGAAGGCTTTTCCAGAATTGTCAGATGACTTATGGTCAAACATGTTGAATACTGCTCTATCTTTCACTGCTAACAAAATATTGAACTACTGGATTCCCATTCAGAGTTGGATCACCACAAAAATGAAATAGATTGGCCCTTTGCCCCTCTTATGACCCATCCAGGAAGTTTTAGCATATTCCATTCATAACTGCTTGGGTTTACTGTTTTACAAACACACAAACTGGCAAAACCATAAGCATGTGGGAGAGGTAAGGTATAAAAGATGACCATCCACACTTAAAGGGTTAGTGACAGTAAAACATTTTTTTAACCAGATATGTATGAAAAACTGTATTCTGACGTCATCAGTGGCTTTAGTTGTCTTCACAAATTACTAAATTAATCAACACATTATTCGTTAATTACCCTGCAAATAACAGATGATAAATAAACACTGGGTTATCTGTGTGGATGACAAAGTGTCACAAAAACTGCAAAACTTCATTTTGCACTATTGGGGAAAAATACTTTTTGAAGTGCATTGTGGGAAAAAAAAGTCTTAAATGTTGATTAATGAAAATTTCTCTCACATCATCAGTGGTGGTATTGATAAATGTAATTCAGCTGAACAGTTTTGAATATTGAATAATCCAACTTTAGCGATTGTAAGATGTTTTATTTCTGTTCCTTAAAGAACAATCCTAAAAAATATCTTAAATTTTAAAAGTGGCATAAAGTGAAAGCTAAAATTAATTTTCGACTTGTGTGCACTGATTGTAGTTTGAAAGACTGAGACTGACCCCATGGTGTGTAATTTCTAAACAAAGTACTACTTAATATATTTTTCTTATGCTTCCTAAAATAAAGTCCAGTTTGAATAAACAATAACAGCAACTTAAGTTTTTTTTCAAAACATACCATCAGACTTGATCATGTATTTGTATTGTACATTTCATTTCATGCAAAGCGCTGCATTGGTATCTCAGGTTGAATCACACTTTGGGATGTTTTCAGTCAATTTGTTGATGTTTGGAAGTGACTGGCGACCGCAATTAGTAAGGTGGAGGGCCGCATGTGGCACAGGGGCCGCCACTTGCCTACCCCTGACCTAAGAGTCTGTAAATGGAACTGATGTGACCCCACCTCTGGCACCGCTTTAACCCCATAAACAACATCTGGATGAGCAGTTCTGCTACATGATGCCTTTTGGTACAATATCCTGCAAATACAGAAATAGATTTAACACCAACTTTCTCTGAGTTCCGAGCTTCCACTGAAATCTCTGCAGCTTATATCTCAACAGCCTGCGTTCTGGCGCACTGGAAGATTGGGCTCATTTTTCCTTCTTGAATTGCGGTGCAAACATCCACATTAATGCGTCAAATTGCTTTCATGGCGACATGAAAGATTCATTTGTATGGGTTTGAATATATAATCACCTGAACAAGAGCACATAAAGCCTCTGAATGTACAGAAGTAAGACCGATGGGATGAATTTAGAACACTTGTTATTTGTTAATAAGCCACCAGAGTGATTTTTATTTATCCCCCTCAATCCGTCGTAAACACAGCGAGATGAAAAAGATGTTTTATCTGAATTATGCCATGCCTTTGTCAGAATGATTTGGACATTGCCGCTAAATAAACGGTGTGGAAAAGCTGTTTATCAACAAATTACAATCCAAACAGGCGAGGCTTCAGGGTATGTTTGTACGACTATATCATGGCACACAGCATTTCATCCTTATTTAAAGGAGCTCTTAAAACATACAGCGTGCGCGTGATGTGGAGCGCCGAGGTTTTAAGGCGCTGTGAAATTCTTGAAAGGGGCTTCAATTGCTTAAATGGACCCATGCTTATTTTGCTTGCGGCTTTCTTGTTTGTTTAAGGAGTGAAGTCACGCAAAAAGCAATTCACAAATGAAAGTGGAGAATTTTTATGATCAAAACGCTTCATATTTAACTTGATCTGAGGTTCGGCTTCATGCGTAAATCTGGTTCGCTCCGTTTCTTGAAATGCTTTGGATAACTTCGCAGTAATAAAAAAATGATTTGGATTTTGCTGCTCCATCCACAGCCATGCGGATTCAGACGGGACAGGCCGGAGGAGGAGGGGTTGGATTGGAGATTCCCGCGTGGGCTGCAAACTGACTCTTGATTCAGGAGTCCGCGCGCGATGCTGCAGAGCCAGAGGAGAGCCCCCTGTGCCGCTTCTGCTGCTCATGCTGCAGTGAGGGGCCGCACGGAAACTGTGTCGGCCTGTGTGCTGCATTCCAGCACATCCACCAGAAGAGCGGAAAGCAGAGTTAAAAAAAGAGTAAGAGAGGAGAGAAAGAAAATATCGCAGCCAAATCCACATAAAATAGTTCCACTATTCACGGCGAGACCTCCCGTTGACACCAGCGCAAAGCTGCATTAAGTCTCCATCATGCCTCTGCGAACACACGGCCAGGGGGGCGGTAAAGGGGGGAAGTTCGGGCCATTTTGAGGGCCAATGCCTGACAGGGCCCCCCTACATTACCATATATTCAGTATTTTAAAACAATTTATGAACTTTTTACCATGTGTTCGTGCATAAACACCAGCCTTGCCTCGTTCAATTGCAAACAAAAAAAAAAAAAATTGCATCTTTTGCAATGGTTATCTCCCATAAAATATAATTTACATGAAAATGTGTGCTTTTTGAGCATTAATCAGAGAGGGCTCTATTCAGCGTATGCCCTTGTTGTACCAAACAGCATTTTAAATTATCCAGGTGAGAAGAGCAAGTAGAGTGAGACAAATGTGTAATCTGCAAAAGTTTTGAGTCCTTTGGTGCATAGATTTATGAGGAAATTATTCAATAAATAAACACATTTTAGTTGCTTATAATGGTTCAGAAATTTCTTGATGATACATAGTTTAATGGAACATTTTTGCTGTGATTTTGCCTGAAGAGTGCTTTCTCCACGGGTTTAATCATATCTGTGTCTTGAAACTGAAAACTTCATAGTTTGAAGTGGTCCATTTAAAATATCAAATTGTTTATTCATGTATCAGTTTGCTTTACAGATGCTTGTTTTGTCAAACTGCAGAGCTTGTCTGAGATTGGGCCCAAAATGATATCTTTTCATAGGGCCTGAAATATCAACAGCACCCCTGCACACAGCCCCCCTGTGCATTTAATTTTGTCTAAATGTGGGTTGACTCAATCAAAAACCTCACTTGAAGCTCAAATGCAGAGTTACCCTGCAGTTTGCACAACACTTCTGCAACTTTTCACTTTAATCAAGACATCCATCAGGCAAGACTAGCGCACAGTTCCCCGCCTGTGTGCAGCTCCAGGTCTCTATATTAAAGGATAGACATGGTGTCCATACAGCCCAATTAGCATTAAAACAGAGCAGAGGAAATGAAAGGGGAAAATGTAAATACTAAATTTCCCCGGCTCTGGAAGTAAGCCCGTTGTGAGCGGCGTGTTAATCTCCACCTCAGTAATTTGGTTGTGCGGGAGAAGACAGAAGCCCTGCTGCTGTGCCTTGCACTTCATAAATCACTGCTTTATGTGGACAAGGTCAGCACCACCCCCCCTCTTCAAACTCCACCTCAGCAGCCCCCCCCCCCTTCTCCTTCCACTGGCCCCTCCTGGCCCCTCCGCCATGTTTACCCGGCCGCCCGGGGGCTCTGAGGACCAGAGCAGCTCACTTCTAATTACTTTGGATTATTTTCATTCGCCGGGGGTCAGCCAGGCATTCCGACGCACAGAGGAAGAGAGAGGGATGATTTCTTGACAAATGCTGCGGCCTGTGAGGGGAAGGCCCGGCCTGTTAGCTGGATGAGCACCCTCTCATTTTCTCATTTGTTTGGGTGCTCACTGTGATGGACTCTGACAGACAACAGGGCTGCATACATGACTTCATTGACCAGTCCTTTAATGTCTTTATTTGGTTTGTTTTACATGCAAAAATCAAGGACTGGGTTGATTGAAATTTGTAAAGTAGCAACTAATCTAACACATTTCTCTTTAGGGAAGATGAAGAACTCAGTAAAAACTGCTGACTGCAACTTACTACATGTAATTTGGACTTTATCTTTTTCTTTTATTGTGTTAAAGTGATGTGGGTTTTTTGCACAATTAATGTTCATGTGTTTTACAGGAAAAGTGCAGTCTCAAAACATCTTTTCAGATTTAATTGCCTAACAAAAAATGTTCCAAAAGTGATCTAAAAAGGTGATCCTTGTCGTTTTACAGGATGTTTTTTTTTATGGACGTCTCTTTACAATATTGTGCTTATCATGCTTTGTGCATTTAAATGTTATTTTTATTGCTCTACAGTATCTCTCTACATGACCACATTTTGAAATTGATTTTTCGAGGTAGTCACAACTACAAATTTATTTTTTAAAACTGATCTTCAGTTCAGTAGCATGATTTTCATTGACAATGGAATAGGAGAATCATATTATAAGATCAAATGCACGCCTAGAGCAAGAAGCTCTGCCAAGGCATTTCCAACATGGTCAGGAGAGTTAGTATAAAAAAAATGTGGAGAACTACCCTGTCTGGCAATGTAAGGAATAATTAATCCTGGATCCACATCTGAATTTGGATGACCACCAAAATCTAATCCTTCTCCCCTGTGTCATGACCCACAGTCCTCTGAGAATGTCATCAAAATTGATTGAGAACTTATTGATTTATTAGCAAAAACCTGAAAAACGCCTCTATTTAGCACTGTTAACAACTTTGAAAAAAAAAAAGCCTGGATCCTTACTCGGGTTACCAACAAAATCAAATCACTCCTTCATTGTGCCATGACTAACATTTCCCGAAAATGCCATTAAAACCCGTCCACAGCTTTTCATGTTATTCTGTTAGACTGACAAGCTAACTGAGAACAAGCCCTGGCAAAAACACAGCCATCTTGGCAAAGGAAACAAGAGGCCATCATGTATTGTTCCCTCCCTCAAACTGGTTGCTGTTTGTGAATTCTGTTGTTCATTTTCCTGTTATTGGTGTCCATTATCGTGTCTCAGGTGATTGGTTACATCCACCCAGTATCCATTGTTTGTCATATCCTGATGAAGACTCCGCCAAGTCAAGATGTATTGACACATCCCTCTTAAACCAAGGATGTTTAAACGTTACCAGAGACACTTAGGTTTTCAATTACGACAGCTTTTTTTTACACCCAGAGCTCAGTTTTCAAACTGCCTGGGAAATAGTTTTGCTGTCAAGACCAAGCTTAAGTCTGACTTCACAGTTCCTCAAAATTAGGCTTTTCACAAATATTGCACTCATGAGGGAAACTTTCAACATTATTAACAACCTTTATAAATAATTCCAGCATCCTTCCAGCTAGGACAAAGCCCTCAAGTGCCAAAGAACAGACAAATGTGATCAGTTTTAAATGTTAAGTGTCGACCTGTGACATGGCTGAACATCACAGATTTTAAAGGATTAATAAGGGGGCATCTAGGCGCTTCTCTTCAGCGAAGAACGTGAGACTGATTGATTCCTTAATTTGTTTAGTTTTTTATGAATCAAATGCATTCTTGACATGTCCTCCTGAACAAAATAGATTTGAGAAATAGTCATTTGAACAGGCTGCAATAAAAATAAAATGCATAGTATGCCAGAAACCCCACAAAATGTGACACACAGTTGGGGATTATTTGCAATATTGAAGAAAGGAAAAATAGATAAATAAATACTTTAAAAAAACAAATAAAAGGACCAATAATTATACTGATTGTCTGTAACTGATCTTTCGTTTGAATTACTGTAAAAAATGATGGTTTAGATGTACAAACACAAGTGGGATTTGTGCTTTGGAGGCCTTAAATCAAATATAACCTTTTAAGACCTTCCTTGATTTGGCAAAAATGAACCCAAATTATTAAATAAATATATTGTATCTTTTCAAATTTTAAACAACTATTTTTAATATTATTATAGCAAAGTGAACCATGAAATTAAAAAAAAATATGAAAATGCCCCACTGTACATACTCATCATAGAGGAGCATAATAAACCAAACTCAAAAAATACAGTGTGCACAGTTGGGGAAAAACCTGGTATTTTGCTGAAAAAGTTACAATTTTACTTCTTGTATGTCATTTTACCACACACAAATGCATCATTTTCTTAAATGTGTCTGTATAATCTGCATGGTATTAAATTAAAATGATCATATCATTATTAAATTAATATATGGACTGTTTTAGAACTCATATTCCAAAGGTGGATAAACATTAAGGGTGGAGACAGGCCATGGACAGATATCTTGTTGCATTAAAACACACTGAAAAATGTGCATAGTGTGTAACCATAAGGTAAAGATAAAACTGCCGAAATCAAATTATAATCACTTATTAGTGTGAATGTAAACATATCCATTCCTATACAATGATCCTAGATGAAAAAATCTCCTAAAATGTACTTTTAAGAAGGTGAAATTGAGAGTGATTGGACGTTTTGACTGACTGGTACACATTTAATACACCTGTCTGATTTAAACGTGTGCTGAAGAATAGGCAATCACTTTATAGCTACATTCAGAAACAGACTCCTCTAATACAGCATTATTTGAATTTCATTTTGACTTTGTCTCCACCTCTGTGAAATTGAATAGCCAGACATTGTCTTGGATCGGGGTGTCCAAAATAAGGCCCAGGGCTCATCTGCAGCCCACAATCCACTTTTGGTTGGTGCAACATGCTTTAAAAATAAAGGCAACTTGGTAGAACCTGTGGCTTTTGCTTTACTGATTGATACAGAAAAACCTATTACAGAATTTCATATCAGCATGCCCATATTTGCCTTCCTATCCATTTCACTTACAAGGTCTAATTTATAAATGATATTGTAAGAATCAGCTTGAAACATTAACGCCTTCAAGCACCTTTTCTTGCTCCAAGGAGGGTCATTCTCATCAGGACCAGGGGTCCAAGTAGAGGTGGCAAGTGCTGCAAGGGGCGCTCTGAAATCTGATTGGCTGACCTCAAAATCTTTTACAATGAGTGGCTGTTCTCCTTGTTGAGCCATTAAATGGACAGCTGTGATGAAGGCTGCACTTCTTGAGCACATCTTGACACACAGTGCATCAGTTTGCCAACTCTACATGGATCAATGTGGTTCAGTGATCCTTACATTTTTATGTACCCCTCAGTGAAAAAGTTTGGACACCCCTGTCTTAGATTCTAAATTGGAATCTGTGTTGATCAATCTGATGTCAGGGGGGCCATGCCACTCCTGGCCACCTGTCTGGACACACCCCTGACCAGGAACCCAAACAACTCCACAGATTACTTAACATAATCTGCTCCCAATACACAAAGCCAAACTGAAGGACAATGTGAAGATTACCCTCCATATAAAAGTTGATTTGAGGTAGCTGTTCAGTGGTTTTGTGTGCATACAGAGGAGTGTGGTCTGGAGTCTTGGGTTTTAAAATGGGAGAGTGGGTGGTGGTGGCGGTGGGGGGGCATTGGGGGATAGCAGCAATGTACAGAGGGTTGTACATGTTGTGGTAATCGCAGACACTTCCTCCACAGAGCCTCTGCACACAGGGCCACGCTGTATGTGGGCTACGGGGTGCGATAAAGCAGCCCTGGGGTGAAAGGTCACGTTTTCCAAGCATAAATCCAGCGGGCACACTGCTCCTACACGCACAGAACAGGCTGGAAACTTAAACAACCCTCTGCTCCCCACTCCAGCCCAGGGCAGAGAGGAGGGGCGGGCAGGGGGTAATTAGAGCATGTTGCCGCTGGCCGCAGGGCGAACAAATCAGCTCTAAAACACTCATAGATATCATCTTTAAAAGAGTTTTTTATGTAGGAGAGGTAAAGAGGAGTGGAACTGAAGCCGGTGCTTCAGATGGTCAAGTATCACACATTTATTACCTTTACTGAGCTCTCGTCTCAAGTTTAAAGTCAGCGCTCTGCTGCAACAACACGCCAATCTGCTTTTCACACAGTGTGTCCAATTGGAAGGCTAATATTTTAATGTTGGCGGATATCAGACAGACAGAGGACATGTTCAGTGTTATCAGAGAAAATGCTGCCACGTTAGGAAAATGTATTCATATCCAGTGAGAATATAAACTGAATTTTACAAAAAAATCACATGTATTAAAATATGAGGAAAGTTCACAAATGCCTATTTGACTATCACATTATTGTTCAAACTTTTCTAACACATTTACAAACTAGGAAAGTTAGAACCAAAAGATGTGTTTCACGTCTCTGCTGAAAGCTCACCAGGGAAACCTTTAAGATCAGTCTTTTAGGGGTGCTCAGGTTTAAAGGGATGGTTGCACAAAGCAGGGATGCTGCCAGAAATTTTGGTCCCGCTGAAAAAGTAAGATTGAGCCCTTTCCCAAAAAAACAGTTCTGCACAGTTTCTCAAACCAAGCATCTGTAAAACAAATATGATAATATATATATATTTCCTAGTGGACCACTTGTAATTATTACAGTTGCATTATTCTTTTTAAAGACATCTTCAAACAGTGGAGAACACACTTCTCAGCAATTTGGACCATTTTAAGCATTTAACATTTCTTTTATGAGTTTTATAATCATGTACCACGTGGATGCATGGTCTTTCAACTCTGCGAAAGACTCAGAGCCTGAACAGATTATATAATGACCTTGCTACCTGTTTATTTCATAAAACCCACATGCATTGACATGCTATTTGGATCAGCAACATGCATAGAGGTAACTTATATCCTCTAAAAATGTTCAAACTGCCTCCCTTTTATAAGAAATGTTATGTCATGGTGAAAAACATGCTTGATTATTCTCCTTTTGCTTAAAACAACAATAAAAAGAACCCTGGTGCTTCTAGTATGTGAAGAGAAAATAGATTTTTTGAAGCCTATGGAAAAAAGTTAATAACTTAATGAAATATTTCTTAGGGGCCTCTGTCTGTCATGGGCCCTTCGATTCTCTCTGACTCTTCCCTCCTGTTACACACCCCCTACAAAACATCTCTGAAAGTTCTTATTGTTTCTGCTAAATGATTATTTAATGAAGCAGCTGAAGAAGAATGAACAATTGACTTTAATAAAGTTCATTTTCCATCTTAAAGTTACACTGCAGTATCAAAACTATCAATCGCCAATCACACTGACATTCGTAAAACAAACAAAAAAGCAAGAAAAGATACAAGATGTTTCGACAACAATAATACTACAGAGACAAGTCCTAGCAAGAGTTGAGCATGACAGATACTAATGTATACGAAAGGGCTGCTCAACAATATCTGCACATTTTAAAGAATTAGTAAAACTTTAGTAGGTCTAACTCTCATTAATAAATTGTATTTGTTTCTGATTAACTTGAGAACTGAGCCAGTGTTGTTTTAGTTTAAAACACTGAAACTTACCATTTGTGTAAAAAATGATTGTACTGTGACAATACAGTTGGTTAAATGTTTTAATGTATTTTAACCAGTTCTCAGATGCTTTGAAATTCTGGATATCCCTCCAGAATATACAAGAGTATACACATACTGATGATGAAAAAAATATACGCCACTCTTAGTAAGTATCTTTGTTATATTTTTTTTTAAAGAAAATTTTAAATTCAGTACCACAAGTTATATCTGGGAGATATTTGATACAGGAATCATTGTTCAGTGTTACAATATTACAGCATGAATAATAAAAAATAAAGGTTTAATCGATCAGGGATCTCCATCAGCTAGTGTTGGTATGATATCCAGAATTATAACGTCTTTAATGACCTTGATCAAGTTTAGTAACACAGTGCTTAGTACTTGAAACAAACACATTAACAGTAATGTATTTCATGTTTATCATTGCACTGACATTCATGTATTGTACTGTGTCTTTTTTTGTCACACAATATGAAAGCAAAGCTCAGAAAGCAAATAAATGAGACTTATATATTTATCATCTAATTTTAAACACATAAATCAGGGCCCATTTTTACTTTGTGGTTATAATTTATTGTTAACCTTTTTTTTAACTCTACCTTTTACAAATGCTTTACCAATGCTTACATTTAAACAAAAATATATACTTTATCAGTGCAATTATAAAGTGTTAACAACTGATTCAAAAAAAGGTTAAACGCATTGTAGTGGAGTGTTACGGATTCCCATCTTTGAGAATCTTCTGGTGGTAAAATCAGCAAAGTGAGGAAATCAACAAATATTCTTGTGTGAGTGTAAAGTGTAAACAGACAGCAGAGGTGTTCAGCACATCTGTGGTGTTTAAAGGAAAGCCCTGAACACTCTCTACCAAACACCTGCCCCCATACATGTTTCCCAGCACAGGTCGATTAAAGTCAAAATTAACTCACAAAACAACAAATCAGCAGCAACAGCCCTAAATGGCAGCAGAGGCGAGCAGCTCACACATAACACAGGGACACAGAGTGGCTCCCATTAAAGGCTTCACTGGCTTTCAGTAGCATCAAAGAGGCCCCTGAGTTAGACTGGGATTATATTTAAACCAGGAGCGTGTTGCTCTGCTGAGTACAGGGCACATGTCAATGCTGCTGCCAGTGCACTGCCGCGCTCCTGGCTTTCAGACCAACGCTCTCATTAAAATGTGGTTTGGGCACCGTTTCCTACGGGAACACACACATGCATGGACACACATGAAAACAAATAAACACAACAACAAAACAAAATGCCTTCCCTGAAGAATTTCTGATGAATTCATGGTCATATTGTGAACATTTTTGGAATATTTTCAAGTTATATTTACGATCATGACTGCACTTGAATAGCTTTTATGTGTACTGTTTTGGGGTAAGTATACTTGTACTGAGCTTCATTTAAAACAGCATCTGTTGCCAGGCTGAAAAAAAGGGTAAAAACTAAAGGGCAAAGAGGGGAGGGCCACGCTTCAACCCCAAGAATCTGGGTCATTGTTTGGCTAATGCTTTCCGAATGTTTGGGAGAGCATGGTGAGATAATGATTTCCCATCACATGCCACTTGTTTTGTTACATTTCACCATATTATATAAGTGTGTCTCTAAATGAACATCCTTGGGAGTCTATTGTTGCTCAGATCATATTTTATTTTCAAACCCTTCTTACCTCCTCAGCTTTAAAAGGAAAACCTGGTCATCAACAGTTTGCGTTAGCTTTGAATGAATTAACTTTCAACTTTTACTGAAGTAATTTAGAGATGAGTACTCTTACATTTATTTGGCAAATTTTAATCAGAGTAAGTGTCACTCTGCACAAGTACAATATTCTTGCACTCTTGCAAGCCCTGACTTTTCTTAAAGAACTATGTGGCAAGGGCAACAGAGGGGTAACATGCAGGACTTTGGTCCCCTATAGTCTCACACCTACAGTGACTAATGTACATCATTTTGAGACACTCTAAACACAAACTAAATTAAAAAAAATATTAAAATACTTGACATATTTGAGTACTTCATTCAAATATTTAGAGCTAACTTTACTTCATTATAATCATTTCTAAAGTTATCACCAGCATTCCAAAACCATAAAAACACATTTAAAAAATGCCACCAACATTTGATCTAATGTCTTGGATTCTGTATTCCAAAGACATATAAAATAAATGTTTTTATGTTTTCTGCTGTTGTATGCAAACAGGCTTTAAAGGGGGAGATACCGACAACTTCATTATCTATTTCGCTACAACATTTAATTTATTCAATCGCAATATTTAAATGAATTATCTATTATCTATTCAAAGCAAGATTGTCTTGACATAGCCAGAGGATATTTTATCCACTTAAACCAGGTATGTTTTTATTTTATTTTACCTACATATGTATTGCATGATGGAGCCACATGAAATACTAAAAAAAAGTGTTGTCAGGAGACATGCATATAAACATGTTTGGTTATCTCGTCTATTTGATCATCACAACAGATAAAGATTGAATATCACTGAACAACATGGAACAAAGTTTGTCTAATAATGCTGGCAATCAAAGTACGTTGCAATTTTGAACTGCATTGAACAAAACTAAAAACTCTCAAGGGATTTGATAACAAATATTATGTGAAATTAATATTCAGGACTTGCACATATATTTTATGCTCAGTTTCAAGCCCTTCAGAACACTATTTTTAAGGTTTTCCTCCATTTTACACTGTTGTTAAATCACCCACTTGTACAATCCCTGTATAAAACAGAAATTGTGCAACGCTTTGCTAAGTTAAGCTAAGAACACTGAATTGTGTGTTTAAAATGGTAGTCTGCAGCAAGCACAACAAAATGAAGATTGAGCTACGAAGAAATGATTTGCCCTTTAATAAGTTCTGAATAAATATTACTAATAACCCATCAAAAATAATGCCAAATGTGTACTGTTAACTTGCTACATTCTGAGATTTCTCTTTTTTCCCTAACTCTGTGAGATACACAACAAATATCTGCTATGTGCATAAAGTGAACGGTGTATAGCAATAAACTGCACAACAGTATTCAGAGGTGTTGGTGGTGATGTAACTCTTGGATAACCTGGTGGCATACAAGATGAATTGTTCAGTGAATATTACTAGTCCATCTGTAAAAGAGCCAACAGAAAGTGTTTAAGAGGGCAGAGCCTTTCAGATGCTTATCCAGCAGGTGATTGGATGATCGTTTTGTCAATCATATTTATTACAGGCCAAGCAGATAACATCGTAAACAGGTGCTAATGCATTATTGAACATAAACAGCTTCATAAAATAAATGCTGGTCGAAAAAAGTTGGAAAATAACCAAAAATACCCTACTTATAGAGAAGTATGAAGTAGGGATATTTTTTTCATTTAAAAAAGAAATGCTTTATTAAATGAAAGACCTGATAAAACTGCTATCACAACTGTTAGCATCTATTCTAATCTGTGTACGAGTTGTCACTTCCGGCTGTTATCTCTCTAGAAGCTCCCATCTCTTCCTGCTCTAGACTTTGATTGGAGCTTGGCAAGATTGCTCTGTGTGATTATAGACATTAAATCTGACAGATAAAGGTTAACTCTTGGATGATAAGAACTAGCCTTGTGATAGTCAATTTTAAGTCCCTTGTATGACTCTGTATGAACTCTGAATACTGAAATCAGGATTATAAATAATGACAAGTCACTGATTTTCAAATGTCTGCATAACCTTGCAGCTGAAACACTTTAAGGTTTAAAGCAAAAGAAATGAAAAGAATGAGGTGAAAAAATGCTATACACTGAAAATAGGCAAATATTTAACTTATTTTAAGGCACTAATGATGTTCTCTTGTGGCCAGAATACAACACTAGACATTTAGTACACACAACTTGATGACATTCCCTGTCCGCAGTCATGAACAGAGAAGAACAAACTGAGCACTCCAACAAAAAAAAAACTTCATGTATGTATGTGGAGGTCTGCAGAGGCCTCTATCCTGAGACAATGCAATCTCACTTGGCACATTTCAGCAGTCAGACTTGATGTGAACCATCAGACATGTGCGTCAATACTCCCAAGGTTTATTCAATTCCAAACCAATCATTCTGGTGTCATACACTTTTGGGTTAATATTCCAACTGTGAGGCCCTGGGCTAGGTGAAGATAAATCAGCTTTTATGATGAGTTGTTATGGTTTTTACGGCACTGGGTTTGTGAGGGACTGATTTGGGGATCAATCACCTGCAGGTGTCTGCTGGGGGGGCTGTGAAGATCGATTGAGGATCTAGGGCTGGGGTGAGGGAATGAAGGTGCGCTTGTGTGTGTACTGGGTGTGTATGAGTTTATGGGAGCCAGAAAGAGAGAGACAAAGTGATGAAGGTGCTTCAGAGAGGAGATGAGATATATCTGGGGCTGCAGCTGTGATGAAGGGCCGCTGGACTATGACCAGACCATCTCGAGTCTTATCGAAGTCTACCCCCTCCTCCTCCTCCTCCTCCTCCTCTCCTTTTTCAATCCACTTCTTTATCTAGATGGCACTTTGGAAAATCTCATTGTCACACAACATTTAACAAAGACAAAAGCGAAAGACGACTGGCCTGACAGAGCGCTGTGCTAGTGTGCTGAGTATCCCACAGACAACATCTTTGCGTGTTTTCCACTGGGAGAGGCCGGTATTGTGGGTGCCAAACACCGCCAAGGCACACAAACAAGTGTGCGCATCTGTGCTTGCAGATGGCACGAGCATACATCAACACACAGACACATTAGTCGCACTGAAGTTTGTCAGTTTCTTTCTCTTTCTCTTCCTGTACATGCTGTTTATACACATCTAACATCTCTCCTGGCCGTCAGACGGCTGCTTCCTTCGTGCTGTCAGCTCAGCTCAGCTTAAACAAAAGAGGCAGAGAGCGGGGCCCATGCTTTCTGAATCAGAGGAAGTTGGTGCTGATTACGCTGCCCCCTGAAGAAGCATTCCGATCCTGTTAACCCGCACGCTGGCTGCCAACTCTAAACCATGCAGCACAACATTAGGAGAGTGAGCCTCACACAGCCCCACCCTGGGTGCCCTCTGCCTGCCCGGGACAAGAATCTGAACTGTCTTTCTTCGCCCTTTTTACTTTTCTTCTTCTTTTTTGTTTTAAATAGAGATGGGACATTTGCTGCGTGAGTGGTGAACAGTAAAAGGGCCTGAGTTTGTAAAGCACTTTGCACTTTCTGACTGCTCAAAGCACTTTAGCGTTGCAGGCTAAACAAACAGATTCATAAGCATTCACTCTCACATTCACTCACTGATGATAGTAGTTTTATTATCTCCTGTTTTAAGTAAGTTTTGCTATTACTGCAACATGGTGATGCAGCAGGTAGTGCACGTGCCTCACAGCAACCAATTGCTAGTTAAATCCCCATGTTGGTCAGGGCCTTTCTGAGTGGAGACAGCATGTTTTTCCTGTGCATGTATGGGTTCTCTCCAGGCACTCTGGCTTCCTCCAAAAACATGTTCATTAGGTCAATTGCCCTCAGATATGAGTGTGAGTGTGAATGGTTATTTGTCTCTTGATGTGACCCTGCGATTGGCTGGTGACCGGTTCAGGGTGTACCCTGCCTCTCGCCTAAGGTCAGCTGGGACAGGCTCCGCGACCAAGGTAGGGATATGTAGTACAGGTAATACATGAATGGATATACCAGGGAAACGGAGGATCAAAGTGTTTACAATGCTAATGTTACCCATATGCTGTTTGCCTATTTAATATGGGCTATAACACCACGTTAGCATTAGTTATCTGGCTAAATTTAACTTACAATGCTCAGCTGTTTTTATTATCTCCCATAGATTGGCCCCTGTTTGGTTTGGACAGCACTCATAGCTCTGGTGCACTTGGGAACAAACCAAGACCGCCATTTTTAGACAGGTCAGAGACTGTTCAGTTTCACTTCATCCATTTTTCACTTTTTTATAAAGGCATTACATTATAAACACAACATTAATGGTAGCCCGGTACCTCCTAAAACAAGCTAGTTTTAGTACCGACTCTGCTCTGGTTTCAAGCCAGCAGAGTCGATGCTAAAAAATCACATCACGACTGCCGGCTACTGATTGGTCAGACAATATCGTCATCGATGAGTCATGAGCGCGACGGCCTAGCATGCTAGCGGTAGCTTCCGTTAGTTTACCCTCATACTTCTTTTCTTTACAGCTCGATTGCTCTCGTCCTCGGCTTCATTCTGTTGTATAGCTTCCAAAACTCTCCTGTGCTTCTCAAGGCGTATTTCTTCTTGCCACCTGCAGCCTTTTACTGCTTTCCTTTTTTACTCTGTTTGTGACAAAAAGCCACAGATTGTTGTGTTGCGCTTAAAATGACATCACTGCAGAGTCGCTCAGCGACACTGCACCCCGTTGGGCAGGCGACTGGGGCTAATGGAAAAGCAGCACAAGTCGAGTAGAGTAGAGCCGGGTAGAGTAGAGTAGAGTAGGGCTAATGGAAAAGGGCCATACGTGAATTGGCATGCAAAACTCTGGATCAAAGCATAGTCCAAACTAGCCATCTTTTTTGAATTTCTTCTAATTCCGCATTCAGCTTTCCCTTTAAAAATGAAAAATATAAAATTCCTTTCTTTTTTAGCCCCCTCCTCCACGATCACTTCAACAGGATTGTACAGGGGCAGAAAACTCTCGACCATCTTCACACTCTTACCTCTCTACCCCCTGATGAACGCCTTCACTCAGCATGTTTATAAGATAGAGGGTCTTATTCATAATCAAACTTAAGAGTATGTACACAGAGTGGACAGCCCAACAGACGACAGAGTATTAAATTCCTGTTTGTTTGACAGGAGCGCTGTCTCTCTCTTTCTCCTTGACGGGAAGACCCCCATCCATCGAAGCAGGGGTCGTGACCCCAGCAGCACTTCTCTCTCCGTCTCTCTCCCAAGTGCTAATACATATTAAGTTAATGAAGAGTCTCTTCAGGCTGGCAGGAGATAAATTATCTTATATACTCTCGAGGCAGAGGGGTATGATCTGATGATGGTGGTCATTTGCCATACAAGAGTTTGTGATGTAACTAATCTGAGTGTGTTTATACTGTGGTGGGGATAGCTCCAGCTGTCTCATTGCCAGGTGCTGGAGCTCATGTCCTCTATGAGCTCTTGTAGTTTTGGACAGTGAGTCTGCCAGGACTGGGAAATACGGCTTAAAAATCATATATTAATATATATTTCTATATATGCATCCTTTAAAGTGATATTCCGGGATGGAACAAATTGGGTCCTATCACAAGGTTAAGAGCAGAAATTACCCCTACAGCAGTGTCTCCCAAGTGAATACATATTAAGTTAATGAAGAGTCTCTTCAGGCTGGCAGGAGATAAATTATCTTATATACTCGAGGCAGAGGGGTATGATCTGATGATGGTGGTCATTTGCCATACAAGAGTTTGTGATGTAACTAATCTGAGTGTGATACTGTAGGGGATAGCTCCAGCTGTCTCATTGCCAGGTGCTGGAGCTCATGTCCTCTATGAGCGCTTGTAGTTTTGGACAGTGAGTCTGCCAGGACTGGGAAATACGGCTTAAAAATCATATATTAATGTATATTTCTATATATGCATCCTTTAAATCCTTCTTTTTATGACAAATTTTGGGTAGGATACATTTCAATTATTAATTTAACTCATAAAATGAAACAAATAGTTATACACACTGCAACAAAATAAATGTCTTCAGACAACTTAGACAACAGGTTTGAAATGACTGAATCTTCCTTATTTTAATTATCAGCAGTGAAAACCTACAAAACTGCTTGATGATCTCCAGTCACATTTTTAACCAACATCAACGAAGTATTCTGGGTTTAACTTGCAAGAGGTGCTCTTTTGAGAGGTGCTCTATGGAGATGTTGCCAACATTTATGTGCTTCTCTTTATGCGCAGAAAACAGTTTTGGCAGTCCCTAATGATGAATTCACAAGACTGCTGGTGACAGCACAGAATTTCAAAGGGAGTTGGCTCTGGTTCCCTCTAAAAAGGTCAACTCTTAAACTTAAAAGGGTGTTTTCACATTAGGTCCACTTGTTTCGAACCGTGCTGCGGCGCGGTTCGCCATGGGTTCGCCCCCCTCTCCCTTCTCCGCTGGCTTGCATTCACACTGGCAATATCGAACTGTGCCCGGACCCACTTGTGTATTTACTCAGTTCGAAACAGCAGGGGGCGATATGCACGTAACTGGTTACCAAACCTGCTACGGAGGAGAACGAAGAAGAGACTATCATGGTAACCATTTCCTACACCGGACAACCAATGTTTACGTTTCACTCTCTTCTACATTTTCCTTCAAATGTGTTTTTTTTTATCGGGTTTGAGACGGCATCAGTGACCTTCTGAACCCTCGTAAATCATCGTAACCCCCACCAGAATGAACAAACAAATTGAGTAAGCAAAAGATTCAACTGCGTGATTAACAGGAAGTAATGCATCGAAAGTAGATCGGTTCGGACCACTTTGTTTCACACCAGCGAACTGCACCAAATGTAGGGAGATGGATTGGATCCAGACCACTCTAAATGGAGGTATCGGACCGGCTGATTTGGTGAGCACCAAAGGGCGGAGGTTGCATTCACATTGACACTAACGTACCAAACCCTGGGCCAAAACTTCTTTGGTGTGCACTAAATGTGGTTGGTGTGAAAATGCTCTTAATCTTTTCTTTTAGGGCTACAGCTCCTGAAAGAACAAACTGGTTGCTACATAGACAAGACTGCATGGTGGTGAGTCAAAAACACAAACCCCTCATCAACAGCACAGTTTAGCACTTATTTAGGGAAGCTTATGTAGCATACCCACGCTATACTCATCACAAAGGGAAGGGTATTAGACTACAGGCCATCTGATTCTACCTTTTAGTTAGGGTAAGTGTGGTAAAATAACAATATTGGTTGTAAAGGATCTCTGTTTTCATTGTTGTGGTACTATTTAATAATGCCCTTTGACTTTTGAAATAAAGTTCCCATGAAAAAAATTAAATGTAATCAATGAAATAATAATAATCCCAAATTTAGACAAGATGTTGTCAATTCCCACTATCAGAGGTTATGACTGTACACAATCTTTTGCCAGGTATCTGGCATGAATTACTTTTTTTAATTTTAATTCTGACATAACTAACATTAAAAAAATATTACATTACCCTTTATCTGAAAACACAGTGATGCATCTGAAAAACTCGGTGCAGTTCCCTACCCACCTGTGTGCATGCCTATAATGCTTTAAGCTCTCCTGCTGTCCAGACTGGCAGACAGTTACCATGTCCATTGTACCCCGAAATCGTTTTCAGGTTAAAGTGTCTGCTCTTATTCTGCTCCAAGCTTTTTTCTCGTATGTCTGTCTTATTCTCGCTTTCTGTCGTTCACTCTGTGATTATTGAGGCTCCTGCAAAAAACAGTACAGCCAGTGGGAAGTGTAAAAAAGGAGGGAGGGGGAAGCCTGACCAAGCTGTGGTGGGCTTGTGGCAGTGGTGGTGTTGGTGGGAGGCTATAAGGTCCCCAGGGTGGGTATAGGGTTTTGGTGAGGGCTTGGGGGTTGGTGGTGAGGTGTGCTCAGAGAGAGGGCCCTGGTGTAATCTCAGTGCTGAATAGACGGAGCTCTTAATAGAATCCCGTCGTCCGGCTGCCACCGAGAGAAACAAGAGCTGTAATGGATGGGCTCGGCTCTGGCTCCCACTTTCCCCCCCGTGACCCCTGCGTTGGTCAGAAGTAAGAGCTAAAGAAGCATTGTAGCCTCAGGCCTGATTGAATGGGGAGGGAGGGAGGTGGCAGCGGTGGCGGTGGCAGTGGGGGGGTGGAGGCTGCCGCACTGATAGACCAATTTCCCACTACTGCGAGCAGTAGGGCTTGATTGATGAGGGCTGGTGCTGGTGAGAGGAGGCCCATCACATGCGATCACATAAATACTTATTCAGCTCGAATTGGGCCTGACAAGCCTTACGACAGCTTTGTGCTGTCACAGATATCATTGGAAGGAAAACGCTCCATTAATCATGCGTAATTAACTTTTCCAAACGGAGGCTCTGCTTGGAACCAGTGGTAACCCACTCAGTGCCCAGATAAAAGATCCTAGGATCTTAACTGGGATTGTAGAGGGTCTTATTAAAGGCTAGAGCCCGTTTCCCCTGTGCCGCTCCGTTTGTACAGGAAACAGCTTCATTAGTATTGGTTTAGGGCTCTAATGGGCTCAATACAAAGCCTCCTCTCTCTAACCCGACTGTGTTCAGTGGCCTTACAGTGCAATATCCTGTGAGTGCGCACGGCCATAATGTGCTCTGTTTGAAGTCAGAGCAAACCCATCTGAACGCCTGCCACTAGTTAACTACCTTGACCCTCACATAAAGCAGTGTGGAGGAGTGAGCGTTCAAGAGCCCAACAAGCTATGAGCTCTCTCTTTCTGTTCCCCTCTCTCTCTTTTTCTCCCGTGGCCAAAGGTAGCCTCCCCATGGGAGTACACTGGACCAGAGTCCTTTGTTTTCAAGCAGTAGACCAAATGATCGTCCGCACATTGGTAACACCATTAACACCCACACACACACACACATATTGATGCATGTGCAAACATCTCATTTAATTAGCATTCCTTAACCAGCGCTGTAATGCTTTAAAATAACTTTCATAACTGGTTTCTCACTTCTAAAAAGCTTATGTTTCTGCTGTGTAAATACCTCACAAACATCCAACTCAGAGATTCTCAGTTGGTGTGGCAGGGCACATTGGTGAGCCTTCAGACAAATGCAGTCATGCCTTGGAAATTAGTAAAATATAAGTAATCACTGCACATTAATTAATGATTATCAGTGCTGATAACAACAATAAAAAACTATACATGGCAAACTGAGAAGAGCTAAACTTTTGATGCTGGCAAACTGTTGGCAACTGCAAAGTTAACTGTACTCTGTATGAAAATGACTCTCAGCTGAAAGAGAGTTGGTGTAAAAAAACAAGTTTAAAAACAATGTTAAAATAATAGAGGTCCATAGGTCAATGTAGGTGCCACTAGTGTCATCTTCTAGAGGACTTTTCACTTTGTACTCTAAACTGGAAAGTGTCACTTGTTGTGTCAATGGGCCTGCCTTTCCATTACCAACAGATGCCATGAGTCCATGCCGTGCCTTTATTTATTTCAGCAAATGCAATAAATAAATACAGACATGTTTACACTTTGCAGCGTCAAAATAGAATAAACACTTTTGTAGTTAAAACAAATTACATTCAGAGAGAGTGCATTCCTAACATTTCATAGAAGTGTTGATCAAAAGTCCCACTGCTAAGTGTTACAAAGCCTCACATTTTAACTCTAAAACCAGTCAACAATTACAACTGATGAGAATAAAAGTATCGACTGTGTGTGGAAACAACACTTGAGAAGCATTAATATTTACTCTGAAAGTGCTAATTTGTCTTTGCATGTTTTGCTGTGTACTACTGAATGAATCCATGTTGTCCATACACTGTATCTTAACAGAGCCATAAAAGCAAGCCCTTGCTCCCATCCCCACCTCCATGCACACCAAAAGAATAATTTAAAATACAAAGAAAAACAAATGCTTTTCTCTTTAAATGTACAGTCTGAGTGATTGAGTCTTAAAGATAGAATTACATTTGAGCCACAAAGCCCTTTTCTGTTTCAGATGTTATGAAGGTTTCTGTTGGTGTCATACTTTATGAGTAAGTCCGAACTTTTGCCTGTAATGAGTCAGAGAGCTCTGTTTCCTGATATTTTACTGTATGTATGAGGAGCCAAAGTGTTTCATCTGGCCATACATGGTTAGCAGTCAGATTATAAACACATAAACATGCACACGCTCCCAGATTCAGTCATCAATCTTCTTCAGTTGGTCATCTATGGTCATTTCCTCTGAACATAGTCCTTACTGCAGCGGGACGTGACTCATTTCCTGCTAGCTAACTAGCTCTGTCTGGCTCTCAGAAAAAGAGAGGACAAGACAGTGAAAATATGTATGAGAAGAACCGTACATTTGATCCAAAAAAGCATCTGACTTTAATTACATCTAAACACATAGTACGGATGTAAGAAAGGAGAGACACCCTGAACTATTGTAGTTTCATAGAGGAATGCCATATTGGCTCTCTTTAACTGGTAGATGGTATTGTATATGTGATGAGTTTTAAGAGTGGTTCTGTGTTACATTTAGGCCAGAGACTGCATGTTGGCAGAAGATATTTAGCCATTTGGCTCTCATTCAAAGCTCTTGTCTTGGTAGGTCAAGAAATCTTTCAGGCGTATAGGCTCTGGATACACCACTACCTCATACCTTAGCCCACAAAATAGCTAAATACCAGGAAGCAAAACCAGCTCTGTGCCAAATCAATAAACAGATACACTGTAAGAAAGATGTACAGAGATACTGTTGAGCATATTTATGGAAATATTTGTCCATCTGGGTAACATCTCAGGAAGCGATCGGAAAAGGCGGAACTTTTAAAGACAAATATAGACCAACAGTGAGGGTAACATGCACAAGGATAAGCAGATTGATGCAGTGTCTGCTGTGTTGCAGACTCTGTTCCAAACTTTTGTGGTAAAGAGGAAGTTAAGCCAAGGCAAAGCTCTTAATTTACCTCACCATCATTTTTCCAACCCTCACCTATGGTCTTTACCTCTAAGTTATGACTGAAAGAATGAGTTGGTGAAAACAAGCGGTTGAAATGAGATTGCTCCTGAGTTGAGGTGGTTCTGGCACTGAATCAGGATGCCTCCTGGTCAGTGTCCTGTGGAGGTGCCCAAGTGGGAGGAGACCCCAGGACAGACCCAGAACCCCCTGGAGGGATCCTATCTGGCCTTGGAACCTTGGAATCCCCCGGGAATACCTTGAAATTGGGAAGGAGTGGAGAGAAAAGTCTGGGCTGACTTGCTTGGCTTGCTGACCCTGTGACCCGGCACCGGGTAAATGGTGGAGGATGCATGGATGAATTGGCAGCTACATAGTATAACATCATGTCTACTATTTTGCTAAATATATTTTCTTAAAAATGTTATTATCAGTACTGATATAAAGTGTCAGACCTAATTGTAACCCCTGTATGTGGATTTATTTATTGTATGACCTTATTCTTGCCTACACAATGGTCTAATACACAAAATAACAATTCTTAGTAATATCATATTCATAAAATTTAGATGTATTTTATGTCATTGGCACTTCCAATGCAGCCCTATGAAGCACACACATTTTGGAACAAAAAGACCCATAAATATATAAAGCAAAAAGAAAGGAAAAATAGAGACACCCTGTATGGTTGCTGGCACAGGCAGAACAGCTGATTGAAATCTTTGTTGGACACCCTGTGAGAAAACAGCTGCTATTATCAGCTGCCCTGTCACCCTCACCCAGGGGCAATTAAAGCTGAAGTCCTTAAGGCACCACTTCAGAGTGTCTAAAGAGAAAAAGATCCCAGTGATTGATTCATTTATCATTATGTACTTAACTCTGATGAGTGATTTGTTTTTTCAGCCCACTGCCTCTTAAGGATTATCAAATGGAGTTTTTGATGCTTTGCTTCCAGAGTGTTTTTTCTATATCGTGTTGATTTGGCATATGTTTTTAATCCCTGCCGGCAACACTTTAAAAAATGGCAAAGAGCAGGGCCTAGATTGGCTGGATTCAGCTGAGAACCAAGCGTTGAGTTTACTGCGTTTTTGTAAAATCAAAGTTGGTTTTACATTTCTCTCTCAGGTACTACGGGCAGACACAATTTATTTATTAAGATAAGATTGAGATAAGAGAAAAATGTTCATCTTCCCTGTTGTTTTCTCTCCATCCTTCATTCCCTCATGAAAATGAGGGCTTGACAGAGATAGAGTAGCAGCTCTATTTGGCAGGGGTGAGTGCCAACACCAGCCAGTGCACCTAACTGACTCCACTTCACCCATCCATGTTCTAAGCTGTGTGACAGTGGCACTTGAATAGTTGTGTTTTGTTTTTGGGGCTAATAGTGGATAAACTAAAAGGTGGGGAGTATGTGTTATGACAACCCACAGCTCATACAGAGTCTGGGTCTGTTGAATGCAACAACATTATTAGGCATTTTGGAAGCTTTCATGCAATAGCACACAACAAGGAACAATCCTCTGCTCTAGAAAGAACTCTATTAAAAGTAGCAAATAGTAGATTAATGCTGTTAGACACTCCCATAAGATGATTCACAGTGTTACGGTGCAGGTTATAGTAAACATGGATTCTTTTGGTTCTGCCATACGATACAACAGTAAATTTGATCAAACTAAGTCTTTTAACAAGTGCTCCTGCCTCAAAGCTTTGCCTGAAAGTGACAGTTGCAGATATGTTAGCTTGTTGGCCCTCACTTATTCTTTAATTACAAGACATGTGTTCAGATTTACACTCCAAACAAGATTACATTTGATCAAATCAAATTGAAACTGCATATTTTGTTTTTTAAGACCTTCATCATAGTGCATGTGCAATGGGGAGTGCTCCTCGCTTATACAGTATTTAACATTCTGGTAAAGATTTTGCTGTTTGCATGTATTATGAGTACTATTTCAGGCGTTTTCTACTTATTTTTCTTTCTACCTCAATTACTTTTTTTCTTCATAAGAAAGTTGATATTGCTTAAAGATTCTTAATGTGGCAACGTGCCTACTTAAGTTTTCTTTTCTCATCTTTTTAATTTTGCTTTTCATGTAATTAATCTAAATTTTAGGTTATTATCTATCTTAATGTGTTTTTTGGTATTTCCTACTGTAATACCGTGTACAAGAGCAACTGAAACAACCAAATTTAGCCTTGGCGATTAATTAAGTATTTCTGGTTCTGATTTATGATTTGACGTCATTGTTTTGATTTTTTCGGTAAGGGATTGCCCCTAGTACCTGGCAAATGTTTTTGGATTATCTCCAGAGAGGTTAAAAACAAGCTGAGCTAAGGAAAAACACGACATGGTGGTACTAGCTGACCTCTGAATGGTCAGAGTATTGCTTCAAGTTGGGGACATCAGATGGGTATTTGCAGAAATGAAATGACCTTTGTTGTCAGTTCTCATAATTAATCTCTTCACTGTTAAAAAAAAAAAAAAAAACTCATTGGGGCCAGTAGCTCTATCACCTCTTTTTCCTCCTTTGTTGTTGTGAGCATGTCAATGTAGTTTTTTGCAGCTATGCTGTCAGACCAGTCCTTCTTTTAAAAGTCAAGAACCAAGAACTTAAGTGGCTGCATTCATGGACAATTGGGGAATCCAAAGAGAAAAGATCTAAATAGAAGCTAAATTAATCCTGGACCGAGAATTGTTGTGTGCTCATTCAAGTACATGAAAACCCATTAAATTATATTTGTGTCTAGATTTGAGACAATCCAACAATGGAGACAGGTGGTCAACAGGAGACCACACGCAGATGAGAAGAGGAACAGAAAAGAGGATGAGTGGAGGAGTGTGAAAGAGAAAGAGGGGAGTGGGTGAAGGGTCAAGTACATTCAGTCTGCTTAGTTTGACTTACATGGAGAGTGAAGACAACAATAAGTGCATGTGTGTAAGAGCCTTGAAGGCAGCAGAGGCTCATCAGCTCTCACTACGGGAGACTTGCCGATTCAGGGTCCAAGCAGGGTCTGACCAAAGCTCAATCATAAAACGTGTCCAGTTATTCCTAAAACTACTTATAACAGATGTTCCACCAGACTTTGTCTGCTTGAAGAGTATGTAATCCAATAAAATGTTTCAGTAAAATGACGGCTAACTTCCCCCTGAAGACTTGATTTGCATTGGTTGTGCTTCAGGAGTTATGGTTAAAGCTGTTGTAAGATTTGTAAGGCTACTTTTAAAGTTCACTCTTTCTTACAAGATTACTGCCATCAAAAAAATATCAAGTCACTGCATCGCATGCTAGGTAGGGTCAGTATATGTACTTTGGAACTTGGATGTCAGAAATGGGGAATTCTGTCACACCTTGTTCCAATCATGATGACATGAGTAAGGGAATAGGATAGCCTACACATTCAAAAGTTTATGTGAAAGGAAAGGCCCTTGGAAGGTGTCAAAATCCTGCCTTACATTATTTCCAAATCTGCCTCTGGCCTGGTTATTTGTTAAAAAAAAAGGCCACTGACAGCAATACCAGCTGCAAGTATGTAAAAATTCTGTTTCCATTTATATCTGCATTGTCCTAAATGATAAATATCAGATTAATCTAAGGCCTGATCATTTTTATTTTTATTATGACAACTTCTTTCCATACTCCTCTCAGTTTAGCTTCTATAATAAAGTTATTAAATGTTCTCAGTAAGATTTAATACACATGAATCCGGCTGAAGGTGGATCATGTGTGTCATCACCACCCGATTAAGTACAACAGAGAGTCTGTCTGGTACCTCTCACTTCAGCCAAGCGGAGCTCTGACTGATTCTTGCAAAACCTCAGGAGCGTGTTGAATGCTTGAATTTGGAGAGTGGAGGAAAAGGAGGGAAAAGAGACAGACTTTTTGGTAAAAACGAAGGCCTCAGTGTTAATCAGAGATTTCCCAGAAGAGCTAGAGTCATCGCTCCAGGGCTGAGAGAGCGAGAGAACGAGGGGTAGGCACAGAGGTGAGGAAACGAGAGCAGACTTGAATGAGAGATAGATGGGGGGAGACTGAGAGGAGAGGAAGGAGGCGAGGACGGCAGGCTGCATTCCTGTGGCCACAGCTGCGGGAGCTGCAATCACTAAAATGTAGCACTGTCTCAATGCCGGCGATTTCTGGACATGATACAAAGGAAATAAAACAGCACGACATGTCTGTTTTTTGAATCAAAGAAGAGGCTAGTAATCAACATGCTGGGGTTTACACTACCTCCCTCCATCTTTTCTCTCCTCCTCCCTCTATCCTCCATCCTCTACTCTGGCTGACTGTCATTTCGACCGTGGCAGGGATGACCCCATCTCTGTCTCTATATTTGCCCCTCTTTGTTCACCACTGGCCAGTTGGGGCAGGCATCTGAGACTGAGACCATCGATCATTGGCCTGACAGCGGGCCCCAGGCGGGGACGGCCCTGTTATTTGGACTCTGTGATGACTTCCTCAAAAAGGGGGCCCCTCCTTTCCTCGTAGGCCTGGCATGGCTGAGGTTTGGTTTGGAGCCTCTATACCTTCCCTGTATGTCCACAGAAAACACGTCGGATTCACTGGCCGCATGTTTGGGTCACGCTAGGGTGAGCAAAGACAGATAGAGTGTGGAGTGGGAGTAAAGGAGGTAGAGGGAGCACAAGCTGTAGTCCTGGAAGTTCCTCTGTAGCTTCTCCAGTCCTGAAGCGCTCTGGGATGAGGACTTTGGCAGTGGTAAGAATAGAAGTAGAGGTTAAGGGAGTCCATTTGAAATAAGAAAACAAAAAGCTGCAGCTGGGGCGCTTAATTTACCGACGTGATATGTCCAAGGTCTGCCTTGCGAGATACACCAACAGCACATTATAAATACTTCAGGCTATCATTTGGACTTATGTGTTTGTTTTATCTTGGTTTGAGCCCCTATGTTGTCTTCCCACATGATTGAGAGGGAATATTCTCGGATGATGCTAAACATATCCTGAAACGTCCTTTGCTCTCGTTCACTGTCATTATTTGTCGCTTTACTTGATATGATGGTCTCGAAGTGTAAAATCTAGAGAAAGATTTTTAAAAAGAACAGAAAAACAAAAATATAAAGGGAATAAATAACAATGTTGCTGCATTTTTTTATTCACTGTTGTGTTTCCATATTTCTTGTTGTGTCCTTCTTGCATTCATTTTTAATTTTGTTGTTGTATTTTTTGACTTTGTCTTCAAGTTATGCACTTCAGGGACACCGGATTTATCATTTGTTTGTTGTTTTTGTTATTGTTTTAATGAAATATTGTTTTTTGGGTGCTGCTATTATGCTCACGTTATTTCATTTTGTTCCGGGTTTATCTTTTGTGATTTTGTTTGCAATTATGGTGTTCTGTTTGTTATTCAATTACTACTCCTGTTTTCCCTTATTTTTTTTCCTTGGATTATAAATTCTGCTTTTTTTGTTTGTTGGTTTTTCATTACATTTTGTTTAATCGTTGTGTTTCCATTTCTTACTGTGTTTCAATTCTGTAATGTAAATATACTGTTGTGTATTTGTACTTTGTCTTTGTGGTTTGCACGTAAAACTGTTTGTTGTAAAAAAGCAAAGTAAGAAAACAAAAATCATGGTAAAGAATGAAAATACCAGAAGTTGTATTTGTTCATTTTACCCTTTTTAAAATGTATTCTTGTCATTTTTGTTGTGTTCCAATACAATTGTAGTTTTAATTTGTTTTGATTCTCACTATTTTATCACTTTAATTTTTGTTTTTATTTGTTGTTGTATCGTCAAAATTGTCTCTATTTTACAATAATTGATTGTTTTTGCCTTTTTTATCATTTTTTTATTTGTAATCCAATTTCTTTTCCTATTGTGATTTTACTGTTAATTTTCTTTATTATATTTTACAGTTGTTGTGTATTCATATTTGTCTCACAGGGGTTAAAGTTAGTAAAAATATAGTTTCAGTAAAATATATGAGACTTTAAAATTAATAAAACTCACATTGATTTATTGAAAAAACAACATAAAATCAAATGACAATTTGTTACCATTAAAAGTACTGCAGTAGTTACAAAGGCCTATGATTGACAGACATATCATATTAAAACAGAACCATTTTGTATGCTTTACTGTTGTGTTTGTAATTTGTTGTTTTATTTAATAATGCATAATATTTAAAATTGTCACTGAGCTTTCTGACTTTTCTTTATGTTTTTTTTTTCATATGTTCTGCTTTTGCATTTCATATTTTATTTCTTGAATTCCTATTTTCCAGCTGCTTTTTATAGTATGAAGTCATGTTTTACAATTTGTTGTTATAGTTTCTTCATATATTAATTTTGTGTTCTTTTATTGTTGCTTTTTTTTTTTTTCTTTTACATGTATTTCCTCTAAATCTAGTTGTGCCTGCAATTTTTAGATTTGCTTTTGTTTTTGCACCTCAGGCTTGCTATATATCTCTCATCATTGCCCTCAGTCGATTGTCTTTCCATTTCTTTTACCTTTTGTTTTAGCACCCTTTCCCCTCCTCTCTGCCCACTTCCTTTAAAACAACACACTATTGTCTTGCTGCTCACATCCCATTATCTCTGCACAGGCTATAATTGGAAACAAGAGTCTTTCTATTAGGAAGCACAGTGACACTAATATCTGTCTTTTCTGATTTTCCCACACTGGCTAATTTCCATCCTCATCTGCATTAAGAGCAGAGACAAGAGAATGTGACAGGGCAAATTGGCTATAGCTTGGTGGAAATAAAAAGGATAATATGCCAATAAATCACATAAATTCTTCAAAAAGGAGAAAAAACAGAAACATGCAAATTTAAGTTTCAAACTGTGTAGACGTATGAGGTAAGCTGGTTGTTTGAAACAAAAACTGACAGTATGCCAATGTGATCTAAGTTTCTTATAACCTCTGCTGTCGTTCATCGCTTTGTTTAGTTGTCTGTTGTGTATATCCATCAGGGGGAATTCATGATTGCTTAGGGGAAAGAAAGTCTGATTATTAGATATTTTTGGTCAGATCATTTCCATCAGTAAGGACTATTGAAATGGATAGGTGATGTTGTATGGTTGACCAAACTCTTTTCTGCTTAAAAAGCATATTGTTTTGCTACTTGCCATCACCTGTGTAACATTTTTTTTTAAAAAAGGGCCAGCAACTCTATTGCCTTTATTTCATCCTTTGTTTTTGGAGGATGTCACTGTTGTTTCCTGTGCACTTTTACAGTCACCCACTCCAAAGAGGCCCTTTCAAAGTCTATGCTGTCATTTAAACTGAGCAGGTAGTATCCACACTGTGCAGAGCCAAGCCAGGTTTGGCAGATGCCCCAAATGGAAAGGCATTACTACATTAAAGTAGTATGGGAGGTGGAACTTTCAGTTATCAGACCCCTATTTTTGGAGTTATTTACCAGTCAGAGCTTGGGAGGTAAACCCACTCTCTACCTAGCTTTCTGTTTGGGCTGGCTCAGCTTTGACCAGCTCATAGTTAAAGTGCAATAGGCTTAGACTGCTGGGGGACATGCACTCAGAGTTCTTCTATCTCTCCAAACACTCTCTTTCTCCTCACTCTCTCTCTCCATTCCTCTTTATATCTCCTCATCTGTCCTTCTTGTCTTGTAGGCTGCTCTCATCTTGGTGTAGACAGCCCTCTGCTGTGGACCTGCCTGGCTTCAACTTCTACAGTTGCTAATGCTAGGCCTCTTTTGGGTCTATTTCACTGTAAATGCAGTTTCTAAATTAACTTTAGGATGATCAGTATTAAAGTACTTTGTAGTTCCTGCAAATATCACACATGTATTATTGTAACCGTTATTGCTATTATGGATGACCTGCTGCTGTGGACCTGCCTGACCCCAACTGCTTTATATCAGCCAACATCAGAAAAAAACATCATTTATCATTAATTCTTACTCTACATCTATTAAACCAATTTTCAGTAGCTAAAGCTGCAATGTTAACTCAGATCAGTTTGCTACAATAATATTAGAATGACCTCATAATCCATGGTTATTATTGCATATATACTACAATAAAAGTTTCCTTCACAACCATACAGAAGAGGACCGTCTTGAGAAGGAGATGCACCTGAAGAGGTTTACCTCTGATAGTTTTAAATGCAAAAAAGATCTGATATAAAAAAAAACAGCTTTGTGATTTTAGAATCTACAAATTTAAATTTTTAAAGTTACCTTTTTTATAAATGATCAGTTAGTCCCCTTGTCTTTTCCCAACTCCATCTGTCTGCATTTATTTCTGTCCAGTCATACCCCCAATACAGTCTTGGTTGATGGCTGTTCAGTAAGAGTCTGGTTCTGCTCAAGATTTCCCACCTGCTTGACAGAGTGTTATTTCACTGTTTCTCCACTGAAACTGTGTCAAATGAAGCTGATTTCACTGAGATATCTGGATTAATACAAATTAAATTAAAAAATAGATAAATTCAAAAAAATACAACACAAAAATAAGAAGAGGAAGTGTATGGCCTCAACCTGAGAGAACATTTGTTATGAATCAGTGCCTTAAATGACTGATTCGATTGCCTTCCTCTCTGACTCCCGAAATGCAGCTGCTTTGACATTTGTAGCTGTTAAAGACATATCTATCAGAATATTGATTTATATAGACATAAGCATTCCTAGAATATATATTTATAACTGCAACACACTTATAAAACTATATATCGCACAAGTTTGTCTATTTTATAGCATATGTCTATTCTATGACTGATTTAGATCGGGGTAGTCAATAGGGTGCCTACAAGCACTTGGTAGTCCTCTGAGATCCTTTGCATCAATAAATAAAAATAGACAAAATGTAACATTTTAATTTCATGTTAAAACTGCCTGAGGTTTTTGTTTTTATACCTGCGTAGGCTCAAAGTTTACATTGATATCACCTAGAGCCCCAGCAGTGCCAATTTTATGAAATTATTAACTACAGTGTGACTGTTTTTAATATCAGTAATGTTTAACAGATTTAAAAATATCCATGTATGTATAATGGTCTCATAAAATGTATCAATTATTAGTTAGAATTATTATGAGGAATCATAAAATATTGAAAGCAAACATGCAGTGTGACGTGGCCTTATAAATGCATCACATTGTTCATACATATATAAAACATTACTACTAAGAAGCATTAAAAAGAAACAAATTCACAAACAAGTAGCTCTTCAATATTTCCTGTCTTTTGGGTATAGACCTTGGGCTCACAAAGCTTGGTGACCCCTGATTAAGATGATTTAACAATGAAAATCTCCATATATTTTTAAGGGTAATCAAAGACTAGGAGAGACATTTAAGAATGCAGTCTTGTCCAAGTGAATATTTGAAAAGTGCTTGGCCCTGCGTGAGGAGCCTGTCTAACAAAGGGTGCACACACTTCATTAGCACTGTCCGTGAGAAGGAAGGAATCTTACACATGGAATCACTCCTGATCTCTCTCGTCTCAGGCTACTGCTGTGCAGAGCCTGGACTTGCTGGCTTCCTTCCTTCAAAATCCTCCTGGCCCCTGCCTAAACACAATGCTCAATTTGTTCACATCCAGGGCCAAAGAATAAGGAGACACACAAAGCATTAGAGATAAGGTTACAAACTGTCCTTACACCCACAGGTGTGGAACTCTCAAAGCCTTCAAAACATCAGTTTAAGTTCTCCGCCCAACGCTGCAACCACCACCACCACAGCCAACACCACCTCCTCCTCCTCCTCAGCTTTCTGGCAAAAAATAAAAAGAATGGGCTTAAAGGATGGACAGATGAAGAGGAGGAGGAGGGAATGGGATGAGTGAGAGCTCATAAAGGAGAGAGAGAGGGATATAACAGAGCGGTTGACGCGATTAGAGAGAATTTAGTCATTTCTCAACACTCTCATGCATGCACAAGCACTCATACACTCTTCCACACAGGGAGCGCTCACTCAGCTGCTATCTCACATTGCATCACGCTGCTCTGCACCTTCACACCAGCACTCGCCTTTGCTCTCTCAATCTCTCTGCCTTGCTCCGTTTCAATGGCATCAAATGGATGGAGTTGACAAAGAAGGAGAGGGAGTGCTGCCAGCTGCCCCAGTGAGGTCATTCCCACACAGGCCTCTGCTTTCACCCCACTACCATGAACGTGGCCTTGACCTCATCATCTTCACAACAATTACTTTATTCAGCTAATTTACAAAAAGTAACTCCACTTGTGCTTTACAATGACCCACTAGAGACATCCAACGACAAGCATTTCATCACCCCTCATCCTTTGAAGTGATGTGGATTTGGTGTCTTTTCAAAACAGCAGGCAAGTCTGGTTTCCAACAAAGATGGCAGTTTGGCGTCACAAGTCTGTTGAATTTTTATAATTACCAGATAATATAATAACTTTAAAAAAATCAATCTATGACTAAAAAATATCCCAAACAGTTGAACTGTGTTCCCTGTGATGCCAGAATAAAGTATTAGTAATTTAAACCCCATTAACACTTGAAAAAAAAAGTGCCTGAAATCCCTCAAATTATCCAGACACTACATGGAGGAGCCGTATGTGTGAACGCAAACATAAAGTCTAAGTAAGCTCATTTCTGAACCTTGCATCAAATTATCAGGGTAATTCACCAAGGTGATTGGGGAGGGCTGATGACATCCTCCTGTGTGACTGCCACAAACCAGGCCAGAAAATTTGATTGTTTGATTGTAAGGAGAGTAATGCAAATTCAAGTGTGTGACTGGACACTGGAAATGTTGTTTCCAACAATCATCAAAGCTCTGTAGAACATCTGCTCCAAAAAGATCCCTACCAGGTCTAAAGAGCTGCTGTTGGATACAGAGCAAAAACTCTGCAGCTTTCTTTCTCTGGTGTCATCATCAAGCATGTAGTGATGCTGCTTCACTTCTTTGTGCTGAAGTGCTCGTCTCAACTTTTAGTTGATGCCACTGGGACACTTAATGACATGTGACACTGTAAGGGCTTAGGTCAACCAAAATGGGCAAAACAGATTTTAACCCTGAATAGGTGTATGTTTTAAGAGCTACAAAGAAATATTAATATTATTTTAATGAAAATATAATATAATGAAAAGTGCTAAGCCAAAAGAACATTGCCTGGAGTCCCCAAGGATCAATCATAGAACTATTTTCTTGATTAGAAAAAGGTAATGATCATTGTTTTTGCAAAATAAAGTGAAAAATATGAAATACAATACTGAAACAGCCATTTTGTAGTAAAAACCTAAGGCTTGTTTAACTGTATCTATTAGTATTTTTCTATTAGTCAAGCTGTGTCTGCATTTTAATAATTCTCTTTCTCTTAGCTTCTGAAAGAACAATTAACCAAGGTAATCCATCCATCCTGTGCTCCATCCATGCATCAGTCAATCCAGTGCTTAATCTACTGTATTTTTCCATTCATCCCTCTATATTTAGATCTGTCCATCCTTTAATCAATCTATTGATCTATTAATTGATCCAGCCATGAAACACTAAACACTCAAATTGATCTATCTATTTATCCATTCGTCCTTTTATCTGTCAACTTATTTATTTAATTCATTTAGCAAACACTTAATCCAACTAATCCATTCATCCAACCATCCTTTGATCCATCCATCCATCCACCTATCTATCCATCCATCACTTAATGTTTTTATCCATCCATCCATTCATCCATCTGTCAAATCTATCTAACACTTCATCTAACATTCCATCTATTCATCTTTTTATCCAGCCATACTTTGATCCACCCATTGCCCCATCATTTAACCCATAAAACCAACGCTTTCTGCTCTTTCATTTCTTCTTTACTCTATCTATCCATCATCCATCCATCCATCCTTTAATCAATCTATTGATCTATTAATTGATCCAGCCATTAAACACTCAACACTCAAATTGATCAATCCATTTATCCATCCGTCATTTATCTATCAACCTATCTATTTAATTCATTGAGCAAACACTCAATCCAACCAATCCATTAATCTAACCATCCTTTCATTGATCCATCCAGCCACCTATCTATATACATACTACAGTACAACATGTAAGTTTCATTTTTATTTGTTTTCTACAGATCTTATTATCAGCAATGCTTCAAGACCACAGAGAAAAATCCCACAGGCTTCAAGCCAGTGATACTCTAACTGTTTAAGGGGTTGAAAGCCAATGCCTGGCCAAAAAAAAAGTTAAGGAAAAAGTCCTGTGCTTTTATTTTTAAGGGGATTTTTCAGGGGAATGCTGTCTTCTCACACAGCCTACCAACAGGTGGGGATGATACCCTGTAATGCTAACTGACACACTTTTAAATCAAAGGGTGTTTGTTTTATATTTGATAAGTAGGCACTCAGCTTAAACATCATTATTTTTCAAAATTACTATTCAGTAATTGCTTTTTCATTTCACATTTGTCCATTAAGCACTGTGAAGTCTATTAAAAAATGCTACAGTTACCAAAGGCTTTTGCGTGACAGCCTCATAATCAATGGCTTATTTAGTGCTACTGATTGAAAAGTATTAATTAAATACTTGTGTCACTAAGATAAACTTTTCTAGTATCAATAAAATTGCAGGTAATTGAGTGTAAAAGGGAATATTACCCTTTCTAGCATCGCCACCTGCAGGTCATTTTGGCTTCTCACTTAACCTTTTTTGTGTTGGCATACTGTGATTTTCTGAACCATCCCAGGTTCGAAATGTAGCATACTTTTTACTAAATCAATCTAAGAAGGTAAAAATTTCCCTTGATTTGGGCCAGACTTGAAATAAGGGGTGATACTGGGTCTGAAGCTAGACCAGCTGTTAACCACTGCTCTAAGCCAAGGGATCCAGTCCAATGCTAACTTCTGCACTGACCTTCAGTTTCAAGTCATGTCTGCACCACTATGTTTGGAATGTGTGGTATTGCATCAATTTGAATCTTTTGTTGAGGTTATAAGAGTTTGATGTATTTGCCACCAGATTTCACACCAGTGAGGTCATCATGTCCATATCTCTCCCCAGTGGTGTCAGCTGCAGGTGAATCACTGTCAAATATTGTCTCAGGATTTTCTCCTTTTCTTTTCTCATTTTTGTGTCTATTTCAGTGAAAGACTCTTTATCACTCTGCCATGAAGGTCTTTTCTTCCCCGGCTCATATCTGAAGGAGAAGAAGAAAGAGAGCTGAGTGCCTTTCAACAAACGGGACAATGACTCTTCATCGAGATCCTTGGCCTGTGTACATTCCACTAACACTGCACAATAACTTATCAGTGTTGAAAAGAGGAAGGGCAAAAAGAAAGATAGCTTGTATGAAAGGCAGGATAAAAGGCAGAGTTGTGGGAAGATAGGGGCAGGGAGGTGAGGAGGTGATCTATGGGTATACGAAGACTCTTGAGTTTGCATTCAGACTCAGAGGTCATACTGAGGTCACTTAAATGTTGGATGGGATGCAGATTTAAAAGAAATATTAAACTCATTGATACCTTTGTGTGTGTATGTGGTCTTGTCTTAAGATAATCTGAAACTATGGTTAAAGGCTAATATTTTGAGAGCTACCTGTTCTCCTTTTACATTAAATCGGCATTTATTTGTCAAGTTTATTTCTTGTCATGAACAGACAAGAAATTACTGACCAACTTCAAACAACCATGCAAGTACAAAATTACAACATCTGTGTGTAGCATAAGAAGGGTCAAGGAGGTCATCCTGTTTGCACTCACATGTAGAACTTAGATGTTGTTGGTCCCTGATTATTTCTGGAGGTGTCTTTAGTACATATCTCTTAAAACACAGCTAAAGGCATGGGAAGTGCTTTTATTATTCAAAACTATCTCAATGGTAAAAGAAAATGGTAAGAAAGTGGTTGGAGATTTATTTGTTGGCAAAGAAAAATAAGTCAGGCTACATCTAACATGGTAATAGAATGAACATTGCATTCACTTTGAAAGAAGCAAACATAAATGCTTGAAAATGCAGTAAGAGACGAGAGGTTGGCACACCAAAAGCTGCTCCAAAGTCTACTCATTAAGCATCACCATTTAGCTCTTAGCCCTTTATCATGTCTGATGAATCCTGTTTTCAGGATCATTTTCCACGACTGAATGCCCCAAAGAAACAGCCTATAAATTAACAAAAGCTTCACGCAACCTAATCTGAAAGTAGAGCTTCTGTGCAAACCTGATATTAGAATTTAATGCTGCTTCTGTTGGGTTGCAGTTCAAAAGAGATTCGGTATGGACCATTTAGTCATGCAGATCTTGAACCAGAATCAGTGGTGAGGGAGATCATTTCAGAGGAAATGGGATGTCATCTGAGCTCATTCAAACCTAAGACCAAATCGTAAAAGTGTCCTCTCTAACTGATCACGTTATTTGATGATCTGCACTCATAGAGCAGCACATATAACACCAGTCTTACTTGAAAAACACATAATCTGTACTCACGGGGGTATGGATTAGAATATTTTTATTGGCTACCAATCATGATTCTTTAATTTAAATCTTTATTGTATCCTCAGGTTCATCATCACAGTCATGGGAATCTGCCTTTTATATGATGCACCTTGGACATGGAGGAATTTTCAGAAAGAGCTTTTGCTTTAAATAAACAGTTTTAAGATGATATCCTGTCAGTTGTGGTGATTTTCCCGTAAGATATTGCTTCTCTTGTTTTTGAGGTGTTTTGTATCACTTCTACCTTGGTCAGGTTCGTCCTCACATTTTGATCTAAATGACTTTTCCCGTTAACAATAGAAAAGAATGTTAACCTCCACACAAGCATCCAAACAAAGACCACCACAATTCCCTCCATCTAATCCCACACCAGCTTTTCATACACATCTGTCCCACTATGAAGACGAGTTGAGATTTAAGCCCATGAATCCATAATACACAAATTCTTGTAAACTGTTTGTTGAACCGTGTCATATTTGCATGTGTGTTTCTGGGCAAATAGAGCAGTGTGCCCTGCTCCTAAGATGTGGACTAGCTCTCTCAGGAGAGCACACGCACACATTCACACCCCTCCACACACACTAATAACATTCCCTCTTGCCCCCTCTGGCCAAGCCCAGAGCTTGACCTCTCTGTGTCACTCAATCCAGCGGGCAATATTTGCTTTCGTCATCATAAATATTAAATATGTGCATAGGCAAATATTTGGGTTTGGCGACCTCGAAGTGGTAAATGAATTAATGTATTCACACGAGGAGGGCAGGGGAGTCAGGGTGTTCTCGCACACACACGTCCTTTCAGCCTCTCCAGCTCTTTACCGTAAAGGTTTGTCAGTGGTCACACATGGGAAGACCCACAACTTCTGAGGAATGGCGTAAAAACCTAGCCCTGCAGCATAACTGAATTTAAGAGGATGGGTGGTACATTTTTCGCATGGTGTCTCCTGTTGAGCTTCAGCGTGACAGCTAACACAAAAAAGGTTTTAAGTTTAACTCCAATTTAGATAGTCTTACACAAAAAGAGGCAGACTAACAACCATCACTGCTACAGAATTGCGCCATTAAATAATAAAAATAACTCATGAGAAGCTCTTTATGAAAACAATACTTGATGCCTCCAGATAAAAATGGCCCATATCACTCAATTCCCAAAAAGTGGACACATCAGAATAAAAGCGGAAATGTATTAAAAATCAATATATGCAACCTGTGAGAGCCTCAGTCCCATCATTTCTTAAAAAACACTTTTAACTCTTCTAGTGCCACTTTGAAAAAACAAACCCAACCATGTTTAAGATGGAAAAAAACAACAATTTCAAAGAGCTAAAGAGGAATTTTCCCTAGAATTTGCTGGTCTGAGACATCCATTTGATTGACATTCATTTTGGATTCACATTTCTTGTGCGGGGTCAGACTCTAACTGAGACACAACACATAAGATCCAGTGTTCAAAAAGTGGACATGCTGGGAAAAAAAGTTAAAATTACAACAGTTATAATATCCCTTAAAAATGTGCTGTTTTGTGTTTCCTATTTTTTCCACATTTCCTCTTTCATTCCAAGTTGCTATTTGGTACATTTCACACACAGTATTATAAATGAGCTGGTTTCTGAAAGCACAGGACATTATTCTGAAAACGTGACAGCCTCTGTATTAATCCGGCTGGATTCAGGTTGGATTATTTTCAAATGACAAAGAGGACATAGCAGAAAAGGAAAACAAGCTTTTTTTATAGCTCTTTTCTAGTCTTTGTGAACATGCAAAGTGTTTTTACATGGTTGAAATTTCCTGGGCGTCTCAGTGGCAGGTTAGGGTACCTAACAGACAGAAGGTTTCTGGTTCAGCCCCCGTGTCAATCACAGTCTTTCTGTGTGGCGTCTGCATATTCTCCCTGTGCCTGTGTGGGTTTTCTCTAGTTTCTTCCAAAAAATGCTTGGTAGGTTGCTTTGAGACTCTAAATTTGGATTTTGGTATAAGTGGGAGGTCTCTGTTTGTCTCTCCATGTGTGATCAGCTGGTGACCAGCTCATGGTGTACCTTTCCTCTAATCTAATGTCAGTGATAGGCTCCAGCTCCTCACGACTATAAAGGGCTGGGATGAGGGGTGTAGATGATAGATGGATTGTCTATTTGTATCGATAACCATTTACAACCGACTGATGTAGCAGTGGGAAACAGTTGAGGTTAACAGTCGATTGAGGAGCTACTCTCTACAGGCTAAGACATGCACCAATGCCCAAAAAGTTTGGAGACCACAGTCCAAACAGTGTCAGTAGATTAACTGTTGATAGCAAAGCTTTGTCAGTAACAACAAGTTGGAAACCAGAGGCTTGCTGGTTCAAGTCCAGGTCAGACTCAATTTGTAAATTAGTTCTGGTTGCTGAGGAGGTGCCAGTACACCACCTGAGAATTGCTATGGGGGCCTAGAGCAGGGCACTGGATGCCCCACTGGTGCATTATTGTTTTTCATTTCTAATTTGCTTAAAATAAGTAATTTGCAGATGACTTAGCTGAACAAAGATGGACATGATTTCAACATAGTCTGTGGGAGACTCAAAATAATATTTTATCAATTTTTTTCAGAACTTTCTGTTCAGTTTTTACTGAAATGTGAGATCTAGAGCTGTTTCCAACCAACTAACGGATGAAAAAGTGTGAACACATTTATCATGCTCAACAACTGTATGATGCAGCAGTTCTATCGCATAGTGACAGAGCCCGCTTTACTCTGATTATCTGATTATTCCAAATTGGTGCATTTCCCATTTCCACAGGATCTGTTTTCATATGAGCGTGGGATGCGGTGGTGGTTGGCGGGAAGCCTGTGGTTAATTCGAGAAAAAATGAAGCTTTTGCCCAACGAACAACATGTCCTAACCAAATGCGGGTATCGGATGATGGTCCCTTTATACTACATTGCACTGCGTCACATTGCATTATGTTGAATCAGCAGCATTGCTCACCTGATGTCCACACTGCAAAGCTCTCTGTGAGCCAAATTAAGTTTCCTCCCTTGGAGTTGAAAGTAAAAGAAAATCCTTTCACTCACCAAAACAGATGAATGCTCCCTCATCTCCACTGTGTAAAACAGATGAAGTTCTGCTGAGTGTTAAAATGTCAAAGAAAATCAAGGAAATTCCTCCAGCATCTCTTTAAAACTCCTCATCTCTTGCCTCTTGTGATGCAAGTGACAGAGAGATGGGGCATCCAGGCAAAAACATTGCGCCACATCGCACAGCATCACACTGCAGTTTGAACATTTACACATGATTCCATGCAATGTGCCTGATTTTGTTGCTGATGTTCACAAATGTGTCCAGGTAGTGCATGATAAAGTTAATGACCACAAACTGATGATGGTGACAAATAGAATCAATCCATCCTCTGTCCATTCATTTTAGATCATCTTATGGAACCACTCCTATGAAGTTTGCCAGCCTCTTGGTGTCTGTTCTTGTTCATTGGCAAAATTTGGAGGTGAGCTGTCCGCTTACTGGGCTGTTGATTGCCAACTTGACCAGAGGTCAATCATACGGAAACAAGGGCCGACCAGGGCATCCAAGTGGCCCTGCATGCATGAAAATAAAATTCAGCACCTCTGGTTAAGCCTTTCTGTTTCTGGCATGTAAAGGGGTAAAATGTAGGGCTGGGTATCGATTCAGATTTTCTTGATCGATTCGATTCTATATTACCAGGTCTCCAATCGATTAAATTCACAATACAATAAGATATTTATTCAGTCTGGGATATCTCAGTGAAAATAATACTGTAAACTTAAAAAGTGACTTTTCTACCTGGTGCATAATTAAAATTGTTTTTACATTAAGAAATGAACCCAAAGCAGTTATATTAATCTTATATTCATTATATACATTAATGCATATTCTGCATATTACCTGTTTTCTGTCCAACTCCTCTTTTCCTTCATGCTTGTGAAATCCGATATACTGTATGTCCATACTTCAGCCTTTAAACTCGCCGGTGGTGCCCATATAGTGCTATTAGCTTCTGCCGTGTTTGTTTGATTACTTGCAGTAACATCTCACAAGATTTTGTTTCGCAGAAAGCAGCGCTAAACCCAGATCACGCAATACTAGCTGGGTTGATACCACAGGCTGCTTCTCTGCACGTCCATTGAAGAAAAAACTACCCAAGTTAAAAGATCGATCTTTGGATTTTATGGATCGATTATGAACCATTTAAAGGGAAATCGATTAAAATCGATTAAATTGATTTTTTAAACCCAGTCCTAGTAAAATGTAAGAAATAAATGTGACTTTGATGGATTAATAAAGTCTACCCACTCACCATTTTCATCTTTAGTACATGTAGATAATGCCCATGGCACTTAAGGATTGCAATATCTACACAGTTTTATTATCACTTAAAAATAATGGTCAATGGTGCTCTGTTTCTAACGTGGGCGGTGTGTTTCAGAGGTTGGGGTGGGGGTCTGGCGGCATGAGTAAACTGAGAGGAGCTGGTAGAAAGGCAATCCAAGGCTGACCCCGGCCTCCATGTGTAATTGTGCCCTCTGACCCGGAGAACATCCTAAATCACCAATCCAAACAGTCAGATCCCCCAGTAAATACCCTGGGAGAGGGTCTACACAGCTCAACCCCTCTACCGCTGCCCCGGTTCTCAGGCCTGCATGGTCCCTTTGAAACCTTCATACACATACATGCATGGCCTCAGGCCAACACACTGATCCAGTATAGAGTAGATGGGTTCAGTCCATGTTTGATGCCATCTTTCAGAAATTGTAAGCTTCTTACTGATTGATGTCCAGTGTCATCGTTTCTGCTCATCGAGAGAAAAGGTCTTGCACTCTTTGGGTTTGATTATTTTGATCTAGGGAGGTGATTTTATGATAAACTTGAAGGCTTTAATGATATTGTCTTTGCAGCTCCTGGGGGTTTAACAGTATGACTGCACCAGTATTAATTTGGTGTCTTGTCCATTTTAACTGCATGTGAGGTAGCAGGACAGATCTCAGTGATCAGGAAAACACAACACTTGAAAACACTCAATGTTCTTGTTCCTCTGCACAGGATGACCGGATAGCAGCACATAGAGGATGAGGGGAATTTAAGGAGGGTGGGGAGGCTCAAACTTTGTCGTTTGTTGAAGGGGTCTGAAGTAATGGACCTCCTGGAGTGCCTGACAAAGACACCCAACAACAGAGAGATGCACTGCATCAAACCAGGAGGACAAGAGGGGTTCAAAAAGCGTTCTCCCCTGGGGCTTTTCAGCCTGGCATCCATGCAGCCGGGCCCAGCAGGGAGACAAGCTTCTCCACACAGACACAGTGGGAGGATGAGAGGATGGGACAGGGAGCATTACAATGGAGAGAACAGAGGGAAGCTCTGAATGACAGTGTGAAAATGAGAAAACATGAGACACTAAATACTTCAGTCATTGTTGGAAGAGAGCGTCTGTTGTCAGTGGCAGATAATGGTCACAGCAGCAGCTGCTGTGTTTGAGTTCACTGGGTTTGAATGATCCATCCTAGAATTTAATTGGAACATTTTATCTCTTATTCTTCTGCTTTGTCTCTGAATCATTATCACATTATGTCTAGTTTTTCTGTACAGGATTTAGCTCATCATCACTGTAGTCTCTGATGTACACTGCTCATGTAGCTGCCATTCATTAAAATGCAGTATTGATGGAAACGCCAGTCTGAGCAGTGCCAAGCCAAGCTTTGCAGTGCCAAGCCAGAAACTGCCCGCGTTGTAACCCTTCCTGGCACGCCAGAGGAGAGCATAATGTGAGTCAGGTCCAACCTCCTTTTTGGGTGCCAAGAAGAACTCCATGTAACCCAAAACACTGACAGGGAGCCAGTCCCAATGTGAATGTCCTCAAAGAAAACCAATAAAACAAGACTGTCATTGTGGCATCCCGGAGAGCAGACAGTTCAGGAAGGTCTTTTAAAATCCACTTTGTAGTGTTTACATCTACTGAATTAGATGGTTTACAGCGCATGCAAAGATAATCCAAAAATACACTGAAACCCCAACTAGTTTGCTCTGTCTGTATATTTATCTTGTTTATTTGTGCTGTAAATGTCTGTCCTGTCATTCTGGCCTTTCAAGTGTCTGCTTTTCTCTGCAGCTGTCCGTCTCTCAGTGAATCTGTCTGTCATCGCAGCTCTCCGCACAATGAAGAAAGCTGTAAAATCATCCAATCAAAAGTTAGAAATCCTTCAGTACTGCAATAAATGAGAATCTAACTCATGAGAAGTGGTCCTCCTTCTCCTGTCTCGGACATGCTGTCATTGAGCTGAAAATATCCACATAAAACCACACATTCACACACATACACACACTTATCTCAGTCTCATGTGGGCAATGGACCTCATCTGATCATCTGGCTTTATAGCAATTACTCATCAACAAAAAAGGCCTGGTAGATGAAGGATGGAGTGTGAAGGGACACAGACAGAGAATGCTGAAGAGAATTAAAAAAGGAAAGTGTCAGTGTTTGTGCTTTAGCGCCCTGGAAACGTAATCTGCTTTTTGTTTTAATAGAAACATTTAATTAAGCAAAATGATCCTAACAGGTTACAGCTGTGTTTCCCTCTCTTGCAATTGCCTTTATTGCGTGTGGGAAATCCATTTCCACTTTATTCAGGCTGGCTCAGATTTATAGATTTTACAATTGTCTCCCCATTCACTCAGCACTTCCTATGACTTCTGTCTTCTGCCAGGAGCTTGGCGGACAGTTACAAACTGCAACAGTAATGTTAAAACTGCTCAGATGTACTGTTGGGAAAATCGTTAGAAAAACTGGGGATGGGACTTTGCAGGTAAACCATCATTCAAAAGTCACTAAAAATATGAGTGCAGTTAAAACATACCCCTTTCCAAATTACACATATTATACAACGGGTTGGCAGCACAGAGAAAGGAGACAGACACAGTCGTCATGGAAATAGTGCAGATTTTAAAACTCTGGTGCTAATGCCAACAAGCTGTAATGTCCGTCAAAACATCACATAGCGCTGATTTAAAAATAAATAATTTCTGGTCTTACTGTCAGTTGAACGAGAAAGACATATCAATATATGTTAAATGACAGGATCAGATCATTACCTCCGCCAAGGAGGTTATGTTTTCGGCAGAGTTTGTTTGTCTGTCTGTCCGTCCGCCTGTGAACAAAATAACTCAAAAAATTAGGGATGGATTTTGATGAAATTTCCAGGAAATGTTCAGCATGGTAAAAGGAAGAACTGTATAATTTTGGTGTTGATCTGGATCAGCACCTGGGCTCCATGATGAAAAATTTGATTTTTGTGAATAACTACTGAACTAATATAGATATCATTATGAATCCAATTGCTAATGCTATGTTTTCATGGTCAATGAATCTAAATATTTCAATGAAATAAAGGTAGGAGTAATATTTTTGGTGAAAATCACAATATGGGTGAGGACTGTGGCGCTGGCGGAGGTCTGCGCTCTCCGAGTGCTTTTCTAGTTCTTTATACATTAAGGATGACCAGGTGGTAAATGCTCCTTTGAGGACTATGTGTTAGTCCAGAAACCTTTTTTTTTTTTTACATGTTAGAATACCTTTTAAGGGGCAATACCGTATAAATAAGATGTAATGAATGAAACTTAATTTAACATCAATGAAGAGGTGCAAGTGGTTGCTCTAATCCTAATAAAATAGTGTTTAGATCAGTGAATGTAATGTAATGTTATCTTAACATATATTAAACTTTCATTTTAAATGTACATATATTACATCTAATGCCTTGTTGTTGTCTTTAGAATGTAAACGCTAAAATGTTTTTTTTTTTATAACTTCGTTGAGCATTTTACCCTTTCTTGTCTGTAATGGTCGAGTAGCACTACATTGTTTTACAGGCCAGTTATTGTTTATTTTAATGTTGATGTATGAAACATCAATATTAAAAATAAGTAATTTGTGTTTGATTCATCCAAAAGGATGAACAAATGTTCTGATTTAAGATTTCAGCAGCAGACTAACCTGTCCACTTGCAGATGACTTAAAGCCACAGTGTTTTTAAGATTAAGTATTCTAAAGATTTGGTTTATAAAATAATTTGAGTTAAAATGGATACCCAGCAGCCTAAAGTATTGTACTGGGGTCCTATAGAATCTATAGAAATTGTATCTGTGGCTTTAATGTGTTCTGTAATGTGTTACATCCCAGCTGAAAACTAAATTAACTAAATGCATTTGTTTTCATACAGATTTCACATTTAGATGACAGCTTTTTGTTAAGAGCTGCTGTGAAGAGGGTATGTAATATGACCAAAATGGTGTAGAAGACGTGCCAGGTCAATAGACTGCAGTAAGACTTCTGACATAGTACATCCCCTCCTTCCACAGAACTATGAGGTGTAAATGTCCAAAACTATCAAGCACACAGATGCTTATGAGTTTACAAAACACTCTGTTTTGCCTGTTCACACAACAACAGATAGGGCACAGCTTTTAAAAGTTTTCACTCTGGAACCCATTTTCAGAGTTTTCTGTTATCAGGCCCTCAAAACTCTGTTGCCCCGTGAGCTGATAGCAAAAATGCAACAATGATCATTTTTTGTCTAAAACACTGTTGTGTAAACAGGGTCTAAGACAGACTGCCAACACTGTGAAATGTTTCCTATCTTCTGCATTTGTCCCACAGATGTCAGAACAATGTCTTAGTTTGTTAGTTTGAAGCTATCCCATTGTGGAAATCACTGTTGACACATCAGATTGCTATCATTTAATCTTGAAGGTGCCACGTCCTGATGTTTTGAGAGTCTATTAAGCGACAACTTGATTTAAATTGAATTTTTTTTTTTAATTATCTTTGAAGAGGATCAGATGCAGCTCTTTTTCACTCCCCTTTGGAGACATTTTGATCTGGGGGAGGGGTTACATGCCCCAGAACAGATTTTAAAACAGTCATAACATGTAGGTGTTGGCAGTATAGCTATAACATAATAAAGTCCAGGAAGTAAGAGACACAGTGTTTTAACAGGCATGGAGCATTTCTTCATGAGGGTTTAGGAAAGGTGTCATGTTCTTCTGCTCCACAAGCCCCCTTACAAAATTAATAGCAAAGAAAATTGATTTGGCAGGACACAGGACCTTTAAGAGACAACAGATTTTGCTGCTATTTGAAGTAGAGAGAAAAAGTTGATGCAAATAAACATGTGAACACTGTTGATGTGTGTTTGTACACCAATATTTGATTGAGAAATTAACAGTAACATGCAGTATTTTATTTTACTAGCTTGTAATTCAGCTCTTTAAATGAATTTTAAAGGATGGGTAGATGGCAGGAAAAAATGTTGATAGTAAAGGATGGGGGCAACAGAAAAAAGGGATAACCTCTATTCCTAAGAATGGAGAATCTTGTTTTGGTCTACTGATCTTGTTCAGGTAGGACCAAACTCAAGATAACATAGGCTGATGTGTAATCTTCTTACAATTCTTTATGCTTTTACAAACAAGTACAGCTGTGATTAAAAGAAAATACATCTTAAATATGACTGGAACATGTCTTATAAGGATTTTACATCAAGTATACCACACAAAAGTTCATATTTACTGTATAAAAACACTGTAAAGCATGTTTTAATATGCCCACTATGTCTGAGTGAATTCAGCCTCGATTTAACACCAAGCCAGGCACTATGTTCTCAATCATTATGCACTTGTGTGCGTCAAAATGTCCCTATACACACAAAGACACACACTCACATATACAGACACACACACACGTATTACACAGTGCCCAGCACAGCTCAGCCCGGCCTGCTAGCCTCATGGCTGTAATTGAGAGTTAATGACGCAGTTGGATCTGTTCTTTACTTCATATTAAACAGAGCCTGCTGCTGCTGCTGCTGCCCGGCTGTAAAAGCAGCCCACCTCCCCTTCTCTTCCTCCTTCTCTTCAGACAGCCCCTCTCCACCCCTACTCCCTGTTAAACCGGCCTGCAGCCTTCCACACTCCTCATTTCCCAATAGATGTATTTGAGCGTTTGATTTAACAAGCAGTACAACAGTGTTTAGTCTCCAGCTTCAGGCTACTTTGCATGTACTGTAGCGACTTCAAATAAAAACACCAATCTTCCCTTCCCTCACCCTGCCCGTACTGTAAGCGCCATCAAAACACAAACTCACACTCTGAACAAAGAGCCCAATGTACAGTAAGGCGACAGGAGCTCTGGCACGACCCATGATAGCTACCTGATAACAGATCAACTCTACTTTTAAAGTTTTTCCTCGGTGCAGGACAGTGGCGAAAGAGAAGCAGCAGAAGCAACCCCCCCCTCCCAATTCACAAGCAAGGGGGGGCTCCTGCGACTGGCTGGCGCCAAGAACGGTGTGCTGCCCACAGCGAGCAGGTCGCTCTGGGCCCTTCCTCTATCGCTGACCAGAGCAGAGGGGGGAGAGGGTGAGGGACGGAGGGAGGGGGAGAGAGAGCGATCGCAGAGATGTTAGAGAGAGGGAGAGCCAGGCAGAGAAAACAAACAGGACAGAGGCTGCAGTGTGTGTCAGGTCAGCGGGGAGTTCCAGAATGTTCTCCACTGCTGTTCTCCTGAGCGAAATACTCCTGGAGGGCTATCTGCTCCTGGCGCTGTCATTTATCATCAGTCAGGAGATGCCGAGGCCACCTATTTGGCTGATGCAGCTGACACAGAGAGACTAACACACAGCCACACACACTTAGAAGTGTGCAAGGAGAGCACACATGCAGATGTGCATAGACAACAGCATGATACACCCATGGACATCAAAAGATCTACACAGAGGAAGTGATGTGATCAGTAAAGCACAGTACTTAACACTATATATTGTAATATTTTGTGGCATAACATTGCATTAAAACTTTCTGTGTAACAGTTAGGACTGTCGAAATATACCATGTTATGGATGATAACCAACTTCATCAAAAACTACAGTCGACACATTGAGCTATAAACAGGCATACAATAAAACGGTGTAATACCCCTCAAAAAAGTTTTAATCGTTATTGAATTTGATCATATCTTCCTTTTTTAATGAAAACAATATGTAGTGTATTTTAAACAGTTGGAAAGCCTGATAAGTGAACAGTAAATTCACTAAGTGAGTAAGTAAAGTAAATTGGAGGGGGGGGTCTTCTTTGGGTGTTGTCTTCCTAGGACACCAACTTCGAAGTGTTGACATGTGACATCACCAGTCTCAGAACTTGAACCCAAGTTTGGAAATGGGCTGAAACCAAATGCTGCCACCCTGCAGACCAGAACCTCACCTTTAAGGTGCGTTCACACCGGACGCTACTTGCACTACCTCGGCGATCACTCTCCATTCAAAGTCAATGTACAGCCGCGATGGGGCGGGGCTAACCCTCCCGCGATGCGACAGCCACGTACAAGACGATCACTTCACTCGTTGCGCGATGTCAAAGTTAAAAAAAGTTGATCTATTCAGGGGATGTCGTGTGTGGCTGTGCGGCAACAGCCAATCAGTGGTGTGCGTACGTATGAGGGTGCAGTTATTCATCCGGACTACAGGGCGGACGAGTTCCGTCTAGGCGGAACTAATCTCAGTGAGGACATTAGTTCCACCTAGACGGACCGCGGTAAACTCCCAGATAATGCTGCTGCATCATCAGCTGCAGAGTTTTGTGTTTGATAAGTGAGTGAAAAGAATACGGCTGGAATAATGTCCGCTTATACATCCTATTATGTGATATATGATATGATCGCAGTGAAACTCGAGCGGACGTGACGTCACCGAGCGACGGCTGACGGCAGCGGTTACATTATGGATGCGCGACACTACATCAGTGGGCGATGCGACTTTGGTAGCTGGGTCGCTTGCGGTGTGAACGCACCTTTAGATGGCAGATGTAAAGCTTTCAGTTAGGGAACAGCTCATTGTCCATAGTTTAGTCACACAGTTAAGATGCAATGTGCTTAGACTGCCGGGGGGGGGTCTCTGACTCTTGACTTGTAAGTGGCCTGGGATGTTTAGTTGTGTTGTTTATTCCAAAATGCACAATCCTGGTGTACAGGTGTATTATTAGGCTTTAACAATATAATATATCATAAAAAATGTCATTAACTGGGAGATATAATTGACCAAATTATCACATCAAACTCATTTTTGAGGAGTTACACTGTATTACGTTATGGCTAATTTAGCTGCCAAAGATGCTACTGCTGTGGGACAGCTGACTGTACACTTAAACACACCAAGGTCTGTCAATGAGAATGGGAGATTTTCATACTACAATTCAATGTGTAATTTGAGACTTGTTTTATTGTGAAAGTGTTTTACTCACTAAAACAGAAAAAAGGCCTAATTCCAAACAGCAGGTTAACAAAACTCTGAACAAACTCAATAAACCACCAAATCTGTTACAGACGCAGCAGACTATGACTGAAATCAGGGACTGACAAAAAACATTTCTGTTACAAATCATCACTGTCCAAAACAAACCTCCTATCCCCCAAACTGCTTATTTTCTGGATTTTTTTAAATGAAAAAATATTATATTTTCCTTTTCAGAAACTATTTTTTGCATCTTCATTTCATTTATAACATATAAAACCCACTCTCCAACATGACAGGCAACAAGTAGAACTTATTTATGATAAAAAAGAGGAAAACTATTTTAAAAATTACATCAGAGGTTTGTGCTCAATAGTAACATGCTGTTTGTCAAATCATGGGATTGTTTTTAGAAGAAAGAAAGGGCTGTAGATCTTGAAAATGCATTTTGAAATGTACTGACTTATGAGTATACTATGAGCATTCAGTGGTCAGCAGTGTCTTCATGTCAAGAAGGACATAATAATAAAAACTGTGTCAGGTCCAATCCCTAATGAAAAACCAAAACAACCAAGTATAGTCAATCAGAGTTGAGCTAATACAAACAAGTGGAAAAGCCCCATTAATTGTAATTAAAGGACAGTTGGTATTTAATAATAGTGACAATAAAACTAATTTACATTAGTAGTCCATTTCCAAAATATATGAGGTCAAAGAGCAATCTGCTGCTGGATTTTCCTCTGTTCAGCCTCATCTCCTTTGGTTTACTGATGAAGCAGACATGTGTTGGTTCTGACTGATGTGTTGCCAACATTTGTAGTGCTCTCAGTGTTGTCCTGTAAAGCTTGGGCCTTTTTGTTTCTTGGTTATGTTGAAAGCCTAAATAAATCATTTCCAGTGTTGGAAATTCTGTTCTGCATCTTTTGTGAACCTTACCTCAGACATTTTTGTGGAACCCTGCTCTTTTATGTTACCATTTCTGTTATTTTTCACATCTCAGATCACTTTTTTTTAACAACTAATTTGCTAATCTTCAATAAAGACACTCCTCTGAATGTTCACTGATGCATCTTGCCATGTTTTTGTGCACTCTTTTTACTTCTTCCTCCTTTACTTAACTGAACTAAAGAACCCATATGAAATGATAAACTAGCACTGAATAAAAGAAATGATACAGATACAAGTTATGTGTGTTATTTTGTTTGATTATTAGTTTCATCTGATAAAGCAGATGTCATCAGAAAGACCAGGTAACCACAAAATGCAGACCACTTTACCAATGTGCTTGTAAAAGCTTAAAAAACAAATATTGATAGATGCATAGATAAACTAATAGAGAAAATATATGTGGTGGAGCTATACAAGTCCTGAAAAAAGACACTCACAAAAAGTTGTAAAACCCATGTGGAATGAAATACAGGCTGGTGAACACACACAAAGTTGTGATTGTCAGGACCTCCCAGCATTGGCCCAGCAACCTGAAAGTGTCTTTACAGTTCCCTGAGTTTCATAAAGTATGCTGTGAAACTAAACGTATAAATTTTGTTTTTAGATGTGTAGGTGTGAGTGTGTAGCCCTTAAACTGATCTATGCACCTCACTGCCGATGAAGTGTCTGCTGTCTCACCTGCATTGAACTGGAAACATGCATAGTTGCTAGACTGACGGTGGGCAACTGGTAAGTGAGTGTGTGTGTGGAGGGGGGGGGCATGTGGCAAAATACTACCATTAAGTTAAGGTTAACTGTTTGTTTTTTCCTTTTTTCTTTGCTCCTTGTTGGACGCTTCCATTAAGAAAACAAGAGCCAAAGACAATGGGCACATTAGTCATAGGTGCCTGCAAACCTATGGAGTAGAGAGGGCTGAATAAAGTTACATTGATTGTCTCAATGATACGTCCCTTTCTTTTGTCAGAATTTGGCCCTCTGAAACTTACTAAAAATAATGTGGCCCTCACAGACACCAAAGTTGCCCACCTATTATCAAGCCTGTGATTTTGTTTTGCACCTATTGTATATTGAATAAAAATATTCTGACATAATAAAACTGGAATTTAGAGGCTACATCTCAAAGAAAGCTACACCCCTTGCTCTTTTTTACCCTTTGCTTAATAAAACATCAGTGACAGGTTCCTCCATCCTCTCTTGTTGTTCTTTCACGAAGGCAAAGCGCTGTGGAGTATTGCTCTTGTCAGCCACCGTGAAGGTATCCCAGAGGTGTCAGGAGAGCCACTGATTTGTGAGTTCCACTGTCCTAATAGCCTCTGTCTCTTGGTCTCTCTTTATCTGTCTCTTTTTTTCCCCATGGATCTCGTCTCTCAGCATGCCTCTCTTGCATAACCATTTATTTTACAGATCTTTTTCTCCTAAAGCGCCTAAAGGGTTTAATTATGTGCATAGACAACCCCTATAAACTTCTATTCTGGGGACTTTTTTATTGACTTTAGAGCTCGGCTACCCTCCGGCATTTCAATTAACCATTTATAAAGGAGAAACTGCAATTAAATTAAAAGTTTCTATAAAGAGGCAGTCACATCATTTCCATTCTTTTTTGGAAGATGGCAGGCTTTATCTAAATGAGATGGCTTGGATATGTGAAACAGCTGGAGCAGGGTGCCTCATTTAAAGGGTAAAACGAAGGGAGGGAGGAGAGAAGGAGGGAACCGAACGACCAAAAGAGGCACAGAGGGAGGAAAAAAAGGGATGTAATTAAAAAGTGAATGAAAAGGAAAGATTGAGGGAGAGAGATAGCTGCAGCGGGGCAGGGCAGGGCAGGAGGGGTGAGAGAGGGCCCGCAGCAGGGCCAGGACGCACTGACCTCGCTACTTAGGCCCTAATTACATGTTGTGAAACTTTAGTCGGCTCACACTCTTCTGGCTGCACCGGGCCTCCCGGAGCACAGACAGACAGACAGACAGAATAATTACAACACCATTACACACACGTTAAAAGAGACAAAAAGTGAGAAGAGGAGATGGTGAGAGAGGGAACAAGAAGTGTAGGGTTGGGGGGGGGGGGGGGGGGGGGGTGCTGATGTCACTCCACTTTTTTTAGGGAGGGCAACAAAGCGCGAGGGCTCTTCTTTGTACACTGCTGCTGAGTGGATCACTGGTATTTTTACAGGCCTAAAGATCTGTACACTCATAACAATGTGGGTACACAGCACTCAGTAGGGGTCCCTCTGTGAAATATGCCCCTCTCCACCCGCCCCTCTTTCCTTTAATATCCTCCATCTACAGTCCGCTCACCCCCTCCTTAACACACATTTACACACACACAGCTTCTGTAGCCATGAGGCTGCATTAAACAACTCTGAGTTCTGAATAATGTGACACCCCCCCACCACACATACACTAATGCTGCTTCGTACATGCACACTATTCATTGTTCTGTTGGAGGTAACTCGAGGCTGGCGTGAGGTGGTTTATTGCAATTTTGTCAGCATGAACGGTAACATCAGTGAGTCTTGCTTGCCAAAACCCTAACCCTACCCTTAATTATAAACCAATGATCCTCTCCATACCCCAACCCTAAGCCACTAACTCTTCCTAAAAGTCCTATCCCTGACCCAATCCTAATTCCATCAACCAGAGGTGGGTAACTGGCACTCCAGTGACCACAAGTGGCCCTCCTACACCCTCAATGCGGTCCTTCAGTCAACATGAAATACAAAAAAATGTATACACATGATGGAATGTAGCAAAAACTACCATGGAAACATTAATGACAGTAATAATACAGAGAAAAATATCGCTGTTTTGGTTGGAGTTGCTTCTCCCCATATCTGCAGTACTAAACACATTTTGCAAAATAAATACAAAACTGTCAGTAAAACAAACCTTGACAGCCATGAAATGCTCCAAAAGCTGTGAGTATATTGTTCAAATTTCAACAATTAGGAACCACAGTTCTCAGGACAATGTGACCCTCTTGGTAACTGAAGCTGTCAATCCCTGCCATATGGTGTGTTCCTTTTGATCTTGAAAGCTGGATTGTCTGTGTTGCAAATGATAGATGTTACCGGGAAAGACCCCCTTGGTCAGAAGTTTCGACTGGTAAGTCAAATGATCTTCAGGTACTTTAACAGCTCTTAGCTGAATGTGTTGAACTGGGATGGGACATTTCCCATGTGTTATTTGAGTTCTGACATAAATGGTACACACAAATTGGCTTTTTCACAAGCCTTATTCTAAATTGTACCCTGTCACTGACTACTCCCATTACCCTTATCATATCCTATCCTAATCCTAACTCATCAACTCTCCATCTCACCCTAACTTTACCCTAGTCCTGACAGAACGACTTTAAACCCTGTGCCTTATCCAAGTTATGAAAGAAACAGTATGTTCCAGTGAATGATTTCCCAGCCATTGATAGACTCTAAACTTATCCTAACCAATAAATCTTTCCCTCTAACCCTAGTCTTAATCTACTGACAATCCCTAAAACACTTATCCTGGTTTTATCGTCCTCTCTTGCAGTCCTCCATCTCAACCCCCCTTACTGAATGCTCTGCTTCTGTCTTGCCTGCTACGTGCCATCTTTTTTGCCCCTTGATGCTTTTCCTAGTCCCTCTGTCTTTTTAACCTGGAGTGGTGTTGATGGATTCATCCCTCTGTGCAATGCATTGTGGGGATTCCAGGTGGACCCTGTGGAACAGAGGTGGGAATTCCAGCAGGCAGCAGAAAAACGGTGGGGGGGTGAAACTAGAGAAGGAAAGTGTTTTACTCCACAGATTTTCAGTTTTATTGGTTCAGTGTGCAGCAGGCCAGTCACCCCTATGCACACACAAACAGACACACACACACACACACACACACAACCCTGCATTGAGGCTTTCATGTCCACACATACTAACTCAGAGTTTAGATTCAACTACTGCAACAAATAAATTGACTCTAATGTTGTGGATTTGCAAAAAAGTACTTTTTGGTCACAAACGGCCTAAAAGTTACAGTCTTTCTTTGCATTGTGCTGCCAAAGGACGTCCCATGTCCTGCAAAACCTTCTTTGCTTGTAATCTTGTTAGAATGGGGCTTTTGAGCGCCACAACATAACTACTTTACTTCATTTCAGTTCCTAGTGTTTTATTCCATCTTTTTACTTCCTGGGGTTTATGATGTAACAGCTATACAAGCTCCTCCTATGGCTGTTTTAAAAGTCTGCATCATGGCCTTAACCCTCTTTCCCCCTCCAAACACAAATTGCACGTTGTGGAAGACTGTCTATTGATTCTTTTCTGAGTGTTGCATTTTCTTTCTTTTTCTTTCTGTAATGTCCCTTTTAAACGTGAAGATGAAGATGAATTTCTGTCACCTTTGACACACAATAAATTTTCTATCTATCTATGGTATATGCTCTTTCTGTTGCCATGTGCACAAATAAACAATAATCATGTCATAACCAGAATACAACTGGTAACTACCGGCACAGCAACACCGGCGCAGCAATGCACAAGTATCATTGCTTAAAACAGTCCAGAGCACAACTGCATTGGTAAAGTGAAGATTTGACAAAAAGTACAAATCCTGGGTTGATCTGATAAAGTTGTTTTCTTTGCTATTGTACATTTGTGTTGTTTTATATTCCAAATCACCCTAAAACATTTGCATTGAGTAGCTGTAATATAATTTTACTTCTAAACTTTAAGATATGCTTGATTTACATTGCTACCCAATGTTTCCATTGGTAGATTAAAAAACATTTCATGCATATGTAATGGCCCCAAACCCATTCATTGTGTATGTGCTACCGCAGTGCAAATTCAGCGGCGCGCAAGGGGGCGCCTGCAGCCGTGCCACGCGGCAAGGCGGTGGCGCACGAATTAAAACATTTTCAATCCTGATGCAGCACACTGTGACGACATCTTAGCACATCCAATAAGAGAGGCCAGTTTAGAGAAAAAGTGGCCGCAGATACAGAGCTGAATTGTGCTACGAGAGACTGGCTGCCTGAAGTTTGTCTGCATTCTTACCAGACTTTGACCAACTCGGGACAACAGGCTCCTTGGTCAGCCTGAAGCACATTTGGAAGATTTCTGTGTGAAAATGAAGCTCCCGAACGAGCCTGTACTCCCCCAGTACCTGCCTTGCCATCAGATTGGGTGGCCCCACATCCTTTTCCTCCCCGCTACTGATGCTGTTACTCTGGTCCAGCTCCTCAGGAGGATTACAGCTACAGGTTTTTGCTACATAGTGAAGAGCAACATGCACTACTCATCGAACCAGGCGTGCCAAGAACACTTCCTGCTTTGTCGCTTAGCAACTGGCGCTCAACGTGCCGCTGCCATGTTCAGCACTCGCCCTGTGTGCACTCTGCGCAGTTCCGCGCGATGGCAGCCGCGCAAACCGCTTTCGGTGTGTAGGGGCCTTAACTTAAAATCAATCATATTTTTGAGATCAATCAGGGACACAAGTAAGATACACAGGCACTACTTTTATTATTATATCCTTTATTTAACCAGATAAAAGCCTCATTGAGATTTAAAATCTCAATGGGTTTGAACACTTTAACTCATATTCATTATAATGAATATGAGTCGAAGACAGCTGGAGGATCATAAACAATCAGTAAGCTATTTAAATTTGATTTGTTTATCCCACCATTTTTAAAATCAGAAACAGCAGGCATTTTTTAATCAAGAACTCTAAAATTAATAAAACCAATTTCCTGAAATGCTCTATCGTTGTTACATATGGAACATATTGATATTTATATTACAATGGCCATTATATGAAGTGAACTTGAATATGAACTTGAAGAGAATCAACAAACTGATCAAGAAAGCTGCTTCTGTGCTTGGAGTAACTCTGGAGCCGCTGGAGCTGATCGTCCAAAAAAGAATAGTGCACAAGCTGATGAAGATAATGGAGGACTCTTCACACCCTCTCCACAACACAGTGATGAGACAGAAGAGTGTGTTCAGTGAGAAGCTTCTTCAGGTCCGATGTAAGACTGAGAGGTACAGAAGATCATTCCTGCCAGCAGCCATCAGCCTCATGAACAAAGTCCAGAATTAATTATTGTTATTATTATTGTTATTATCGTTATTATTATTATGAACACAATCTGAACTACTACAATCCTGAATTTCCCTTTGGAATAAATAAAGCATTTTTCATTCATTTCATTTCATATCAGATATTTGCACATTTTTAAATGTTTGAGAGTGCACTAGATTAACCTGAGAAATTTTGACTTGTTTAGCTATTGGATATGAACTCAAATGAATGAAAGAAATGTAATAAAGTGCACAGCTTAAAACACATCAGTCCCTAAAAACCTATATCGTAAGATGTTCTACAACGCAAGACAACATGAACCTGCTTCCTCGGCTGATTGAGCGTCTGAGTAACTTTGTGCACATGAGTGTGCATTGATGAGCACTTCACTGCTTGCTCTCATTTCCTGATATTAATGGTCTGGGTGAGGTCTTATCTCACACTGATCTCCTGTCTGAAAACAGAGCCACTGAGGAGCGCTGGACTGAGCACGATCACTATCTGTAATCTGTGATCAATCTTGGCCGAAGTGGCCAGTATGAGAGGGAAGTGGGGTTGACCCCTGCCTCCCACCTCTCCCCTCCCCGCTACACCTCCTCCCTTGTCTCAGCACCCCCGCTTATCCCAGGGGTGGCTTGGTCAGCCCTGAGGGGAGAACATGCTGCAGAGCAGGCAGACAATTTTCAGGCTGACTGCTTTTACTTTCGGCTCGACCAGGGTCTCATGAAAACAAACTGACAAAACAAAGGACAGCAAATTAATGACCCATGCCCCTCCTACCCCCTCTACACCCTTCAACCCAAACCTCTTACGATTGACTCTTGGCTTGGCACGTCTCCACCCTTCCTCCCCTCTTCTTCCCCCCTTCTCTCCTCTCTTTTCCCCTCCTCTCCCCTCCTGCCCTGACTTTTGATCCCCTTCGTATCACACATACGCAGACATGCATATCTGGACACTGACACACTGACATATACACACATCCACACATCACTACCACCGTCACCCTTTTCCTTAACTCCGTGACCCGTGGCATCTGGTTTAGATTGTCACAGGAAGAGAGAGACAGAGACATACAGAGGGAAACGAGTGAGTGTGAGTGAGAGGGAGAAAAGGCCTCTCTGTGTCTGGACCTTCATTATCATGTGTTAATATTAATGCAATTTGAAAAAGAAACAGACATGGAGACGTACTGGGTGAAGACGGCCGCATCTGTGCTGAAAGGAACAGCATGCTCTCACAGTGTTGATGTGTTTGAACATGCATGTCTCATGAAAGACTGGGTTTCACACTCATAGCAAATTTAAGTTAATGCTCATTATAGGACTGCACGGGTATGACATAACAGCTGCAAGAACTTTGCATTCATGCAACTTTACTTACAAGTTACAAGTTTCAGGACTTTTATAAGTTTACAAGGTGCTTCTCACTGCTATGGCTCTCAAGCATTGTCCACATGTAGGCAATTAATTCTAAAAGCTATTCATAAATTTAAAGTATAAAACTATCTAGTGTTTAAGAATAACTTTGTACACATTAAAAAATTTGAAAGCATTGATAATTACACTTGGTGAAATTCAGGAATGTTCCTAACATGCAAATGCAAACATTAAACTGCAATCATTTCATTTTCAAATTTATTCCACAAACCATAGTATGACTAGTGGCACTGTTAAACGTTTGACAGTGTTGCCTGGTGTTATTGGACATCACTAAGGAGGTTATATCTGTCAATATCTGTTAGTTTCTTTGGTTTCTGTGAACTGAAGAACGTGTTGGATGAAATTGTCAGGAAATCTTGGTCTTAGTAGATAGAAAAAGTGATTTGATTTTGGTGGATTGAAATCCAAATGTGGATGCGGGAACAGTTTTTCAGGATTTCTAAAAGTTGCAAGATAGAGCAAGTTTCCATAATTTTCTGCTAATAACTTAGTCCTGATAATTTTATCAAAATCGGGACAAAATCTTCCTTGTCCCAAGTTTGTCATGGGACAAGGAAGATATTAGTGCTGATCCAAATCCAGATGTTGAATCTAAATTTGTTTTTGGGATTACATAACATTGTGAGATACGGTAGGTTTGCACATTTATGCTAATAACTCAGTAATTTAATTTTGGGATGATCCGAATGTGGATCCAGGAAATGTTCAAGATTTTGTTACAGAGCACTATAGGGTAGTTTTCCACATGTTCTCAATACCTCGTCCACCATTACTGGAAATGCCTTGGCAGAGTTTGTGATCCTGAGTAAGCAAATGTTTCTCTGCTTAGTTTGCAACCCAAAACAGTTCTGATACACTAGTGCTGGTTCTATAATGAAAGAACATTAAGATGCATGAGATTCTGCTACTTTCAGTTACAAGTTCTGTTGCAACAGCAGCAATCTTTGACACAGGCAGCTTAAGGCCAGTTGAAAGAGTGACCATGGTCACTCTTTCAACTGCATGTCCTCAATGTTAGCAGCAATTTAGCGGTAAAGCAACTGTAAATATATACATATAAATAGTCCAAATAGCAATGTTTAAAGTAGCACAAGGTTTAGCAACGCCTGTCATAGTACAATGCTCATGTATACAGAATTGAAGTCACCACACATAGGAGAAACCACAGAGTGATGTTTAAAACCCAGGATGTCTTTTTTTCTGTCTACACAGAGACTCTGTAAATGGACTCCCTAAAAATCTCAACCCTGACAGGAGATTTCAAAAAGTGCATATTCAGGGACCAGCTACAACAGTAATGTGTGTACAAAAAGCCAGTATAAACAGAAAAATCAGGATTTAATCAAAAATATATCTGCCCAGATGATGACATGGTCTTAGTAAAAATAAGAACAGAATGACAGTCTTGTACTGTCGACTCCAACAATCTCTGCCGCTCATACTTGTGATTTAAGATAGAAATATCAGTCAACAATTACCCTGCAGAGGATGTAACCACTGTTTTAAATTCACAGACTTATTTTGCATAATCGGGGAGTGAGGCCATTTACCTTCCTACATTTCTGTTAACTACTCTCAAAGCATGTTGAGAACATTTAGAGCTCGAAAAAAGGAGGTTATGTTTGTCTACCTATCTGACATATTGTGTGAAATTGCAAAAGAACAGCGTTTATTTTTGAGAGAGAAGGTTTTTTTAGAGACTCCTCATTTAGAAATAAAAAGCTTGCCAGGCAGCGTGTCTGTTCTCTATATAAAAATGACATGTTACAAACCAGTTACCCACTGGTGGGGAGAGCAGGGCAGTAGAGTATGACACTTCACCCAAGCCAGGGAAATCCAAGTCACTTCCACCAATGCCTATGAGGTGCATTGTTTCACAATAAGCAGCTAATATGGCCTCATTGATGAACTGCAGATGCAGCCACTTCCCCCTTCCAACTTAATGCCTACCGAGTTCCAGCCAATCACCCGCCAACTTCAAGCCACTGGGAATCCCCCCACCCCACTGGAGATGTGCTTGAATTATACTATAAAACACTCATTCATGTAATTCAGGGTTTCATGCTTCCCTCACCAGAACACATCCAGTGGGCCTCAAAGTGGCTTAAGTGGCTCCATCTGCATACATCTCAAGCGTAAGAGGCACTCCTGGCAGCCCCAAGCTATACCTCCAAAACATTCTGAGAGGGCTTGTGGTACAAAGCATTACTGTAACCACTTTTAAACAGCTTTTCATCCTCATCATATAAATTGATCCATTGAGGTAAATCCATGCTATGCAATTTTTTTTTGAGAAAACAAATATCCCAAATTCAGGGTTGTCTTTATTTGAAATCAGTCCCCAATTCCAAAACAAGCCAGCAGCTAAGGGAAGTGGAGCTCAGTGGCACATCCCAATCTTTGAGGAAGGTCATGGAGTCTGTAGAATGCCAGAGAATTATCGTGGTTTATCACAAGTAAGCAGCACAAGTGGATGAGATGCAAATGTAATTACAGCTTCTTTATTTTGCCGTCTTTGACTTAACATTCATTTATGTCACAGCAATAGTATAAGTTTGTGTGTTTCTGTGGGAAGACATGTACCATTGCTGCTTTAAAATTAAAGATTTTGCTGACTTCGACCACTATTAAAGGCATTCAAGGTAAAGTAGGTTTTTCATGAGAAATAATTTATTCCGTTATTTCACACTTTTATTAAGTTTGAACAAAGAATTTGTTTGCATGAGAGTCCCTGCAAATAATGTACTGCAGACATATAACACATGCAGAGGAACACACACGCACACACACACATCACATGCAAACCAAATACTTAGGAGAATGTGGTATTATACATGTAGATCTAATTAAAGAGCAGATTCCAGAGCTGACTTTGACATGTGGTGAACACTTTGTGGGAGCAGCTTTGGGCCCATTCTCTGGGCTCACCAGAGCAAAGCCCGAGTCAGAGTGCCAAGGTCAAACTGCCTGCTGGTACCTCACATCTCCACCTCCCTTCTGTCAAAATAAAATAAATCTGTTATGTTTTCAATGAAGCCAAACACAATGGAAAGGATTGAACCATGTTGTACTTTCTGCACATGCATGCAAAATCTTGTGAGCTATGGGCACGACCAAGAGATTTCACTCCACTTTGGTGAATCCACAATTGCAATTTCGCGAAAGTTGTTTGGATGGTGGTGATGAATTTGGTACATATCAATTGTAAATAAATTAGCAACAGTGATGACAATCAACTCTGGCCCTGGAAGAAGAGAAATGGCTCAGTTTCTGGCTATACAATGCAGATAGGGGTACAAGCTTCTTTGTATAGGTATGATTTCTGCACACCACATAGCATATGTGCCCTTTCACCTGGGGTGTATTTACAGAGATGGGAACACGAGTTGAAGACCCAGGCTGAGGTCAGAATTAAAGCTGCAGCATGCAGTTAATTTTCTGTGTCACTGGCTCCAAAAATATGATTACTTGTCATCATGTTATTACTGAAGCAATAAGAGGGAACATTAGACATCTGTGCCCCTTCCTTGCTCCATATCAAGCCTCTAAAAAATACAGCAAGGGACACCTATTTTGGCCAATCAGGGCTCAGCTCAGGGACAGTGCTCTAATTGGATCCGATACTAAGGTATATGTGCTTAATATTTAAACAAGTTTTAGATGTGAAGTTTTTACAGGAAATGTTAATTTTATATAGGAATATGTGGTTTGTGGCTCTGTTTGGCAGCAGAAACATTACATTAGCATATTGATAATGGCAGCTGAAGGCACACAAACTCAGTGGATTGGCTGTGTCTAAAGGAAGGGGCATGGCTCAGAACAAAACCATGATACGGAGAGGAAGTAAAATTCCACCCACTGCAGTTTCCATTTTTGGATGAAAAATTCTGACAAAGCCTCGTGTACTACTCCAGATAAAACTCACAACAGTAAACCCTGTGACACCAGGGTGACGATTTTGCGGTCCCAGTATTTCGTGATTTGTTCTGTAAGACCTATTAATTTTGATATCACGTACATTTTTGCCATTTTCAGGGCATTCTGCGGCATTGTTTGTGAGTTTAAACCTTGTGCATCACAGTGTAATGCCCATATGTACTAATTGAGCCAATCAGCAAAGTCTTTCTTGGCTGCTGATTGGCTGTTGTGTATCGTGTGGCTTTGCATCTCCCAGAGAGGAGAGTTGCTTGCTTGTTCTGCGTAACTTTCATGTTTTGTGTATTGATTTTGTTATAAAATCATAAAGTCATAAAAACATGCAGATGGTATATTGAAATAGGGTATTTCTATTTCATGGATTTCCACTTATTGTAGGGGTCTGGATCCAAACCCCAGCGATAGAGCGAGGGCCACTGTAAAGCTTAACTCTACATCATAATAAACAGCTAGTCAGAGGATTCTGAAATGATCTACAATGCTCATGCTTTGTGGATGACTGCAATATCTTCTTCAGCAGATGTGGTTTGCATGTTATCATTTGTTTTCTGATTGAATTAATAATGCTGACAGACCTCATTCAGTTAGAGCAGGTGATAAAAGGTCACAAAGAGCAATCACACACACACAAATACACAGGGTGCACACAAATTCCTGAAGGAATAAGTCAAAAGTCCTCAAGCATTTTATCAAGTGTTTCCCATTCAAACAGGCCTGAGAGCAGATCCCTAAATAAGCAATGGTCACCACTTTGGCTTTTGGTTGGTGTTGAATATCTGGGAGTGAGATGGGTGTAAAGTGAGTGTTATCAGCCACCAGTGTATTATAAGGATATGATACGTCAGCCATAGTATAGATGTCCTGTAGTATCCTCGTATTAGGTATACAAATAAAAACACTCACTCCATTGCCTCTTTGTGTGTCTTTGTGTCTGTGTGACCCCTATGAGGTAACTGGTCACTTCAGCCAGATTTATAGCTAATCACTCTGTATCGGCAGCAGCCTGCCATGGACCCGGCCAACTTTATAACATTACACATCACCACAGACAGAGACAGTGACGTCAATATGGAGCCAGTGATAGAAAAGGGTGAGGAGAGGGAAGAAGGAAGACACAAGGAGGGGAGGACATTAAGGAGGAAGGACAGGGTATAAGAGAAGAAAGCATCAGAGAAAGACAGATAAAAAACAAGGATGAGTGATTGAACATTAAAATAACAGATTCAAGGCACTGCAGAGGAGGTAAAGTTATAAGTGATGGGGAGGGAGCACAATTTGACCCCCTCTTTCTTTGCCATTAGACCTCTTGCTCATTAGTCAGTCCTTGTCGCTAAAGCATTGACATCTCCCGCCATTCCATATACAGCTATTGATCTCTCGTGGTACTCACATACGCAATTCTAATCACAACAAATATATTCTTAAGACACTATCAATCCTCTAAGGTGTTTGTGTGAGAAACAGAAAAAAAGGATGTAGGTGCACTGAAGCAGGCATTGTGTTCGTGCAGCCTTAAAGTCCATAGCAGGAGTTTGTTCATACTTGAATTTGGATGTGGAGTTTCCTCTAAGCGTTGTTGCATGTCTTTTTGTCCAAACTGCAACGTTCCTGTTCAATAGTATTGACAGATGTATCAGCAGTTGTCGATACTATTGGACATTAGCCAGAGAATGAGGTCAAAGCTTTTGTCAAGGCGAGGTTACCGGCCTTTAGAGTTCATTCAATGGAAACCAAGGGAGACCACATTAAACCTAGTCAATATATCGATGCTGAATTTTAACCAAGAAAGGCATCTGTAGCAGTTTCCACTTCTATGAAATGCATTATATTATAAATTTAGTGAGGAAAAAATATATATAGAAGAAAACATAGATATTTTAGCAAACTTTCAGAAACTTGTTTAAAACTGAAAATGTTATTGTTTAAGGACACACGCTCCTCTGAGAAGTCAGAAATCAATAAAGCATGGTATTATACCACTAAACTATATTTTCAGTCTAAGAATGCCAGAAAATAATTTTTATTTGACATCTTAACCAAGAAATGGCAATAAACTGCAACATTGTTTTTGTAAAACTTTAAATTTGAAAAGTCATGAATAATAATCAATTATTTGATGTTAAATGTAAGTTTTTGATTGAAGAGCTTCCAAACTCTGCTGTATTAACGATTACAGAGGCATATAATATACAACTTTATATAGATATATATAAAAATAATACACTGTATATGTATTTGAATATCCTCTGTATCTTATTTTCTGTCCGTTTTGACCACCTTGAAGTTTTACTGCCATCAAAATCTCCCACTAGTAAAACACTCAAAGCCATATTGCTATTAAATAATGAGACAATACTTGTGATGATAACAACACCGTATGGTACGCAGCCACAAAGAATGCTTTATGTTAAAGGTTGGTTATTCCCGCACAACTGCTGTTAGTTTCCAGTTAGTGACGCCTTTAGTTCACTGCTAGCTGTGGTGTATCAGAATGACGGATGTGAAAGTTGAGCAAGGAAATTAGCCGGTAATAAAAAAATAAACTGGAGTAATGAAAATAAAGGTAAAACAAGTTCAAATTTAGCCATGTTAATGTTTTTATTCTTAAAGAGTATCATGCTTGAGGAGTGATTTTCAGAAAGGTCAATGGTGAATCAACTCTATTACAAAAGAAAAACTAAGAAAAAGTCAGATGAAAGAGACCCTAATTGTGGAAAGATGGTTTCATTTTGGTCCCCATCAACCCACCAGCCCCTAAATTGATGCCATGCTTGTGTCCATTTTGGAATGAAGAAGGGAGATCAAGCTGAAAAAGAAAAAAACAAAGTAGAAAAGAAAATTGAGGGAAGTCAAGCTAACACCAGGAGCAAGAAATGCACCATTTGCTTGTTTAATGGTCGACCAAAAGTTCAAGAGACATTGTTTTCAATATAGCTCAACTGATTGGCTTCCAAAAGCTTCTGTAACCAAATGAGGGGCTTCAGACAGGGTCAGTCTTTTACTTCTTGTAGTCTGTGGTGATCACACTTTGCTCTCCTCCCTCATGCATCAGACGTCCATTTTCAAATGCAACTTACATGTCCTTTTCTAACATAATCACAGTTTCCATTGCTGAGTCTTTTCCGTGGAGGATGTAAACAGGGTTTGTTTTGGCAGAAAAGGAACTTCCTTTGGCACAAACCTAGTTATTGTGGACTTGGTTTTTAATGACAATATTGTTGCCGACAGTCTTCTTGCTTTCAACTGGCATTACCATGTCAAGTTAATAAATTTCAGTCTACTTCATTATCACCTCAAAATACCCTTTGACAAAGGTTTAAATCAGATTGCTTCCAATGATACCACATCTAATCACACTTTATTTATTCTGTGTGGGTAAGATCATTTTTGCATTAATATCCAAGAACAGAATCAGTGTCTTATAATAAGCCATCCACAGTTTTTATCTCAACTGCCCTTCTCAAATGCTTAAGCAGTCAGCCCATCGGCAATGTCTGACCAAACCACAACCACGGGGTCACACATGGATTCCTCCAAAGCTCCGACAGAACAACCACCAACCGCCAGCCATCAGATTCCATCACCACATAACCACAAGCAAACCACTGAGAGCGAGGGTGAAAGGAAACTGGTGAGCAGGGATAAAGCAGGAGAACAAAAAACAGAAAAAGAGACTGGATTGTACCACAACAGCGATGGAGAAAGGGGACCAGGTGGGGGAAAGTAAACAAGTGCAATAAGGTTTTATTTACATTCTGTTCATTTTCTTTTCCTTTCTTTTGCTCCTATAGTCTCCTTTTTGCTCTTTTACAGGTTAACACACAGCTTGACCATGAATTAAAAAGACAGAGTGAGCTCAGGACAGCCAAACTGCCAAACAGCCGGCTAATATGCTAATGAACCTCTTAATGACCGTCACCACTTAGCAACTGCTAATTAAAACCCATTTGATTCAGAGACACTTATCAGGTTCTAAGACAGAAAAATGCTCAAACTTCCCAGGAAGACAAGCAGAGTTATGGCCACCTTCGATATTTGTCAAAGTCCCCTCCCCACCCGTTCTGCCCTCCTGTCCATCTCGATCCCTCTGTCTCCCCCGACTCGATTGCCTCTAATGGACCTGCTTTATCTAGGCTGACCTAACCATTGTCACAGGGAGCAGAATTTGTGAGCTTTTAGAGTGGGTACACTCATCAATGTGCAAGGGGTGGGGGCAGCGGTGACTGGGAGTAAGCGGTTGGTGCGAGGAGGGGGCTGCTTGGCAAGTGTCCATCGGTGCACTCTCAAGGCCACTTCGTTAGCGACCACATACACACCTCCCCAAGCCCCCCCTCTGCCCTGTGCTCAGCTATGCAAATAAGATGCCAGTTAAACGCTGAATGAGGAGTGAGATATGGGTATTCACTCATCTGTGAAGTTGGCAGGACGAACCACAGAGCATCAAACACACTGTTCTAAGTTAACTATGTGTATTGGCAGAAAATACCATTTAGAATGCAATTTTGTTTAGTTTTTTTCAGGAATATATAATTGAAAAAACTGTTAAAACTGAGGAACTTCGCTCCTCTGAGGCCTGACCCTTCCGTCCAGAAGGGTGAGTTTGTTATGCCATATTTAAGCTGTATGTTCTTGCTGCCAAAGACCTGTCCTCTTTTAAAATTTCACCACAGTACCACAGTAAAGGCCATGGGTTTTTCTGTTTTCTTGGCTTTGAATGAGAAGTATTATATACAGGAAAGGGACAGAAGTCATGTGCTAAACCACAGGTGTCAAACTGATCCAGTAAAGGGCCACTGTGGCAACAGATTTTCATTCCAACCAAGCAAGAACACACCTGATCCAACAAATCAACTGTGTAAAGACAGTCCAGTTGATCGAATAATTTGCATCAGGTGTGTTCTTGCTCGTTCGGAATGAAAAATAAAAACCAGCAGCCACAGTGGCCCTTTACTGGATCAGTTTGACACCACTGTGCTACACAGTGAATGAGGGAATGGGAGGTTAGACATGAAGAGTAAAGGACAACGACCTGATTTATACTCAACATCAGTTAATGACACGATCAATGCTTTCTGTACAAACAATGAGAGTTTCTCCTCATAAATGACATGCTTTCACTTTGAAAGGCACTGACAGAAAGTGTAACTGTACTGTGTTTTTCTTGTCTGTGATATTTACTGCTGTGGACATACATAGCTATAGAAACCAGGTGAACGAGCTTATACCAATGTTTCCAAGCCACCTCTTTTGGATTTTGGAATAATTCTCCCTCAAATGATTTTTTTCTCCCCTGTCTAATTTTGAAAGAACATCACAGTTCATCCAAAAAGTCAATTTTACCACCTTAAATTAAGAACCTTCAGCAGTTAGATGTGCCAGAATTCAGCATGAAACTGGTATGACACAAAGAAACATCTGAAAATTATGACTTATGACTTATGTTTGAAAAAAAGTCTACACTATGTTGAACCAATGCCTATGTGCATCTCTAGTCCAAAGACTTGATAACATGCATACGTTTATATCCAAATGTATTCTGTGTAAAACAGCCGTAGGAGTAAATAATGTTAATGCCTGGAAGTGGTTGGAACCAAATTTTATCTGGAACAGTGTCTCAGTTACTTTCCTCAGTTGTTTTAGTGTTGTTTGTCCAGGCATGCGAAGCTTTGTGAGGACTGGAAAGATAATCTGCATAAAATGCAAACATTATCCTTTCAGATTTTCTTCACTGAGTGTCTGTTTGATAAAACATCATTAATCATTTGTGGCAGAATTAAATATTTGCTGTCTTATTAATCTTTAAAAAAACATAGAGCTAAAATAAACTATAGAGATTTTGAGATACAATCTACAGTAAGATTCAACATCAACAGATAAAGACTCGTGATTGGACCTAAATTAACCTATGAATGAAAAAAAGGGTGAAAGTAATAGATAGAGCGAGGCAATGAGAGCCCCTTCCCCGGTTCAGAGGAGAAACCGGATAGGGCCACTTTAAAAATCGCTTAACACGCTCAACACAAAAGACAGCTGAGAAACTCGAGCCGTGTTTGATTTGAGTGTCAGGGTGGGAGGCACTAATCTGTGGACACGGCGGGCACAGGTGGTGAAACAATCAAACAGTCTTGCACTGCTATCCAACACACACATGCACACACACAGACACACACACTCAAAAATACTTAGCTGTGAAAACAAAAAATGGCAACAAGCAGAACTGTTTACATAGCCACACTTTCATGCTCATAAATGCACTCAGGCTTGTATAGAAATATACAGATGGGAAAACACACATATATGCACACGTTCATGTCGAGAAGTACACACACATGTACAGCGGACTGAATTGTTATGGAGCGTGGTGTTGTTTTACTGGGCCAGATAAAGACAAGGTGGATCAGATTTCCAGCTCCTGTTTCACTCTGCAGCCTCTGAGCTTCTTTTTTATGTGTCAGCGGCACACGCCCTGCCTCAGTGATGGAGCACTGATTGAAAAATACAAAAAAGTCATGCACAGCTGTGACACATAAAGACATAACGGCTGTCACTGCTCTGATATTTCTTTTTAGAATTTGGTCTCCTATCTACAAAAGCCCAAATATACAGAAGATTATAACTATTAGTTAAATGTCTACCCCCTTTAAGATGAAGTCAACACATGTCAGTATTAAGAGATCTTTATACATGTAGAGATATGAGTCTAACTTAGATGAAATCAAACACTCTCTTTGCAGATATAACAACAAAAATAAACTTTTTTAGTCTAATTTGAACTCAGGAAAAGGCAAAGTAGAGAAATTGTTGTTGGTTTTTTTTGGAGGGGTGGGGGGGTTCTGTGCAGTTTTCATGTTCTTGTGCATTTGTAGGTTTTCCTCTGGCTCGTCTAGTTTCCTCCCGCAGACCAAAGGCATTCTCGTTATAAGCTAATCAGAGACTCAAAATTAGTTAATAAGCTGTTGCTTGGATTGGCTCCAGCCCTCCCACACTGAGAGATAATGGACGGATGATGTCATAATACAACAGATTTAAACTTTAAAATCATACCAGTAAAAATAAAGTAATATTTATAGTATTATAGAACCAAAACCCACCAATGAGGGGTCATTTTTCCCTTTCAGCAATCAAAATTATACAGTCTGAAAGGTTTTTGTTCAAAAGAATTCATTTATTTCATAAGAAAAGTCTTGACATTGGTAAAATCTGTCTGTTTGTCTGGCTTTGAGCAAGATAACTTCAGAAGTTCTGAACAGATTCTGATGGACTATTCAGGAAGTGATGGTCATAACGCAGGGAAGAAGCGATTCAATTTTGTGGTGAATATGAATACGGATCCAGAGACTTTTTAAATGTTTGCTAAGATTGTGAGATAGCGAAGTTACCACATTTAATATGCTTACTCTATTAACAATGAAAGAAATGCCTTGGTGGAGATTTGTGGTCTTGAAGCATCTCTATTTATAAAATAATCTCTTTCTTAAACAAAAAAGAATATCCTCAAAAACCCATAATGTTAATCTAAAGAACATTGATTATTCATTGTTAATATCCCTGGTATGGATGGACAAGATAAAATGTTGAATGGGGATGCACCTCAGGATTCAACGTGCTAATTTTTTGTGTTTAAAAAGTGAGAAGCCATGTTTTTTTTTTCCTTTTTTGATCTGAAGCGTTATTTATATGGTCTTGTGTAACTTGGCAATGCCTTGTTTTGCTTCGTTTTTGTTGTCTTTCCTTCTTTTTTGAGGATAAGTTGTTGTAGCTTGGTTTGTAAATGTATCTTAATGAAAAAAATAATGGAAATTCCATCAGCCTCATTCAAAAACTCATCTGGTTCATGAAGATGTCCAGAGGCTATAAGGGACAGATATTTCACTGAAATCAAACTTTAAGACATAATTCCAAAATAAGATCTTCCCTTTTCTGTATGATATTCTGTACTTATCCCATAGTCTCATTCCATAGTTAACATTTTCATTTTATTTTCTGGAGCAATGAGATGTACTGCACGAAACAGACCTAGAGAACACATTATGAGCTCTGCAAGATAACTCTCTACATATGCTGACATAGATTCTCACACATGCCTGTGTCTACTGGTACTTATCCTTAGATCAACTTAATATGACATTTATAGGCATCACCCTCACCTCTGAACAGACACAGAGAACAAGGACATGCAGCGCCTGCTCTTGCTCCTGAGCCAAGCGGTAACACAGTCTCTGCCTGTGCTGTTCATGCAACACGAAACCTATCATAGACTGTCAGGTGGAGTAACTGGAACGCAGGCTATTATTCGCTAATCGTATTTACACTGTGAAAGCGAGCGGTGGAGTGTGAATCTTAAGTTGTTTCTGGGCAGGGCTCCACTCCACACATAAGAATGTTGCTGCTAACACACTTAACTGCACTCAATAAAAATGGAGTGAGCAATTTGCATTTCCGCTTTATTAAGTGGATCAGGTTTGACATATTGGAAATGTGCTATAGTGTGTTGTGCTATGACCACACAAATCACAATACATGATGTTAGATTTTCTGAGGAATTGATTGACTGAAATATTTTGATTGATTACAGCGTTGTCATTATTTCTCACAGTGTGCCATTGAGAGAGATTGGGTCTCTCACAAGGAGGGAAGGGGGTCTTCCCCAGAGGACTTCCCCCCTACTCATACATTTACGCGCACCACACTCACACATTCACACACACGTTTTGCCCTCAGGCTAGTCTCTGTAATAGGATCCTCACTGTTATTTCTGCTGAATAAAATAAATCCCACTAATTAACATGTTAACATGATTGATGGGCCTTGATTCTGTGGGGAGCAGAGAACGTCTGTCTGCGCTCAGGCTGCGCTCAGGCTGCCCCACTGCAGCCTGCTCACACAAACCCACAAAGAAATACTCCAGACTGAGATATTTAGAGGTGGAAATATGAAACATTTTGGAGTTATACAAAAAAAGAACACAAGTAGACCAGCTTCTAGATGAGTAATGGTAACATAATAAAAGTTTACACATAGAATGGCTTTTAAAGGTCCAAGGACTCTTAAAATCAGAATGCACAAAGACAACACAAATTTATCCATAAAGACTTGTGCTTTAAAACAGTTAACACTTTAAAGGGTGCATTGATATCTCTAGAGATGGGTTCAGATCCAGAGCAGCATTTCTCCCTGGGTGAAAATATACTTGTGTTTGGGGGGTTGCAGCTCATAGGGCATTGACTTCAACAAAATGGATTTAGTTTCATTTACAGTTTTTATATTTTGAATTTAAAGACAAACTATGTTTACTTTGTTAATATATAAATATATATTGTGAGTATGTGCATATGCTACCCTGCATAAGTCAGGCCCTTTGGGGCACTGTTGCCAAAAAGCCTGGATCCATGGTATGCCATGTTTCTTTTGTCAGCAACAAGACTGTTAGTTCTGCTCATGTGAACTTGAGGGTGAAGCAAGATGGACAGGAACTCTGCTTTTACTCGGGTAAGAGCCAGACGTCTTTTAAATACTGTATGAGTATCTTTCCCTCATCAACAATACAGGTTGATTGATCCGGTGCAGCAAAGTTTCCCCTCTCTTTCTCCAGTGCATTCTTCCTCTTTCGTGTAAGTAAGTGTAGACTGCCAATTTACAACCTAATGGTCGGGTTGAAAATCACTTTCATTGTTAGGAAAATGCAGCAAAGTTTTGTCTGCAGTTTTTCATGGCTGTACTACTATACACCGGTCTAATAAAGAAGGAACTGGATGCAATCCTCCCCTTCACTGTGAAAGTGGTCTAAGACATGGAGATGGGCAAGGTGCACGAGGGAAGGTTGAACTGGTTTGTTACTTTGTCATGTCAAAATGAAATCATGCAAACTTTTTGTGAGCGCAGTAGTGCAGCAGGTTATGCTAATGCCTCACAGCAAGAATGTTGTTGTTCCATCTCCTTGACTTGGTCAGGGCCAATGTGTCTGGAATTTGTATGTTCTCCCTGTGCATGGGTTTTTCCTGAGTATCCTGGTTTTCTCGCGCAGGTCAAAAACATGCCTGACGGTTAACCTTCCCCTAGATGTGACTGTAAGAGTAAATGGTTGTCTGATTCTCTGTGTAAGCCCTGTAATTGGCTGATTGGTCAAGGGCTAACTCCACCTCTCACCAATGTCAGGTGGGATAAGTCCCAGCCCCCAGTGACCCTGAAATGGATAAGCAGATAATGGATGGGTTGATGAGTGTAAGCATTTTGTACTTTTGACCAAGAGCAGTCTGTGTGACTTTTACATCGGCTGAACAGTAGATGACAGACAGACAGACAGACAGACAGACAGACAGACAGACAGACAGACAGACAGACAGACAGACAGACAGACAGACAGATAGATAGATAGATAGATAGATAGATAGATAGATAGATAGATAGATAGATAGATAGATAGATAGATAGATAGATAGATAGATAGATAGATAGATAGATAGAGAGAGAGAGATAGATAGAGAGAGAGAGATGTTTGATCTGACACCTGACAGCCAACGGGTAAATAAAAAGATAGATAGAGAGAGAGATAGATAGATAGAGAGATAGATAGATAGAGAGATAGAGAGAGAGATATAGGTGATATAGATGGATCTTTTTAAGGCTAAGCGATATTTAAAATTGAACTTATAATGGTGTGTTCATGGTGGATTTTAGGAACAGTGTTGGGGGTGGCTGAAAGTTGTCTGGTAATTGGCTAGTATTTTGCCAGACCTCAGCAGGCACTTGGCTGGAAGGGGAAATAAGTAAATAAGACTTACTAATATTATCGCATTGTTGTTAGAATCCAGCACTTGTAGTCTGTCAAGGAAAAAATTGGCCCTTGTAGAAATGTAGTTTATGACCCCTGACAAAAACTGGACTAAGGATGAGGGTATGCATGAGAGATTTTGCTATCCTTTTTTTTTAAGATGGTTGTATGTAGATTTAATGAGTCACTGAAATGATAAGGTGAAGTCAACAAGAATGATGGATGGCTATGGATTTTCAAAGATGGAAAACAACAGCCACCTACATCGAGGAATATACAATATATCATCAAACTTTCTGAGCAGCAAAATGGAGGCCACTACCTCCAGTTTAGCAATGATGCTGTTCAGTTCAGGAAGGTTAACCCTATAAAGCCAATTGTATCACATTTGATACACACTTTTATAATACCTCTTTCTACTCAATATGATCAACAAATTACAAAAAAAACACACAAAAAAAACTGAATACAATCAAATAATGATAAAAATGTCCTCAAAAGGATTATCAGTTGCCAAAAACACCTAATGTACCAAATGAGATACAAAAAAATCTATATGTTGAATTTTATGGACATTTTGATTTTTATGGATTTTATCAGAAAGTGAAACAAACATTTCAGCTTTTCTGGCAATAATTTATGGTCTTGGGCCTTAAAGGGTTAAATGACATCCCTATTTTTATGTCATGCATACAGTTGGCAGATCCCTCAGACTAGCTGGGTAAGTACTGAGGTATAACTACACACTTGGACAAAGTTGTTGGTACCCTTCCGTTAAAGAAAGAAAAACCCACAATGGTCATTGAAATAACTTGAAACTTACAAAAGTAAGAATAAATAAAAAAACACTGAACATTAATTAATGAAAATCAGACATTGCTTTTGAATTGTGGTTCAACAGAGTCATTTGAAAAAAATAAAATAATGAAACTGACCCTGACAAAAATGATGGTACCCTTAACTAAAATTTTTGTTTCACAACCCTTTGAGGCAATCACTGCAATCAGGCAATTTCTGTAACTTTCAATGAGACCTCTGCACCTGTCCACAGGTATTTTGGCCCACTCCTCGTAAGCAAACTGCTCCAGCTGTCTCAGGTTTGAAGGGTGAATCCTTCAGACTGCATGTTTCAGCTTCTTCTACAAATGTTCAATAGGATTTAGATCAGGGCTCATAGAAGGCCACTTCAGAACAGTCCATTGTTTTTTGTTTTTTTTACTTATCCATTCTTGGGTGTTTATAGCTGTGCGTTTTGGGTCATTATCCTGTTGGAGGACCTATGACCTGCGGCTGAGACCAAGCTTTCTGACACTGGGCAGCACATTTTGCTCCATTTCGTCTTGTAGTCTTTACCTTTCTTTACCTTAAACATTTTCTGTCAGATCCCCTGAGACAACTCTCTCCTTGGCTTTCTGCTGTCCATGTTCAGTGCGGTACACACCACAATACCAAACAGCACAGTGACTACTTTTCACCTTTTACACAGACAGATCGACTGATTAGAAGTTCGAAGACACCTGACAAACATGCTAATTACAGGAAATGCCTTATTTTATCATGCCCCTTTGGTAAAATAATTTTCAGTCTATTCTAGGGGTATGGCCATTTTTGTCCAGGACAGTTTCATTATTTAGATTATTAAAAATATCCTGTTGAACCACAATTCAAAAGCAATGTCTGAATTTCATTTGTTAATTTTCATTAAGTTTTTATTTATTATTACCTTTGTAAGTTCAAGTTATTTCAGTGACCACTGTGGATTTGTCTTCCTTAGTGGAAGAGTACCAACAATTTTGTCCACGTGTGTAGGTGTTATCAGCACAGCAATGGAAACTAAATCTGGACAGGACTGTGAGATGGCCCATGAGTCATTGAATTATATTATTATCAGCACATTCATTCCTATAAAGCTTTTCAGTGTAGATAATTTGCGTGATCCAAGTTTACAAATGTCCTTACCTGAGATTAAACACTGTCCTTCAAAGACTAAACAACAATGCAATGCATACAAAACACGAAATAAGCTGTCATTGGAGAACTATGAGAACAGGCATCAATTTAAAAGCAGAGTGAACTGATATGTGTTTGAGGGAAGAGCCCCTTTACATGTTTGGAGAAGCAAACAAGGAAGTGTAATGTGTGACATTGTTCAGAGCAGGAATGCAATGCATTGCTTATAACAGTGTGAAAGCAATCAGGATCTAATCTGTCTGCAAGAGCAACTCAAAGAGTGAGGAAACATACAAATGACCTGATACAAACACTCAGACATTGAGCATTCAATGTCACCTCAAGAGACAGAGTGGTGACGGCAAGCCATCAATGTTTAATACATATACACACCCTGTATGTGCTGTTTATGTAATAAGTACTTTTGTTACCAAAAAAACAAGGAAATTAAAATATCATTTCATCTAACATGGATTCATATATATCTTCATCCAGTTCTCCAGTTTTATCAGACATGACCCTGACATTATTTTACATAAGTTTTTTGATCAAAACAATGCTAAACTGCTCTGTCCTAAAAGATTTCACCCCTTTCCCATTTGAATTCTGGAAATAGAGCAATATGGCAGTAGCTTAAAATCCATTAATAGTGATAGGTGAACAGCTTCATTGACACAACAGGCCTGGATTGATAGTAGAGGAAGTAAACAGGTAAATCTGGTGCCAACAAACAAAAGTGCTGATTTATATTTTGTTGGCCATTTTCAGACACCTCAATTATCAAACCTCAAATTTGTAACTGATTTCTTCCATCAATGCTATTGGTTGTTGATGCATTAGTGGCTGGAGAATTGTATTATCTGAAAATCTTTACCTGCCACTTTTTTTTTGCATTTTATATCAGCAATACACACAAACAACAATGTTGCATTATGAATTTAAGTATTTAATGAAAGACGTTACCTCAACTCCCCTTACTAACTTTCCTATGTAGTCATTTCTTAACTTAAATTGACAAAACTGAAATTTATTCAGGTTAATGTCAGTTGTGGTCAAGTAATGAACACAGGGATAGCATAAAGAGAAAATATTTTTGAGTGCAAGAATGGAGCAGTGGTAAGCAAACACAATAAAACCAGGATATGCTGCTACTGGCATGAGTTTGAGTCCTGTCTAAGGTTGTTTTTATTTGAAGTGGTTTTTCTCTCCGCTAAAAATGTTGAGTTTTGACCCAAAACTCCCAAATCTTGTGCAGGCAGTTTCTTTAAAAAATTGAGTTATCTGCTCTATTTTTTATGGTGTAGCTTTTTACTTTTGCTGATTATGTTTAAGACTTAAAACTCTGGTTTCATTTGTGAATATTATTATTGTTTCCCCACCTTATCATCAGCGATGATCCAAGAACACAGTGAAAAATGCCAGAGGCCTTTCAGGAAGAGAACTAGCGTTGTAACTTTCCTGGCTGACAAAACACATCCGACCTGCACTTGAAAACTTTCTCCTTTCTTTTTTCTTATTGGCAGCCTTGCAGACAGAATACTGAATGTATACAGATTGGTCTCTTAGCCTCTCGGTGTAGATGAGGAGTGCACTGTATTGACAGTAAAACACTGTACAATGTACCTGTCTGTCTGCCTCTGTTCCCCCTCACCTCTTTTTCTTTGAGCACTTCTGGGAACACTGTGAAGTGGAGGGGCTGTCAGGGGGCTACGCCCGCTGTGCCCGCCTGTTCTTTATGAATGAATTAATCAATAGTGACACTGCACTACATGCTTTTTCCTTCCTCATTATTTTAATTAGCCGTTTATATGGATGTCCCCCCTCCTTTCCTCCTCTTTTGCATTTCATTAATATATTAACATGCTCTTGACAAAAAGAGCAAGGACATAGACACAGTGGCGGTCGCTTGGCTGGTCACTTTGTAGTTTCCTGCTTGTCTTGCCCGTTTTGCCCACCCCACCAACAATCCACCTCCTTCTGTCCAGTCATCAGCCCTGCAATCCAACTTTAAGGGAAGTCATCAGCAATTATTGTTAAATCATGCTAATGTGCATGAGCAGTGGTTTGCCCTGATGGAGACACTTAACTTTGGGAGAAATTCAAATATATACACATGCAAAGCTGTAGTTGCCAAACTGAATGAGTAACCTTTCCTTTTTCCTCTCATATTCACAACCACATTTGGTAAAAACCTTTCAAACAAAGAGGAAAATCATCCTTTTTCACACATACAGTGGGCAAGTGTCATCAGTGTTCATTAAGAGCTCTTTCACACATTTCCTTTCAGCTGCAGCATGGGAAAAATGTAAAAAGTCAACAAATTTCCATCCTTTCCAGTGGTCACGGAGGGAAAAGGGGCACCGAGGGTGTTTGTGGGTAAGTGAATGAGTGTGTTGTTGGCGCACAGCAGCTGTGTGCATGAATGACAGGGTGGACTATACGTGAGGAGTGGTAAGCATGGACGTGTGAGGGTGTGTGTTTGAGTGTGGGTGTGTGTTGAGGCGTGTGTGAGGCTGCAGTCGCTCCGGTGATGAGGTGAGAATGATGAAGCCCATTCCTTGAGCGAGGCGCCATGTGTGGCTCATATGTTGGGTCTTTGTTAAAGAGGTGCTCATCATAACCTCGAAACTAAACTAACGCATGCACACACACTCTCCAAACTTACCCCTTCCACCTTTACACACACACACACACGGCACACACTTGCAGCCACCTCAGTGTGCTGACGCCTGCAGGCACAAAGTGATTGACAGGATCCAGATTGCTAGATTGTTCTCAGGAGCATGGAGAAATGACATCACACTCATTACAACTTCTAAATATAAACAGTCACACTGCTTGACTGACAAGTCTGTATACATGCATGCCTGCCTGCGTGTTTGTGCTTCTCATGAAACCTGATTAGTGTGTGAAATTGTGCGGATATAAGTGTGTGTTTAATGTGCCACTGGTTATGCATCTATACATGCACACTGAGATGAACCTTAAATCAGTCTCACAGAATTGTCACAATATCAATATGTTGTCTATGATATGATTCTGAGGTACCAAAAAAATAAAAAAGGACCCTGCTGAGTACAGACAGTCAAATCAGGTTCTTGTTCGCCACAATGCTCCACACCCATATATCAGAAGTCAAAATGGCGGACTTGCAACCATCCTCTACAAAAATGTTGAGCTGTTTGGTAAAACATTGATGGTTTATCACACTTCAAAATCAGATTGTTGACCCTCTCTCTGTAATTGTGCTGCTGTATGTGTACTTAGTTGTAGTCCCTCTATCACTTCATTTTCTGATCGTTGTCAAGTTTGAGTAACTTAATAAAAAAAAATAGAAGTACCTGTTCCATGACAATATGACATGCCAAGATAGACAGTTAAAGTTATACAATACAGGATATATTTCACGGGTAACTATGAGCAACAGCCAGTAGAAAGATTTTGAGCAGAACCTCTACAAAGCATATCCAGCGGGTGATTGGATGATTGTTCCATCAATCACACTCATTACAAGCAAATCAGGTGTTTTAGTGGGTTGGTCTGACTTCTGTGGTTAAAAAACAAAATATGATTCAACTCATACAGCAAACTCTTGCCAAAACATGTCACAAGTGGAGCAAAAATATCATTTCTAACAAGAAATGCTTCCAGTATTGTTATTTCGCCTTTCTGTGAAAAAGAAACACTGACCAAAATTGAGTCAAAAAAACCTGCTGTTGAAGCTATTAGCATCAGTGAGCACTCGCTACCTGATGTCAACATGCTTGCTCTGTTTAGGCTGTGCCTCTTCAGACTGAGCTCATTTATTTTGATGGATTCATCTGTTTGCATACAGTGAATCAGGTGGATCCAGCTTCATTTTCTCTGAGAGTTTCCTGAAGGAAAATCGCCAATGTTGGTGGTGTTGTTGTTTGGAAGGGTGTCATGTTCTATTTGCACCTGCCAAAATGAGTGTACCTTCAGCCAAGCACTCTCCCCTGTATACATATAAAATAGAGGGAAGTTATTAAAGCAGTGTACAAAAATAATTAGAGTTATCTATTGTGATCTGCGTTAGGAGTTGATGATCCTCCCTGAATGTCTTAGAGGTTCTTGGCTTCTCAAATGACAAATTTAAAATATCAAACATGTTCTTTATTATCAACCAAAAGTCTTCTGTGTTTGTCTTGGGAAACATAATGACAGCCAATGATGAATTAACAAGGAAATGAATTCACACCCGTGGTGATGACAGCAAACACAAAACATAAAGTAAGGTAGAGGGCAAAAAAGGAAGAACAATGTCTTGATTTTTGGTAACAATGCAACTTCAACCAAGATTAAAACATACTGTAAAACTGTAAATTGACACTGCTGTGGATGTCACAGGGAGCCAGCAGCCTCCCACATTTACTTCCAGTCCTGCTTGTCACATACTATGTTTGTTAACACTGATGTTAAGTTAAACTGCACATGATTACACACGTCGAGACTTTCGTTGTTGGTCATTAAGTCTGTCGGTTTGTGGTGTGTAGATCATTCTGCTTCATACCACATTCTTTAAATTTAACTGCTGAAGATGTCATCATTTCTCTACATGGGCCATCTCACAGTTTGGACAGTTAAAGGAATTAAAGCATTAAGTATTAAAGCAACCCAATATATCACTTTTACAGCAAATACTTTTCCTTTTAGTTTCATTTTCTTGCACTTTTTTAGCTTCAGGTAAACATCAAAAAATACAACTCCACTTTAGGGCAAGGGTTGTCAACTGCCACGTTACATAGATGTTTAGCTTCCAGCTATTCCATTCTGCACAACATGAAGGCTAGTTTGAAATATCTTACTGAAATGTTAGGGAGAAGCAGCAGGGCTTTGCTACGTAATTCTGATGAAAACATTGTACAAGCACAGTCCAGTACTGCAGTCAGTTGTATAAACACTCAAAAGCAGGGATCTTATGATCCTCCTTTATGAAGATGTAAATGCATTAAAATTATCTTTATTACATCTTTTATTTTGGGGGGTTAGATTCTATCAGTAGTATGGAAATAGTAGCCAATTTCATTTTTGATAAAGTAATTACAACCTTACAATTGTCTAATTTGCATGTATTAACTTGATCATTAATGTATTAAGGAGAATGAAATGAAAGGTAAATGCACTTGTTTAAGTCTTTCATCTTCACATATGAAATTTTCTTTTTGGTTCTTGACATTAGGTTATCGAATTAGACTTAATGCTAATTTATAGATTCCTGATCCAAAAATACAGATGTACTAAATGTTTAATTTAACATTGATACTAATTTTTAAAATAGCTTAAAAGGAATATAAATTTCATTATAGTCAATGATATGCTTTGCACCTCCACATAATGGACCCTCCTTAGCACTCATAAAGAAAAGATCCTGGATCCGTGCCTGCACAATGGGTTTTTAATTACAAAGTCTTATATCCATGGCACAAATCAACAAGTGGGTGTTTGTACTGGAGTGGAGATGGGAGGAGCAGTGAGAAATGGGAGGTGTAAAAAGATGACGTAGTGATGTGAGGCTGTAAAACAGCAGACTAGTGGTTTGGGGCAGAGGTTTAAAAGGATTACATGATTACGATAACCCAGACAGGCCCGATTGTTAATAGTAATTATTGAATAAAGAGTAATAGATACTAATGAATCAACTGAGCCCTCAAACAAGTAAAAGTAGCCTCACTCAAAGACAAGCAGGAAGACCCACACGGACTCAAACAACTGTTCCATATGTTTGCGGGGCTGCTGCTGAGATGAAGGCTTCTTGTCTGGCTTGCACATTGCAATTTACGAGCGCTCAATGTCACGTTGAGATCTCAATTAAGCAGCTCGGCTACACACTCAGGCCCTCGGGGCTGGGCTGAACTCGGCCCACATTCTGCCTCTCTGGCCAAGGCACACTGCTAGAGTTGTGTTGCTTCTCCAACCCTCCTTCCCCTTCGCCCACCACCAACAGACAACGCCAACAGTAAATATTTGAGGTTAGAGACAAAGAGGAGAGAAGGGATTCATTTAGCTCGTTTGAAAACATGACATTGTGATTAAAAGTCAGGAGGTCTGGAAGCAAAAAGTTTCATTCCCTTCTTGTCCAGATGTTCAAGTAGAGGGTTGACGTGGGTATCAACGCAGCTTATTAAAGATCTAACAAAAATGAAATTGACAAAATAACATTTTTATAGTCATTACGTTGAGAATAAAAAGGGAAAAAGGAAGGAAAAGTCAGTGCAGGGGATTGCTTTATGAGGACATTATTAGAGGGAAAATAGAAACAGAAAGTACACACACAAAGTGAGACAAAAAAAGACAGATCCAGACATGCACAGAAACAGATCCTCTGGCTGAAGGAACTAGAGGGACACCATGTGCTGGAATAAAGTAACAAAAGCCCATAAGCTGCCACTACTGTTCTGTGATCAGATCCATATGGACCTTGGCCTCGGCCCTCCACCACCTGCCTTAAATATTCCCAGCACCTAACAAGCCAGCCAGCCATCAACTGGTCCCAGACAGATTTTACAAGCGGCCATATTGATGGCTATTGAGCTAAAGTGCCATTTAGCTCACCAGAAATCTTAAATTATACACTAGCCATGGGTACCCCCACGCAGGGACGGAGGCCACATCAGAGCTTCTACTTCCAGGCCTGCTTAGACCTGGCTTTGACTCAACCTCCAAAAACATGACACGTGCGTAAAACAATGTGGCCAAATGTTAATTTGACAGGGACTGAATTAGGAGCTTTTTTCTTTCCTTTTTAAGGCTGAGGACAAAAAAAAATATTTAAATGTGATCTTTCTTTACTGCTTTGCCTGCATGTCGATGTAATATTTTAAGATTAGCCAAATGACATGGAGTAGGAGGAGTATATTGAATATCCTTTGCTAATAGGTCAATAAACAATGAGGTATTTGCTAAGTGGGTCAATAAAGTTAAAGTTTAGGAACCCTATGAACAATATGGATATAAAAGCAGCCAGTGAATATGACAGAAACCTACAAAAATGGCCCTGATGAGAGCCACATGCTGGAATAATAAAAACATCGTGCTGTATTAAAGTATGTGCTCTCTATATTTCTGCCTAAATCAAATGATGTTGTAACACAGGGAGCCTATATGAAGGGCCACAGTGAAAACACGTGGGTGTCGAGCAGGGCCAAAGCTCCTGATTGGCATTATTCTAACGAGCTGCAATTACAGCCCTGAAATCCAGCCTTACTGCAGCGGCTTTAACGAGGCTGCCGTCACGCAGCCCACAATTATCATCACCAGAACTATTAAACACGACGGCTACAGCCTTGTTAAATGCTCTCATATGTGGAGGACGAGCATTCTTCTCAGGACACCAGCTGACAGGCAGACACAAACACGGACACACAAACAAAAGTTAGAGGATAAGGTGGCAGGCAGGGTTCCTGAAGACAACACCTGGAAAAAAAAGTGAGAATGGGTTAAGTTATAAGACGATGGCTGTGTCTGAAATGACATCATACTTAATTCATTTTTAATACGCCCTTTTCGGTGCTGCTCAAATTGTAAATAGGCTTTGTTATACACCAGGGGTCTGCAACAACTTGGGCTGTGGATCATTTAGTATTCTACACAGAAGCCAACAAGAACCAATTTGATTTAGCTTTCCTTGATTAACACAGTGTGCTGGGTGTTTAATTTTCAAATTGTTCCAAATTCTCCCACATTTGTCTTGAAGTCTTGACTGTTACAAAGGCTACATTCAGAATTATATTGGGTATAATATTGATTCTGCCACAAATGACCCTTATATTTAGCTGAGAATAAAAATGGCAGATTGCATCTGATCAGTCAAGTTCTTGTTTTTGTTTGCCACAATGCTCAACACCCACATCTCAGAAGTCAAGATGGTGAACAGCAGCGGCATGAATCCTGGGCAATATTTGCATAATCTGTATTGACACTGACTCCATTACATTTACAAAACAGAAGTGCAAATCATCAAAGGAACTACACTTACCAGGAGTTCATCTATGAAAATAACAGAATTCTAACTTAATATATTTAAAAAAAAAATTCCGCATTTACTGCAAAACAGTATCAGAGAGCTAAACAGTCACAAACAGCTGTCTAATACGTAAAGCATACTGTTCCCTAGTATTGTGTATAGGGATGGGTACCGAATTCGGTACTTTAAGAGGTATCGACCAAATTCTGTAGGTACTACCGAGTACCGATTCACGTAAAATCAAAAGGTGCATGCTTAGGTACCTCACCTTGTGACTGTGAGGGAGTGGAGGAAACAGGCATACTATTGGGTAGAGTAGGTGAATTTCCATACTGTATTTGAATGCAGCACAGCAATAGCGTAATGACGTCAGCAGCCGCGGGTTCAGTCAACAAAGCAAGTACGGCTGAGAGAAATTGCTCGAAAATATGGATCTACTTTATCAAATGTGATGGAGATTATGCTCGCTGTATATTTGTGATGCCAAGTGTAAGGCCAGCAGCAGAAATACTTCAAATCTGAGGAAGCACCTGGTGACGCACAAAATTTTCCTTAAAGCTGAAGAGTGCACAATTTTTGATAGCCTCAGATCTTCGACCACAAAGGATTCATTCGGCACTGTTGGCACGCCTGTGTTCAATGGTGGCTAGTCATCTGCAGCCAGAAACACAGGAAAAGAAATGGCTTTAACATTTGGTGATGGCAGCAAATGCGACAAGGAGGATATCTGGTCCAGGAAAATAAGTCTCGTGTTTAAGATGGTATTAGCTTGGCATTTTAATGTGCGTCAGTTATCATTATCAGGTCAGTTCCTCGTACTTTGTAACATTAATGTAGATGCTTTATTTATTTACAGCTCTATCAGACCCATTGTTAAACTGCCCTAAAGTTAAAGTGATGGCTGCAGTTAATTTATTAAGTTGTGGTTCATTTTAGTTACTGGTTTTCATGTTGAAGAAATTTTTCGAACAACTACAATGTTAAAATACAAACAGCTGAATGTTGTTTTGATATATATCTGCCAAATTTTATATATTGAGAAATAAATTTACATTGAAAAAATTTGAGATCTTAAAATTAAACAAATTAATATTTATTACCCCATAAACACACGCAAAAGTACCGTTGAGCACAGATACCGATTCCCAGGTACCGAGCATCGTAATGCTATTGGTTCAAATGTGAAAGGTATCCATCCCTAATTGTGTAGGATATGATTTCAAAACCTTTTTCTCTGTAGTTGTGCTGCTGTGTTTGTGCTTGTGAGTCAGCGGGCTTTGATGAGAAACTCCTGCCTGTGTTCACCATGATATACCACATGACTTTGTGAGGAGGGGCTCCATTATGAAGGGGCACTGCTTTTTAATTTGGGGCAGGAGTAGGGGTTAATGGAATGAATAGATTAGACCTGCAATGTAAACGCTCTTTGAGTAGACATGCAGACTAGAAATCGATTGAACATTGCCATTTACCATCCCTATCACAAAGTGGATGACAAAAAAAAAATAAAGAACAAAATCTGCCTTATATTAATGTGCTGTTTAACTTCGTGTCCAGGTACTTGTCCATAAACATACTTGATAATACACAACTAATGCTACTAGAGGTAGTAGGTAGGTAAAGTTCACCAAAGACCTCAGGCCGTATACAAATACCTTTAAGTGGTATGTACATCACAGACATAAAGGCAAGGTCGAAACATCCTAAACATCCTTCAGTGATCTCTGGTACCATTAGATCTACATTAATAAAGGAACATCCAGTAAACAGAAAGCATAGCACTATTTGCAAGCCTCTTAAAAACTTTTTCTTCTGTGCTCAGACAAACAAATCAGGTGAACAGTGTTACAAACAAACATGCTAACTGGTGACATTCAGTTGGCTATGTTCAGAGATGTTAATGTTACTGCAGCAGAAGAAAACACAGAGGTCCTCATCAATGTCACTTTCTTTAGTTCGATATCCTCATTCCCTCACCATGGTGGTGATGTCGTTGACAGCCTTCATCCGTCTGTTTTTTGACAGCAAGCTAAATCCAGAAGTTAAGAACGGATACATATGACATTTTAGAAAATGTTGGTCATGGCACAAGGATGAGGTGAAAGGATTTTGGAAGTGATCTGAAAATCATTTCTGATCCAAATTTGGTAATAGGATTTGTTAACATTTTAATAGTACAGTTTCTGCATTTTTGATCATAACTCAGTAAGTTCTTAACAAATTATGACGATTTCAGGAAATTTGTGAGATAAGTGAGATAATTTTAGATTTTGGTGTGATCCTAATATGGATGTTGGTCCAGGAAGTTTTTAAGGCTTTCCTAACAGTACAAGGTAGGGCTGTTTTCCAATTTTCCAAACAATAACTCTTTAAGATTCTGAAACTGCCTTGGTGGAGGTTCATGCTCACTGGGGCCTTCAAATTATAAATGTATTGTATGATAAATCCAATGAAGCACAAACACAATCTCTGACCTGCTCAGCTCATCTTTGTTTAAAACAGTCACTGGTTAGATCAACATATTTATCTTGTTTTCATGTAGTTTGTAAGGTGGAACAAGCATCATGGCTCTCTCTGACCCTGTGTGATAGTCATCTGGATTCTGCATATTATTTTTGTCTGTGATTAATTTTTAACTTCATTGAAATCCATGCAAATATAGTATTACAGCTTTCCTCTTTTTCTGTAGATCACTTCTATCATTTTCTTTGTACTGCTTCTATTGTCTTTTTCTACTGGCTGCCAGACACAAGATCTCTCCATTGAGTGACCACACTGACTTGGTGCACTCCTGAAGTCTCACAGCTCAGCTGCTGCTGCACGGCTCCAGCAGGAGGCTGCTCCCTGGTGGGCATATCCCAGCCAGAGCTTTTCTGCCACTTTTAAGCTCTTACAATACAAGTGGAGTGTAAGAGTGAGTTAAACATGGATGACAAAACATGACATTCAAAGCCGATGTCGGATAAGGATTTGATTTCTCACCAACACAATCAAAGTCATGGGGAAAAAGTTTACGCAGTCTTAAATGAATGATCTCTATCACTTACTGAGACACTCATAAGTCTGAGTGAGTTGAAAATGAGGATTGTAAAAAAAAAAAACGTACCCTGACTACATGCAACACAACATCAAGCCTTTTGCTCTGCTATTGACAGGTCAACTAATGTCCATCATTTTGGCCTGAACATGCATACATTCGGGTCAGAAACAGCAACTAAGAAGATTTAAAAAAAAAAATCTGCCCTGGACATATAAAAGAAAAAGAAGAAGGTCACAGGGGGAGGTGGGTTGTGCTGGAGGTGAGTCACCCCCCCTCCCCACCCCAGCTCACAGTCACACTCAGGGCAGTGTGCTTGTCAGGTCATGCCTGGATTTGGTCGGGCAGCTGGAGTGTGTACTTGGCAGGGTGCAGCAGCAAGGCACAGATCAGAGATGCAGTGATGCTCCACAGGGATGTGGTGGAGGGTTTGGCAGGGCTGGGGACAACTGGGCCCCAGACCGAGGCCAGACTGAGGCCAGGGGGAAGGACCAAGGCCAAGAGCCAACTCAGAGAGTGAAGTCTCTGTGTAGGATACCCAGTCTGTAGGCCAACAGCCCTCAGCTTTTAGCTGCCAAGCCCGATCACAGACGACTACTTAGACCTCCCTTACAGCAAATTGATTTAGAGAAGAATTTTATGTAGCTTGTTACTCTGTGTAGGAGAGTTGTAACTGGGCAGGAACATAAAGAATGCTTTGATAACTTTGTGCAAATAAACAGAAAATAAATCAAAGAGAGCACATTTAAGGTTAAACCTGGGCTTTTCCAGCTGATCTCTGTGTTCATTCTACCTTGTTGTGCTTTCAATCCTGCAATCACCACTAAAGCCCACAGGCGATGAGAGGTACATCCATGAGTAGGGCAGGTGAATTATGAAGCGATACAAACATGTGCTTTTGAAATGGGGGCTTCTATGCTTTGTGTGCATCTGCGGGTTAGCATGTACGCTTGGCTGCCAAGTGTGTGATTCTTGGTCACTGTGTATTTTGTCAGGATTGTGATTAATGACTTGCCATCATGATAACATTGGAGGCTGAGACGTATTCATTCACACAAAAGGGCCTCCTCGGGCCCTCTCTCTCTCTCTGCCACCTCTTCCACTGAGAAGGCCAACAACTGGCCCTCGCACCAGCCCATTGTGTCCGTTAACCTCCACATTTATTTACCCTCCCACTTGTCTCCCTCACATCTCTGGATTATTCCCTCTTAACACTTGATTACTCTTTTAACTCCTCAGTTTATTTAACTCTCTTCTGTTTTGTTAAGCACAGCCTAAAAGACACAACATGTGACCTGTCTGTGTTCTTATCTGCTTGTGAGGTGTGTGTTTCAGTGTTTGCATTTCTCCCTCGCACGAATGCCCAGAAAGGCACATGCTTTGAATTCACCTCAATCCTCTGTTTCTTACTACTTAGACTCACACTCACACACTCTAGCTGCTGATTAATGACAGTCATTTGTCAGGCAGAGGTGGATAAAACAGTGAATATTATCTTTGTGCTAAGGGCCAGAGCACATCGCTCTTTCCCTGCTCGTGTCTTTCATAAGTGGTTGAACACAGCAGCACGCCGGGACACGCAGACAGCCGGGCAGCCAGCAGATCTATTCTCATTACTTCTCTATTAGGACATCAGCTCCCACTGATCAGGCCCTACATCTTTATACTGACATCAGAGAGGGGAGGAGAGGTGGATGAAGGGTAGAGGGGAGAGAAGAGGAGAGAGATGGGAAAGGAAGAGGGAGAAACTGTATGAAGCAGAGGGAAACTTGACGCTTCTGAATTTGATTAATACAAGCCTAAATCATCCTATTTGGAGAGTCATAGTCCAGTACTCCTATGGTAAATGGCATTTATTTGCCCTTATGGTGTCCTTCAGTGTAGAAATTAATGTGCTTTACTCTAACCGTCTGCACTCAAGATGGAAAGTAAAAGTGAAAAAAGGATGAGACAGGTGATTTTTAATACTAATTTGTGGAGAAGTAGACCTTCTGTTCAAGGAAGCTTAAATTGTCACATATTATGCAAGATGCACTTCACTATTATTATTATTATTATTATTATTATTGTTATTATTATTATTATTATTTTATTTTTATTTTTTTTAAGTATTATTATTATTATTTGATTATTATTATTATTGATATTAAATATACAGAATATTGTGTCTGCCCATTGTTGGGTTGGGCTGGGTAAATTCCTCAGTCTCATGAAATTATATCATCCCAACACAATGAGGCATTGATGGTTTGGTCTGGTGGTACACTCTATCAACAAATTGGATGCTACAGGTTTGAGCCCAGCTCCGACAATCCACATGTCGATGTGTCCTTGGGCAATACATAAAACCCTAAGTTGCTTCCAATACTGTGTTAGTGTACATGAGTATGAAAGGCAAGGATGTGACAGGTAACACTTAGGGACAACTTACCTAGAGACTTAGAGACTCAGGACTATCTGCCAGTCAATGTGAGAGTGAATGGGTGTGAATGGGTAGATGTGACATGTGATGTAAAAGTGCTAGAAGACAAAGTGTTATGTAGATTAAAGTCCAACTGTTATTTACCTAAACAGGGGCTACAGTGGTATAACTGTATGCATTGCAAAGTGCAAAATGTTCACATTGACCACACCTCCTGGAGAATTACAAATTTTTGAATATTTTTTTTTGGAAATAGATAAATTTAGCTGCACCAGTGATTATATACCATACCAAATGTGTACTTTACCACTTATGTCAAAGCATTTGAGACTGCTTTGGTTTAAGAAAACCTGTATGCACATATCAGCAAGAAGTATGTGTCCATACTCTGCCATATCAATTATATTTTAGCAGTTCTACCTGAAGTGTGTCTACTAAACCCCAAACATGAAGAAAAACCCACTCCTCTGTTGTTCATTTCTCAAAAAAAAAAAAAAAAATTCCCGAATTATGTTACTTAAGGGCAAGAAACTCCCTGAATCAAGTGTTTATTCAGCCAACACCTAGCTCCAGTGAAAAGGCAATATCAGGCATATCTGTGCAGCCACAGCAAACATTAGATCACAGTCCTTGAAAGCTAAAGCCACATCCACTTCTTTAACTGAAGCAACTGTTCAATGTATGAGCAGAGATAAAACAGAGAAGTTTATAGCCATGATAAAATCAGATATCTGAATATATAGGTCCCGGGATGGAAACCTTCTCTATTTTACTTGATTTAAAAAAATTGCTGTTTAGCAGGGACATTAAATTAATTTTGCAAGCCACCTGAATACAAATGCACACATGGTCACTTCATACCTAAATCCAAATTTTGTAATGGTGGAAACAGTCAAAGGCACTAGACATGCATCTGAATATACTAAAAAATAAGTAAATACAAATGTGCTGTACAGAAGTTTAGATGATCTTAACGGGACATATTACAGTGCAAGTAATGGGAGATGCGATGACATTAGTGCTTGAACATGAGTACTCTTCAGAGAGAAGATTTGTAAAGGTGGTTCTTGATGCCTTCAGCCCCATGGGGTACCAATCATATCACTGCTACAAAGGATTATCAGCTCCTTTGAGTTGTTCTTAAGATTCTGACTGCTATTGTAGGCCAACCAAAATGATAAAAACAGCATGGCAGAACAGCATGTGCGCAAGGAACATGAAAAAGAGGATGGTTGCTACGTCTTCTATTTTCTGTGTGGCACTGCCACTTGATGTGTTAGACTTTTACCAAGTGTGCCTGGCAACAGGACATGTAAACACTGTAAAGACTGTGATAACAGTATCGAGACTCCTTTGTATTAATGCCCTGTGTTGTCCTTTCTACCTGACACTCCTACCCTGATTTCTTAATAGGAATATTGCTGAGTCAGTGAAAGCTAATCCATTCAATAAAAGATCAAATAAAGTCAAATATTGAATGTTCCTTTTTTCAAGTGGTTTGATGTGAGGGAGTGCACATAATTATAGTAACCTCAGATTAATGGAGAGAGTTAGGCAGAGATTTGAATGCATATATGTATCACATACACAGCCAGATATTCATTGGTAAGAAATAGAGAAAACATTCATTGGAAGAATGTCATGAAAACCATATTTTAGTTTCTTTGAAAATGTGTTTAAGCATCTGGAGAATATCTACCCATAAATGCTCTTGGTTTGTTATCCACCAGTTTCTGAAAACAGATCGAGAGGGAGCTCTTATCCCCATTTAAAGATAAAACACTAATAGCAACCATTCTGAGAAAGTCTATTTAAAGCTAGTTTGTAGAGGGTCATAAACTTGGTTTAGTTATTGATCCACATTCATTCTTTCCAAAATCCTTCACAAAATAAAATAATTTCCACTTGTCAAACTGTAAAAAATACATCCATTGAACAGATTTTTCTTGCTTGATTACAGGTCTGGCTGACAATGGTGATGTGTCCTTGGGCAAGACACTTAACTCCAAGTTGGTCCCACTACTACGTCACTGGCATGTAAATGGGCATGAAAGGGTGTGAATTTATTTATGATTCTGATGGATAACTAACATAGAGGGGCTGTTTACACGGGCCCGAATACAGTCAGATCCAATAAGTTCTCATTGCATTTTGGCCTTGTGTTTACATGGAATCTCTTTGCGAATTGTCCGAAAATGGTACCTTTTGAAAACAGGCTCCAGAGTGGAGAGTTTCCAAAATGCTCTCCATGCAGCTCTGTGTAAACCTGAATCAGAGCATTTCAGGGTGAAGCGCTGACGTCACCGCATGGGCAGTACTCTTCAATGTGAAGGCTGCGTGTGCATACCAAGAACAACAACAGCTTCGGCCGTCTACCGAGTAAAACGTGTGTGCTGCTTATTGTGCTCGGTTTGTTCTCCAGACAAAACTATCCAGACAGATTTGTTGTTTTGTTGACATCTGTTGACATTGTTGTTTGTGAAAATGGGCGTTCGTCACGCTCAAGTTAGTTTAATACTATGATATGATGAGGACTGCATGAATTTCCATCCAGCTGACATGACGTCAGCCCCACTGGAGCTCAGTTCATGTCACGTAAGCCCCGACTGAGCCCCATTGCTTGCGCCGTCTTGAATGGGACACAGTCGGTGCACAAACGGATACATCCTTGTCAGTCGTCCTCAGAAAGCTTTCAGGATAGAGCCAGGATTGAGCTCTGTACATGCCATGCTGATACCGTTCACCTTTGGACTGCATTAGGCTTCCACCCCTCTATACTGAGAGCGGCAATTCTCCACGACAGTTTTGAAAAGTTCAAAACTGTGGGGACCCTTCCACATTCCCCACCGTTCATCCACAAATAAACACGGTGATCCAGACCAAGTAGCTCATGCACCACGACCAAAGCACGTTTCATCAAGATTATGATGATCCTGCACAATCGCCATGAGAAACGGGAATGTTGACTGGGGCTTGACCTACACCACCATCTACTGAACCAGCATGCATACTACAGTGGCTTCATTCGTCTCCGTCTGAATGGGGATCGACTAGAATATGCAAAGGAAAAATCTTTGCGTTTTAAGCCAGAGAGTGTCCGTGTAAACATAGCCAGAAACTCAGAACCATCAGTGAGTGATGTATGAGCAAATGGGTGTGAATGGGTAAGTGTGACATGCGTTGTAAAGCAGCTTTGAGTAATCAAAGACTAGAAAGTGCTCTATAAGCTCACACCAGTTTTATTAGTTAGTCATCACAAATAACCTGAGTCATAGGCCAAACTTACACATAAGGCAATAACTTAGACTATTTGTATATCAAAGAGCTACAAAATATGAATCTAAAAAATATTTTAAAAAGACATTCCCATTATCTCTACGTCATTTAGGGTGGGCCAAAGGTAAAGAATAAAAAAAAACATACAAACAAACAAAGCACTTTTGTCTCCCCTCGACCTAACTTGGTTAGTGAGCTCCAGGGTTAAAAGTTCACTGCAAAGCCTCTTGCTTTCCCTGGATGAACACATTCACCTGAGACCATGTTCAGAATGACCCATAATAAAAGAGGCCCTCAGGTAAGACTCCCCTCTCTTCTGCAGTGTGCGACGAAAGAAAGATGAGTATAAAACACACCACCACCACCGCCACACACCGCGCCCCTCGGTGTCCCAGTGTCCCAGTGTCCCTCTGTGTCTCCCACCGATGCGGACATTAAATGGCGCAGCATGCTTAGTTATTTCCTCATTGGGGCAGACAGAGAATGAGAGGTGGGGCTGAGTGCCACTGCCACTATATGCACCTGACTGCCGTAAATCAGCGCCGCAGCAGTCCCATCTTCATGCTGGAGATTTAATGAACTACCGCGGGCTTTTTATGCCTCTTAAGGCTCGCTGAGTGACCACTTTGTAGTTGTTCAGAAGAGAGGCGACGCTGCCTCTGCCCACTAAATCTTCCCTGTGCCACTGAGGATAAAATCTCCCTTTATTCATGGGCTATTTACCAGATCCAGATTTATTACAGGGGGTACTCCAACAAAAGGGGGGCGAGATACAAAAACGCCTCGGTTCCCCTCCCACCCTAAGGCAGGCTGGGATAGAGACCTGGGAGCTCATCCTCATTCGGCTTCTTTAGCATTGAGGGGGGGGGGATTGAATTATTTTTTATATAGGTTAAAGTGCAGTACAGACCCCTATGTGCCCTCTCATAATGGGTGCATGCTGGAGCTTTGTACATAACAAAGACACAAAGTTAAGTAAAAAATAGGGATAAATAATATTTTATTTTAGCAGAATTCAGTATACAGATATTTCAAATGTTATTTTGGTTGAACATTAGCACAAAGAGACCTATTAAATATCCAGCATGACTTGGTCTGAGGTTTTCTGTCATTTCCACCTAGCGCAAGTGTTACTGAAAGGCTGTGCGATCACGGTAGTAAAAAAACAACAACGACCATGTGCCCCATTTGTGCCCAGGGTGTATTTGTCTGAAACTGTGGAGTGGTCAGGTACAATTCTGCCATTTTAAGGATACATCAGAGAGATTCATTTCCAATTAAATATCATATTTTTTCCAATTACCATAGATTTCCAATTAAATATCATAGCATTTGTAGGAAGTAAATGAGTTTAAAGTTCCTAAAGTGACAGAGAGCTGACAGATAGCCTGGCATTTTGCAGCTTGTCTAGGTGAGCCATTTCCATTCCTGCCACAACACCTTATACTCTAAGACACAAGAAAAAATGGATTGAAGGTTTTAAAACACACTGAGCAATGTTTCTAATATTTGTATGCTGATTATGCTAACAGATTCGCATTGCCAATGCAGGTATTTGATTTTGTCAACCCCCTTGAGAGCCATGAAAGACGATGTATACAGGTACATCTTCTAATCAGTATAAATTAAGAAGATACCTATTATACACTCACAATTACGTGTCCCCTTACTGACCCAAGGATGCCATGTTACCACAGTAACATCTCCAAGCCCCTGGTTGTCAAGGCAGGCTTCGATTCATGGGAGACAGGCCAAAGAGATACTAAATACACAACCTTTGTGATGGCTTTGTCCAGAGATTTTAACATCCCCTTCAGTGTCTTAACTCTAACAACTCACTCCCCTGACCCTACACACAAGTACAAACAACAAAATATGTTCAAAACTAAGCTAGACATGGTAACCATTTGAGTTTTTTGCACTTTCAACCATGCATAATTTTGCTGTTTTAAATTAAAAGTTCTGCTGGCGCCTAACTTCCCCTACACTTGTCTTTAGTTTACTTAAGAATGTCAAACATGCTGTTCCAGAGTTATAGAAAATATGTTTTTATCTTTGCCTGGCCAGGTTTCAGGTCTTTTTTTTTAATCCAGTATGTTTAATTGAGCTAAAATTCATTTATTTGTTAAACAGCGACAGTAGCATCCTATAGTGGAAAAATATATATATATATTTTTTTTTTGCCAAGAACTACAATCAGGTCTCTTGTTTGTAGACATTATTTTCATTTTAATTTTGGAGGTATAATTGAAGTTAATTACAAAATGAGTGAGAAAAAATGATAATATCCTGTTTTGGGTGCAAGTGGCATAATATTCAGTACGGGGTTAAAAGAGAAACATATTTTGAAAGAATGTTTTCTGATTGTATGCTGTATGTATGACTAAAATATAATTTTACATAAATGTAGTCTGTTAAAACATATTATGACTATTATTCATATCACTATCATGAATCAAAAGTTAATATATAAAAACTACATCTAATGAAGTATTTTCTTACTCCAAGACATACTTGTTGGACCGTTAGTTTGAACTACTGAAGTGTATTTGTGTTCAATAAATGTAACATGCCTTGTCTTTAAACAACTTTAAAATATTGTTAAATATTTTTAAAATTACATTTTAGATTATATGCCATTTTCAAAATATTTTCCAACACAAGAAAAGTGAAACTCTGTGTTACAGTCTATAATTGTTTATCAAATTGATCCCACAAACTTTGCAGCAGACATAAATTCCTGTCACTTCTGAGTTCATTCTGCTGTGACTTTTTCCTGCACGTTGGCATGGACGAATCAAACATTTGCTCTCTCTGCTGAGCATAAAACCGTCTTTCTGGGATACATTCCTGTGGCATTAAAATGCAAACAGCTCACCTGTCTGTCTTGCGCTCTCTCCTTGCTGCCTGCCACCACTTGTACCCAGCAGTTCATGGACTTTGCTGACCCAGCTTTGACCCATGTTGCATTGTGTCTCCCTGTTCCTCTTGAATAGACCCAACACCCTCCTCCCCCCCATAAGGGAGGTGCCCCTTTTTAGTGCTCCAAACACTTCTGCTCTGGTCTCTTTGTGTGTATTGTGTGTTGCTTCGACTTTGTGCCAGGCTGTTATGCCTCCTCACTGGCATCTTTGCTTTTGGCCTGCTGACTTCTGTACCGTCATCTGCCTCTCTGTAATTTTCCTTCAACATTATTTTGCTCCTGATGACTTCACTTTGTTATGTTGCTTTAATAAAGCACAAAATAGTTTGTATTTGTTAACAGTGATGGTGTTTTTTGGGTGGAGCCCAACAGGTGGCACAAAGTGAGCTTGCAATAACTTGCAGTGACATAAATCAATAAGTAATGGAGTAAATGGGTATTTTTCCATTATTTACATAGTTTGTCAGCAGTGGATAGGCTGTCTCAAACTGGGGTCAGTTCAAGATTTTAGCAAAAGCAGGGTTTTTGAACCCATTGGTGGCAGAAACTGACCGTTTCATCTTAGGTATAGAGCCTTATTATGATTAACAATAAAAATCACATCTGTGATGCCTTGCACCAGCCTGACAGAAAATCTAGAGTGCTGTGGCGGAGGAAAAGTTTGCCAGCCTCCGGGAAAGACTTTGCCATAAATGAGTAGTCATAGAGAGACCACCAATGATTTCAAACATCCCTGCAAAAAGCAAAGTAAAAGAACTTTGTCAGACAAAACTAAAAACACTTACTAGCACCTCAGAAGAAGCAATGAAAATGATCTTGTAACTTAAAATTTCAAGGTTCTTAAGATGTAAGAACAGCAATTTTTTTCAAAATCTCTTCTTTAGACTCGACTCTGAAGGGAAATCCTGCTCACCCATGGGCTGCTGCCTCTGCTCCGTGGACTGATAATGAGGATTTGAAAAATACAAAGACTGATTGTACCAACCCACAAGTGCTTTAGTCCAGTTTAATATATGAGGGAAAAATGAACTGGGACATATTTTCATTCTCATCTTAAGATAATTCACATAATGTCTGATGAAGTCGTCGGCTTTACATTTACATAAAAGTCAAATCACAAATGTTGCTACAACATGATGGCAGGGCATGTTTTTTTAAGCCTTGCCAGGCATACTTGACTAAATTTTGGGCCCCACTTTGAGAATCTCTTGCTTAATCTGACATAATTATTGTAACATTCACAAACAGTCTGACCTCAGCATCACAGTAACAAGTAATCATTGGCAATTGTCTAAGGTCTCACAGTTGCACTCACTGTTGGCTTGTTTAGTGTCTTCCATCTAAACAGACAAAGTAGAAGTGGAAAAACATCTTTGAACAGTAAAAAAAGCAAACATCAACACGTAAGAAAGACCCACAGAATTCAATCTTAGCGGCAGGTACTATTTGATACTTAATGCTAATTTATTTTTTTTCAGTTGTTTATGTTTTTTTTGTACTAAGAAGCAACACTCTGCTTAATGTGGCAGTTCAAAAGGTGACCATGTTATCTGGTGACTGTCGGTGGAGTGTGTCTGAAGTTTTCTTTGTTGTAACAGAAGTTGAAAACTTTTCTTTTATCAAAATCTGGAAAAATATACAATATTTACGATGAGAGAGCTTTGTTTTAAATCTTCCGTTCTTTTTACTTGGTATAAGAATGATATTCTCAAACATAATTGGCTGAAAGTCACACGTTGGCACAATTACTCTTAAAACTGAAACACCACCAGTACGGCCAAAATCACAACTATGCAAGATTGAGGCGATCAGTGATAGGTCAGAAAACTACATTTTTCAATGATCTGTACTTTAGTTGCGGGATGAATTTAATATAATGACTATAAGCATGGTCTGCTTCTTTTCATCCTATAAACTGATTTTTCCCTTTAAGAGCAACCATAATAATATTTATAAATTGTTTTTGTATGCTTCAGGTATTTGATCTGAAAGTCAATGTTCTCCCTCTCTTGATTACACTGTCTTTTGGCCACAAATATGAGTGTGCAACTGCTGTAACACAATACCTATGTGTACTTCAAATTGGTCAATAGTTCTAAGGCCAAAAAGAAAACAGACAACTGTTAAAAGGTGCTTAGCCATATTACATTAAACACATAAATCATAAATCAGTTTACTTCCTCCATGCTAATCCAAGAACAACTGTGCAATTTTTGTGTTTCCGAGCAAAAGAAGTCCTCACGGAGTTCAGCATACTTTTCCCGTCTTCTCTGCCACTTTCTCATTAACAGCATGAAAGAAGCCCGCCGGAAACTCCGCTGGTGCGTGCACACAGCTGTGAGCTTTTAAGTTTGAGTGAAAACTTTTGGTCAATAATAATTCATAAAAAAGCCAGAAGATTAATTGCTGAATTTGATCTCACTGGAGAAACTCTGTAAGAATTTAAAGTTAGCAGAGATAAGGGGGACATCAAACAGCCACATGTGTTTGCTTATTTTTGCAAAAGCTGGGACTTGTTATCAGGGCTGGGCAGGACTTTAGGCTCCACACATCTTGTTGTTGTGGTGCCTTTCTAGTCTTGACTGTGCTGAGGCGATGTCGGGGAGGGGGCTAGTTGGTTAATGGCAGTATTAGTGTATGTGTGTATGTGTGCATGATGGGGCTTGAACCCTGCTGCTACACCCCCCCTGCACAGGCAGGGGCCGGTGTCTGGATGGGTGCCAAAAGTTCTGAACTAATATTCACAATAATGTTCCTTCTCTAAGGGGCCAGCGACAGAAAACACTGTGGAGTCCTGCCAGCTTTTCCTCTCCTCCTGTTCTCCGCTTTCCTTCAGCCCTTCATACTCCCTCAGCTCCAGGACTCCTTTTCATGTATTTATACCATATTCTCACTCTCCTTAAACATGCATAATCTATAGGAGAGCAAAGTGTGTTTGTTGACATGTGGTAATGTATTTGCTGCAATTCAAACAATATCACAGCAAAATTCAGAGTCCAAGCCATTTAGCTCTAAACTTGTAAAAAAATGGAATTAAGGTAGATTATATATATTATCTATATTATCTTCTCCTTCTACAGAATGACAACATAAAGTAGAATCCCAGAGTTCATCTTAACCAGTTTCCCAAGTTCCTAAATTTTTATTATCTAGAAACTAAGGTTCATGTGCTCACATGACCTGACTGGTGATCCCTGGATGGTAATTTTGTGTTAGACTTATATTGAATGTAGCCTTTGGCTCATTTCACAGCAAACCACTGGAGAACCAGTATTTTATTGCACTTTCCTTGTATGTACTCTGGTGTTCGTGGAGCAGGCAGACAAAGATGTACTGTATCTCCTTTGAGCCATCTCTCCTCACTGTTCTTTATGGACCCTTGTCACTCCAGCAGCATTTCTCTCAGCAGTGTGTGTGGCTTGGCCTTTCTGGGAGCCTGGGCTATGTGTATGGATGTGTGTGAATGTTGTTGTGCATGTGTGTTGTTATGTATGTTGGGTCCAGGCTGAATCTTACACAACCATTCTTCCATTGATGACAGTATGTATCACACCCCTGCACCCCCCAAAAAACTGATGAGTCTGTCGCCCCAAAATCCCTTTTGTGGCCTTACCATCAGGAATCACCATAAATAACCAAGACATCATCCCATTCCTATCTGTGGTACGCCCTGTGCTGATCGATAGCTGAGGTCCTGCAGTGTAAATAGCTTCTAATGCCCCATCTTCCCCTTCAAATAGGTCTACATTATTTATGATGGCTGTTAGGTTACCAGTCCAGGACACAATTTATTTCCAGCCACCCTTACCCCTATTATACCTCTGCTTTTGACTCTTGATGGGTGATTTGGAGGGGGGGACCAGTCATTCCACATAGAGATTCAGATGCCTGTGCTCATGAGCACCCACAAATATGCTTTCACCTTAAACTCCAAGTGAGGTACAAAAGACGTATCACTGGGATGAGGTCGTAAGAGGTGTTAAAAGGGAGGAGGTTGGAGAAAAAAATTGGGAGGAATGAGAGTGGACTTGTGTGCTGCCTGGTCCCACCCAGTGGTAACGATGGGACATCCGTTACTCGGATGACAGTGAGAGTGGCAGGCCTATTTACGCGGTTGGCGGCACGCTGTGACGGATTGGACAGACGGAGCGGTTGGAGGCTGCGTGGAATGACAGGCTGCATTTCCATTTGGGTGAAAAATCTGGCTAACGTGGCTGGTTGGGTGATGAGGAGAGGGGCCACGACAGTCTGCTGCTGGTCGGTCAACTTTTCAGAAGGTCTCCATGGTTTACATGTGCCTTTGCTTTAATCTTTCCACAACAGTAATTGGTGGGTGTACCTATCCATCTGTATGTACATACTACATGATTCACAAACACAAGTGAGAAGATATAACCCAGTTGTTTCCTACATACCTTTATCACCTGCTGATAGCTGATGTTGAGAATGTTATAAACAGTTTAAAAGCATAGTGCTGTTTTCTGGACAAATGAGACTTCATATTTTACAACAGATTTTGACCCAACAGCATTGCTACTAACCATTGTCAAAACAGGGCCTAAAAATGCACGTTGGGAGAACTATACATTCTTTTAGGGTGACATTGTGACTAGGATGCTCCATTACCATAATTCATCATGATTGGCTTGCCTCTTCCATCTCTCTTGACACCATGACCTGAAATCATCCATGTGTATCCTGGCACTAACCAATAGAATGACATGTGGCTCATGGTGCAGATATCCAACTTAATACACCAGATGTATGAAATATTTCCATCCATTTTCTTCTGCTTATCCGTGGTCAGGTTGCAGGTGCAGCAGCCTACGTAGGGAAGCCTTTCCTATCCCCAGCCTCTTCGTCTAACTCTCCCCAGGGATCCTGGGGCATTGTCAAGCCATCTGTGAGACATAGTCCCTCCAGCGTGTCCTGGGTCTTCCCCAGGGCCGTCTCCTGGTCGGATGTGCCCAGAACATCTCACCAGGGAGGCGTCTAGGAGCCATCCTAAGAAGATGCCCGAGTCACCTCATTTGGCTCCTATCAACATGGAGGAGCAGCAGCACTACTCCATGCCCCTCCTGGATGACTGAGCCTCTGACCCTGTCTCTAAGGGAGAGCCCAGCCAACCTGCGAAGGAAACTCATTTTGGCAGCTTGAACCCACCATCTTGTTTTGTCTCTCTATCACAACAGACCGGTGCACTGCCGATGCTGCACCGATCCACCTGCTGATCTCACGGTTCCTTCCTCCACTTGCGAACAAAACTCTAAGATACTCGAACTCCTCCACTTCGGGTAGAATCTCATCCCCGACCTGGAAGGAGCACTCCACCCTCCCCTGGGTGAGAATCATGGACTCAGATTAGAAGGTGTTGATTCTCATCCCAGCCGTTTCACACTCTGCTGCAAACTGATCTAGTAAGAGCTGTAGGTCACGGTCCAATGGAGCCAACAGGACCACATCATTTGCAAAAAACAGCAACCCCATCCTGAGGCCACCAAACTGGGGCCCCTCAATGCTTTGGCTGCACCTAGAAATTCTGTCCATAAAAGTTATGAAAAGAAACAGTGGCAAAGGGCAGCCCGAAAAGAAATGGTGACAAAGGGTGCGCTGGCAGAGTCCAACCCTCACTGGAAATGATTCGGATTTACTGTCAGAAATACGGACCAGGCTGTGGCACTGGTCGTACAGAGATTGGAGGGCCCGTATCAGGGGGTCCGCTATGCCATACTCCTGGATTACCCCCCACAAGACTCCACAAGGGGCATGGTCGAATGGCTTCTCCAAGAGTACAAAACACAGATGGACCGGTTGGGTTAACTCCCAAGTACCCTCGAAGACCCTATGAAGAGTATAGAGCTGGTCTACAGTTTCAAAAAGCACATTGCTCCTCCTGAATCTGAGGTTCGCCTATCTGGTGCAAAATTACCCAAGAGCAAGCATCAATATTAGCATGACATTGATTGAGTAATAAAATGGCACAAAGTGGAGGAGGGCAGCAAAGCAGTTTGCAGTGGGAGCACCAAAGAGTTGGCAGGTGAGAGCAGCTTAAATAATCAGTGTAATTTAATTGAATTCAGTTAATTATTTTTGTTTTGAATTTGTTGTCATTACTTGACACTATAAGCAGTCTTTATCTTCTTGAAAATTCTTAAGATTTTCCCAATCCCTTAATAATTATGTGACATGATTAACACAAGCTAAAACAAGTAAATACCCCAATTTAGTTATCCTCACCAGGATACCTGTTTCATTGCTCTTAATCGTTGATAATTTTGGTAGCAAAAAACCTTATCAGAGCAACCCACCCCAAACCCACCGTTTTTCCCTCTGGGGGATCCTCTGTTCACATACAGCAAAGCAAGCATAGATTACACACATACTTATATTTAGCTGAGTTGGTCGAGCAAAATTTCTTGACATGTGGACTTAATGACAGAGCCATGATGACAACACAACCCAATCCATACATTTGCTGTTACCAGCCCGTTGGCCAAGCCAGAACAAGATTTCATGGCCTACTATCTGACATTGCGTCAAAGAAAAATGCTGGTCTCATATAGACATTACAGCAGGCACAAAGACATGTCTCTGTATTTATTAGACTGTGTGATTCTGTTAACTGAAGTCATAGCTTGATAATGTTTGATTCAGACATCTTCAGACAGAGGATTGTGGGAATTAAGTAAATCAACATAGACAGTTAGTAATTGCCTCTCATAGACAGTAGAACAACACAGTATCCAATTCATCATGAAACACAAACATAAGAGCATACACTAAGCAAGCAAACTTTTATGGAGAAATGGTTGGAGCTCTGGGACTTATTTCAGCAGGAGTAGAGAGACAGACGTTTTGCTGAGGTGGACAGTTCAGCAGTCAGAAAAAGAGGGGCAGCAAAGTGTTATTCTCTGAGCAGAACCCAGGGGTTTGTGTGTGAGAGCGGTCTGAGGAATGTTCATCCTCACGCCTCATTGGTGTTCTCATTGCCGTTCGCGGATCGACCAGTGGAGATGGGACACCCTAGATTTACGGGACATGTCAGAAGCTTCACATCCTCGAGGCCCCCCGGGGCCAATCTGCTGTCTTGATCTGGCCTGTAAGGAAAACAGCCGTCCCTCAAAGTCTGACAGTGAGGTGGAGCCATCCAAACACACAGGGAGAATGGAGACTGGTGGAAATGAGGAATGTAAAAAGAGGGAGGTGGGGATGGAGGGAGGCCACCTTTGGCGAGGGCCGCCACAGCTCTGGCAGTGCGAGGCTTCACACTTCACTACACAGTGATGAAATGGCCAAGTTGGACTCCTGCGGACTCTGATGGCTGATGACTCTATCTTTGGTGAGGTAACGTCAATGAGAAGTTTCCATAGTGATGTGCATAAACAAACACTGGCTGATTTGGTAAAAACTGCTGTTCAACAGGTGTTACCATTCAGTAGCTCTAAGGCACGGTTAAGCTGTAGTCTTATTAAACACATCTAAGGAAAAGAGAAAAGTTTGTGTGAAATTCTGACTTCTCTTATGATCTTTAGGAGAATATAAAAAAAAAAAAAACTTGTAAAAAAATTGATGATGAAGTTCTGGTGTATTCGGTCCACAAAGGCCTTTCTGTCCCATGTAGGAACTGGTAGCTTTTCAGGAAGTAGAGCCTCATGCCAGCCGGATGATTTATGGCCCTGTGTCCTGGTTGGTGGTTGGATCTGGTCCCACTATCACTCAGGGCCAAGGAGAACCTCTGCAACACCCAATCAGAAGCTGCCCAGAACTCTAAAGACATCACAGTGCCTGTCATAACGTAGCTTAAAAGAGGGAAGCAAGCATAACAAAGCCTGGAGCAAAGAACAATTGGACAAGAGGACACAAATGACACAAACCCTGCCCTCTGAGACTTTAGGCTGGTCTGACTTGGCATCCCTTCATCCCCTCTCTTCTTTCATTTTTGGCAGATGGCAGCAAAATGCAGCTCAAGAACCGATTTTACAATTCTGTCTCATCCCTGCTGAGGACACTACCTCATTAGGACTTCACAAGGCTAACAAGGACTGGAGACAACAATTAGTTTGTTGGAGATGTCAGAAATGGCTGCTGAGTTTAGCAGGAAGAAATCCTTTGTGACGGATCGTTGCTGACAGCGCAGGCCGACGAGAAGGGAGCCACAGTCTCCCAGAGCGCCCCATATAGTGGAGGAACCTCTGGGCTGCATTAACCCTTATCTGTGAGCACCAATGAACAAAGTTCCCTCGCAGACTACCTGCTGTAGCTTGGAAAATCCTATTACGGACTGCAGGGGGACACTTGGGAACAGTCCGTCGGGAAATCTGTCTCCCTCGGCACGTACAAGAGACAGGACATGGAGTTTTCTCGCCACCTCTTCAGCTCATTCTACCTCTCTTTCATTCACTCTGACTGATTTAGTCCCTCTCTCTTGTCCTCTTCTCTCCCCTTTATCCATCTTTGTCTAGCTTCTGCCTCATCTATCACTCTTGTTTTCAACCTGTCTACTTGTCTAGTTTTGCCTATCCTATCTTCTCACGGACTGCCCTCCCAGTCACTGTGCAAAACCACATTAAAGTCTCTTTTTTGTCCTATAAGCCTCCCTTTCTCTCCATTTTCCCATGAGAAGAAACACTATCTATCCCCTTCCATCCCTGGTTGAGTGAGCTGCATTTATCTGTGGGTTTAAGGGTGACTGCCATGTGTAAAACTCAATCCTCTACCCCATGCTAAAGTTTTGAATTATATAATGAAAAGCATATGAGCAAACGGTGTGTGGGATGTCTAATCCAATATATCCCATAAGCATTCTGTTTTTATTACTCAATTTATGTCTTCAAACAATTTCGGGTATGAAAGAGATATCCTGCTAAGGCTGCTGTGGTATAGTAAGAAAAACATTCCTGGAGTCACTGAGTGTAAACAAGGAATTGAACTATGCAATGCACAAATTCAGCCTGATAGGTGGCATAGGAAACACAAAGTGCAGCACAACTTTGCTTTGTTAGACGTGTCACTTTCAGACAAGCCCTATTTGCTTTATAAAGAAGCAGCAATTAACCATCATGAAATTTGCTCAGATATTTTGAAAGTACCTGATTTAGCCTCTCCATGTGAGTTAGATTATGGTTCATGCCACTTTGCATCATGTAAAGGTAACACATGTTCACTCTAAGAATTTTACTATTATTGTTTAACCATCCTCTATTGTAACGATAGTGACAGGAACTGTTGGTCCGTATCACAAGCTAAAAGCAATTTAAAACAATTCCTAACTAGGGTGTGATCCTAAGTTATTGCCTTTGTAATTAGACCAATAGAAACATCACAAACATTTCAAATTTGATCCAAAGACACTGTAAAAATAATAATTAAAAAGTACACTCTTAGTTCACTGAGACTTGGTTCAATAGCAGGCCAAAAATGCATTGCCTTCATTGAGTAGACTTGGTTACCAGTCTGCTCCAGTTTTTGGTTCCTACAAGGTACATGCATCCGTATGAATGACTAATCCTCCGGGCAGAACACTGCTGTCCATAAAACTTTTATGTATCTTTAAGAACCTGCGGTGTCACAATTGCATTATGTCATGTGTGACGTAGTTTGTACACAGTTTCAAGAAGGGGACCGCTGTAGTGGAAGACTTGACTAAATTATAATGATCATTAAGATAATGATGGCTTCTTCAGTAAAGACATTTAGTTCATACAAGGCACTGAAAACTACATGAAGAAGTATTTCCTTAAGGTAATGCACCATGTTGAGTGGGTCACGTCACCTTCAAAGCGTTTTTCTTTTGTCCGTTTCTCTGTTTGTCTATTTATTTTTTATACTTTTATATATTAAATGGTCAAGTTAGTATCCAAATTGCTGTGTAAAGGGGTTTCAGTTATCAGGTGAGAAGCAGAGTGCTATAAAAGCTCAAGTCTTTCTTGCAATTTACCCTTTCCTTTTGGTAAGTTATACTACTTTTTTAAATATCTGCTTTAATGCAATATATGCCAGTATTGCAGTTACAAGAATGGAGTGAGACTGAAAGTTGTTGTTAACACAAACTGCTGTATATGTAATGGACAATATGTAATATTGAATTAGGATCAAAAGGAAACATAAAATTCATAGTTTGTATCACAAAACCTGTGTAGGATCAGTTCAAAGATCTGTAACCATTGTTGCATGTTAAGGAGATACTAAACTTCAGAGTTGCAGCAAAGGTGAATCTATTCTGTAATGTCAAAAACATGCCTCCAGAATGTCATCAAAAGGCCTCGGGAAGGAAGTAATGAGAATCACCGACTCACTCCAGTATTCTATTTGCATCATGTATGCACCTTTGTAGTCTGCTGCTTCTACTGACTCACATGGTCTTTTACTTCCAGCAAGTGATTTAAATAGAGATATCATGGGAAAAGTAGGCATATTTCATTAAGCATACATTAGCATATTCAACAAAAATGTATTTATCCACCATTTCAGGCGAATGAACTACACAATCCACAGTCTCTTAGTTTAACAGTTATGTGGTTGGTGAAATCGGCAGTTGCCGATATAAGCCTATAAATTGGCTGCCTTTTCTAATTCTAGCAGTTAAGGAAGAAGAAATGATTGATATGGGTAAATTATGATTTACAGACATGGGAAAGACACACAACTATGTTGTCTATGATTTATTTGTGCTTTTACGAGAACAAACTCTACTACACACACTCAGTGTCATAATGATGTTACAATTTCACTTCACTTCTGTCCAAAGTGGCTTGCTACTGAGAGAAAGTAAAACTCAAGCAGGAGTCTAGATCAGAGGAAACAATATCAGCAAGTGCAGCAAACAGCTTCAAGTCCAATTGGACATCTCTTTGTCAGGTCACCTCAATATCACCATCATCCTCATCATCATGCCAATGCAATTGACATCATATTAAGCATCAATGAGGTGCTGAGCTGTTCATAAAGAACTGATTCTTAAACTTGTTAACTTGTGCCACTGACAGATGAAGAGTCCAACTAAATATATGAGTATGCTAAGAGCAAATTGATTTGAGATGAGTAATTAATTCAACCACATATCAACAACAGATAGGAAGACTCTAGCTAGTGATTTTGAGGTATGCTGATATGGGAGCTCCGGGTGGTTTTCACTCGCAGAGTCTCGTGGGCAAAAAGAAGTATATACCTGGATGAGGGATTCCAGGCTGGCAGGATCTGCTCTTCATAGTGTTTTGTAAACAAGAAGTAGAGCTTTGAGTTTGATTCAAGCAACTGGTAGCCAATGAAAAGAGAGTAACAGTGGAGTGATGTGCTATTCTGGGCTGGTTATAAGGCAGTCATGCTGCTGCATTCTGGATAATCTTCAGAGGTTAAATGGGCATACACAGAGGCCTACTCGCAGGGGGTTTAAGTAGAGGATGTGTGAAATAATCAGAGCCTGTATAGAAGCTGCAATACCTCTCCTGTCGGGGAGGGTCATATTCTCCTTTGTTTTAAAGGGTATATCTACAAGCAATTGCTGCTACATGGACCTTAAAGTTCAGCCATTCATTAATCACAACATCTGGATAAAGTCTCATATTGGTTGAGGCCCTTGGATGTTGGCTTTAGGCTGCCACTGGGTGTACGACACTGTTGAGCTCTGTTATGATGATGGTCAGCACCACACATAACCTGCCACCAGAGATCAGCCAGTGGAGACATTCATTCACAGTAGCTGAGTTTCAACATGTAAAGGCCAATCAGTACGCTGCTTCTAAGACAATATGAAGAACTTTGATACTTAAGATTTAAATGTCAAATGTGGATCATAACTATTCAAACATTACAAATGAATTTCCATTTGCTTTGGTTTTTGATTTTGGTATTTGGTTACGCTATAACCAACTTTCAAAACAAAGATTGAAACTTGGATGATACTCCAACCCCACATTTACCCACTTGTCAATCATCACCACTTTTTTTAGTTTTCCGCACTGACATATGCATTCATCAGATGTCAGAGATGTTGCTGACTTAGTTCAACAATTGTTCCAAGAAATAGGATGCCACAATCCCAAATGCAACACTTTCCTCATGTAACCTGACATTGTCCTCCACTCTGTCGATCATTTACTCCCCAGACATGTTTGCTTTTTTGCTTTCTCTCAGGCTGCATCCAAAGGACACAGACAGGGCAAGCTCACAATATTGACTTTCAATAACATGAGAGTGCATGGCAGCCTATCGTATGGCTCGAATTAAAGCATTATGACATAATAGAGCAAAGTCAGGGTTAAGACCTCATTACTGCCACCCGGGGCCTCTGCTTTCTCTCTCTGCAAACCTGGCAGCTCTCAGCTCTGGTTTTTGGACCTGCTCCACTCTAATTGGAATGGCAATATGGAGTAATTGGAATAGGGGCCGGTGTTACGGGGCTGAATGTGGCCCGGCCTGCGTTTTTTAGCGCTTAACCCAGTAATAAGCTCTCAAAGCAGACCGCACCTTCACATTACCCTTTGAACCACAGCGCACAGGCGGAGGAGAGGTTTGAACACACACATTACAGAGAAGGGGCAGCACATGGATAAATGAGTATATGGAGATTGTTGGTGTGTGTATGTTAGCCATAAGAGTGTGAGCGAGAGTCTGGCAGAGGACAGAGGGCTTTGGCTTTAGAGTGCCTCAGACCACAAACACAGAGAAAGTGGTTTCGTAGAGAAGTATTAGCTCTTGATTATTTGCGTTAACCGGTACATAGATTTACTGCCTGGGTAATGCATTCTGACTGCCAGTTAAGCACTAGCAGCAACTTGAGGCAGGAAAGCCACGGCGGAGTTGCCATTCTCTCTCCGTTTCCCCGGACGGGACCAATAAAAACCCTGCAAGCCCCAGCCCCTGAGTCCCTGTCTCAGCCTCTTTCTTACCCTCCCCATTGAGAAGACATTTGGAAACAATCAGTAGTGTGTTTAAGAGAAAGGCCCTTCCCCTATCAATCCCCCTAGATAAGGTATCTATGAGCCCAGCTCTGCGGCCCCGCACAAGGAATTCATCACCTTTGTTTCCTGTCTGCTGTTTAGGGGTCCCTCATTTTCACTCCTATCTGTGCAGAGTGCAGGGGGCACTTTTTGTTGGGACGTGTGTGCATAAACCTGTGGGAGGGGGGTTGGCACCTGGGACCACGATATTTATATTTTAGTCATTGCCAAAGGGCCTCATTGTGACAACAGAAATGGTAGAGATGAAACTGCAATGTGTAGACGCATAGTAAACCCCGTACAGGATTAGTTATGTTAGTAACATGACCTATAGCACATCGCATAGCCATTACTGTGTTGCTTAATGAGTTTTCTTGTTTTTATGACTGAGGGTGCTTTCACACCTAACATGGATTGTCTGAACCCAGCAAACTCTTGTTCGCCAAACTCAGGTCCACCTGAAAATAGGGCTCTAGGTTATCTTCTAAGCAGAGCATTGGGGGTTGAATCTGCTTTGATGTATTTACAGCTAACAAGCAAGCTTTCCTGAAAACCATCACTGTTGTGATTGTGTTTGTTTTATTTTTGTTTGGCAGGGTTTGTTAGCTTGTTTGTTTTTTATTGTTGACTGTAAGCCTTGGTAAACGGATTTATCCATTTGAGATAAATAAAGTTGTCAAAATCAGAATCAGAATCTGGATAATATCAAGCAGGGGGCTGCTAATGTAAGCATTGCCAGTTCTGCCAGCCTCCTGTCATCTCTACAGATTAGTGTGTACAAATCTGTGCAGAATAGGGTACACATTGCTCCAGTTAAGATGCAAGTGCTACAACAGACAGGCTTACATTATCACCCAAAGCTGGTTGTGTATTTCCTGACAGATGGCAGGAATCATAGCTACAGCATTAACTATTGGACAGGTTTTGGCCTGCTCGACTAATAGAAATCCCAACCATGAAACAATATCACAACCCCATGTCTGAACCAAACAGAGTCAGCTGAACTTCAGGTGTGAAGGCAACCTAATAAAAGCATGTTAATCTCTATGAGCATCCTGGCCTGTTGTCATTAGTCACACTTAGAGCTCATGCTTCTTTCTACTCAAAGGGCACTGAATGGGCAGTGCCTCTGAAGGCCAAGCTCAGTTGTCCCAGTTTGGAGCTTTGCAAGGTAAATCTGCCTGATTACAGATCATGAATTAGGTGAATGCAGCAGTACTGTGAGGTTAGTACCATGTCCTGCAGCTTTGATGCTTTTAAAGGCACAAATTTGCCACTGCATTTCTTAATTTGCTGCTAGGCTTGCTAAGTTTCAAAATACTGTGAATCTCAAATGGACTTTGAAATAGTGGATGATGTTCAAGAGATACAGACAGGAAACAGATTTAGTTAAGAAGTCAAACCTATGAAGAAACATTTTGCTTCCAAATTGCACCTTTTCTCTCCTTACTTTTCCTCTTCTGACTCTAAATTGCTTCTCTTCATGACTTTAAAATTTGTGCATTCAGAGATAAAATTGTGAGAATTGATATCACAACTCTTATTAAAATGTTTCATGGGTACTCTTATTGTTTTAACCACTGTTGTAACCATAGCAACCACGGAAGCAAGCTACCATGTGCCACCAGTTAAGATGGTCCCTTGTCAAATAATAACGCTGGATCTCATCCAAAATGTACTCTTGTATAGTCTGTATGTTTTTTAAGCAGCATCATAGTGAGCAAGTGACAAAAAGTATAAGTTTGCATGTAACAATTCACATAGCAACAGTTTAGCAAAATGCAATATGCTTCATGGTGTGGTTTCATCCTAAGGAAAGGATGGCGGAAAGGATGGCAGAAAGTCTGACGTTTTAGGCTGAAACATAATTTTCCCTGTCTAAAGAGGGACCCCCAATACTGAGTGTTTTAAAACCCTCAACTTGGCAAGAGTATTGCAAAATATATTATTTTCAGTGACCCAAAATGGAACATGGCATAACTTCTGCAAGGACATGTAGTGAAGTGAAACACCTAAACTACTGTTGGCTTGTCACTGCTGACAGCCAACTGATTGAACTTACTCTTCACTGCTCCTGGTGCAAGCTGCTTTGCAACCCTCCACCACCCCAGCTCCTCCTTTGTTCTATTCTCTGACTAAATCAATGTCAAGCTGACACTGATGCTTGCTCTAAGTGAATTTGCTGCTTCTCTCCTTGTCTCATGCTTTCCTTGTGAGCTGCAAGTAGGACAGAAATGTGTGCTGGTCCTGCGTAGGGCTTCCATAATTGGCATGTGGAACAACAGGAAGAGGCCCCATCAGAGCTTTACTGCCAAATTCAAAATATTCTATTAAATGCAAACAAATCTAATACAAATAACTGCTCTTGATTCTTTTCTTGCAAAAGTGGTCCAAACAGAAGCATTATTTATAATTAGACATAAGGCCAAAATGCGCAAAAAAATCTATGTTTTCATCAACCAACTTGTCATCTAAATTGTGGGTGTCAGACGAAGAGTGTTGATTGGTTACACTTGAGAGTGAATACCAAACATTCAGTCCTGATTTATATGATTTTTGTATTTCTTTTTGCTCAGTGGAGCTCTGCAGACAGCTGAAGAGGTGGATTTGATGTGTTACATGGGTGGAGTGAGAAGTTCAAGTACGCAGGCTTTTCTCTCTTTTCCCGAAAGTTACCTCAGCACTTCCCCTATATTTATTGGGTAATATGTTGTAAATTAATAGGTGGGTGTTACACATTTTCACACAAAGGATTACTTTAACAGTTAAACAGAAAAAAAAAACATTGGACAGTCTTTGGTAGGTAACATAAAACACAAAGTCTAAAGTGAAATTTTATGACAGCTGGTAAACTTCGCTTCATGCTCTTTGACTTTCTTCTATAAATCCTCCTACAACACAGACATGTCTTATTCATGCCAGTCTTTCAATGCTAACCTTTCTCAGAGTATTTAGTGTGCTATAAGAGTTGAGGGTTGAAAGATATAAATGTGTTACGAGCCAGTGGTATTTATGTCCAGCAGATTAGTCGATGCACCTGCATATAAACTCCATTATATCTGTGGCTGTCTAGACGTGTGTCATTGTGTCATTGAGTTTGCCCAGCATGTGTTTCTGATCAGGTCGACTTCCTTTTTTTTCAGTGTGCTATACAAACCATAGTGAGTCTCACCATGAGCTAACAGCTAGTCAAATTTTTGTTTGCAGGCTAGAAATAATGAGAGAAGAAACCCACCCCCTCTGAGCTTTTCAAACAGGTGAACTCCTCCTCCCTCATCCTTCATTCTCCTGACCTCCTTCTCTAATCTAACAACTCCTTCCATTCACTTCAATTCTAATAAGGCCCCTGACCTATGCCCTCCTTCGATGGACCCCTGAAGGGAGCCTCCTTTACCTGGTATTGTGCTGGCGGCTACACCTTCCAACTGGCACGGCCCCCACTCATGCCTACTTTTGTCCTCCTGCAATTCACTCTGACTTTGTTCAGTTAGTTAACTTAGCTTCCCCTCCCTGCTGGGAACTCAGACACAGAGAGGGAGGAGGAGGGCTTGAGGAGGAGGTGAAGATGGAAAGAGGAGGGGGATTAGTGCTGAGGAATGAGGGGAATCAGAAAATGAAAACTTTCTGTCTAAATGTGAGAAAACAGTAGCCTGAAACTACACTTAATATGTCACCCTCTCCGACTTTATCTTCATAGTTTCTTTATTTCAGTGAGCACCTCATGTTCTTCTCAGATAAAATCAGGTCATAAGTCAAATCAGCAATCTCTCTCAACACATACCAGGGATGCTTCTAGTGGGAAAAAAGACTTAAAGATGCTATGAGGAGTTTCTAAGTAATTACAAAAAAGTCTCACTTTTAGATATATGTTTGATCAAAATACACACTTTAAGATGAGTTTTATAGCATCTAGAGCTGAAACGATTCCTCGAAAATTCACGAGTACTCGATTCCAAAATATCCTCGAATTAAATTTTGTGCCTCGGAGCTTCGTTTAATGTATAATTATACATATAAATATAAATCTGGACTACATACAGTGCACTGTGTTTGACACGGACGGTCATTTCTGTGGCACACCTCGCCTGCTATCTCCGCTGCTGCACGGCTTGTACAATCATGAAGGAAGAGAAAAGAGAGGGACAGAAAGGAGAGTGTCCACAGAAGAAATGGCAGAGAGTGTCCCAAGTGTGTGGTCACTACAAGAAGGGACGAAAAGAAAACTTAGTGCAGTGTGTCTGATGTCAAAACTGAGTGAGCTTAGCACGTAGCTTAGCATGATAGCACGTTGTTAGGGCTGCAACTATTACTATTACAGCATTTTAAATATTCTCATCACAGACATGCGTCCTCTTTCCATGGTGGAGGACACAGGATTTAAGAACATGATCAAGGATTTCAATCCAAACTACACAATGCCCTCCTGAACACACTTCACAAATATAAATGCAGAATTATATTACTGCTTTGTAAATCAGTATTGTATTGGCTTTGTTTTAAGCCAGTACTGGTTTAAACTTTGAAAGTTGTTAAAATAAAAACCCTTTTCTGAGGAATAAACGGCATTTGGTTGCTCATTTTGAAAGCCCTAACATGTTGCATTGTATAAAATTGATTTATTTGTTTAAAAACATAAAAGTATATTTTGTTAGAGTACTCGAGTACTCGAAGAAATAATCGACAGAGTACTCTATTCCAAAAATACTCGATAGTTGCAGCTCTAATAGCATCAAATGCTTTTCCTTAGCTTTGTGGTCGGGTCGGACAGGGCTGGACTGGCCTCGATACTCAACTTCGGGAACAAGACAATTAAAACTAGAGCAAATTTATATCATTCAGACATGTGTTAGAGCACCGGGCTGTAAGAAGCGATATATAGCCGGCTACAAAAGTACGATACTACGTTTTCCAAAAATTGCTTGCTGTCACACATCAAAAACTACCGCTATGTAACTAGAAAGAGATACATTACCTCGTCTCTTTGCATCCTGTAGTTGTTGAAAAAATAAGTTGTAAAGCAATGCAGAGTTCTGAGGAAGGTCCGAGCTGCATTTATTAGCATCACAACAAACGCACGGTTCAGCTTGGGTCACGTCTTTAAGACAGTCGCCGCGCGTGCTCATGGGTAGCAGAGTATTTATGTCGCCGGAAATAGAATCTCCTCATAGCACCTTTAAGGTGTAGTGAAGTAAATGGGTACAGCAAAGTGTTGCTTTGAGTAAATTCATTTAGGTGTAGTTATAAGTGTAGTTTTCACTATACCTGTTTATAATGACGGAGAAAAAAATGTTCCATCCTTATGGCCTAACTTTAAGACCACTGAGAGTGACTGGTGATGGATCGGTGTGGTGGCAGGACATGGAATCTGGCAAATCCTGCTGCTTTCCTTCTTCCACAAGCCTACAAAATGCTATTGTAATTACCAGTGTTTCATTGTTTCTGGACAGAATAACTCAAAATGTTAGATATGAATATAGATGGCATCTTCAGGGAATGCTGGTCATAGCACAGATAAAAAGTGATTCAACAATGATGGTGATCATATTCAGGGTGTGGATCCAGGATTTTTTTCAAGGATTTGTTCACATAGTTACATACTGTAGCGCAGTTTTTTATATTATTACCAATTTACTGAGTATGAAATAGGGTTTGAGATAGGGCAGTTTTACACAGTTTTAACATAACTCACTCGACAGTGTTGGAAATGTCTTGGCAGAGGTTTCTGCTCTTGAAGCACCTCCAGTTGCCAATGCAATAATTCTGTTTATTCATAACAATGATGATAAAGACTAGGGATAGGGATTGTTTATTTTTGATCATATCGATACCGACCAGGATTTTAGGCAGGCTCTTCTGATTTTAGGTGGTGGCAACGTGCTTCACCTATTGTGTTACAACTTGCAAGGACTGATGTTTGTGCAATTTGATTAAAAAAAAAAAAAAATCGTGAACCATTTCATTGGAATGTATTTTGGTTTAAATTCAAAGCAGGGAAAAAACAGACAGAAAACACCGATGGGTTTGCATGGTGACTTTAAATGACAGACTGTTTTAAAACAGTGTCACATAGCATTGTATGAATATGAGCTACAGACAATGCAATAATTCAAAATGAGGGAGCACTGTGTTTGTCTGCACATCCATAGGGCCCAGCCTGACTCACCTGCCTTAACAAACAAACAACAGATTAGCCCAGAGGAAGGATTACCCATCAGCTGAGAGGCCGGGAGACGACCCCCCACAGCTGTTTTCTCCTTGGGATCTTGAATGGACATCATCCCTATCACAGACAATCGAGCTCCAGTTACACCGACAGGACAGATCATCCCTTTCACAGACACCAGGAGGATCAGACAAGGCAGAAGGCATTATGGGACAGTTTTAACAGAAGGGGGGCTTCACACTCTGCACCATGTGGAGGAAGTTAGAGGCCCAGGTAGTTTCTGTAGCTCAGCTGGACACATGATACTGATGCTGCAGGACTCTGGACATGGAGATTAATCAGTACTGGTACCGAGTAAGTAAAATGTTGTACAACAAATATCTGCTTTTGCACCAAAGATATAAGCCTTACAGTGAGCAACTGCTCAAACTTTTATTTAAACTATACCAGGAGGACAAATCAGACAACAAAAAATATATTTATTTATAAAAACTCAGTTAACGGCTGAAAATAGCAAAAAAAACAATAATGGCTCTATGCCTTGTAGTCTTACTGATGTGGTCCTAAATAACACTGAACTAGCAATCAGTGCTGGAAGCACCCTATAAAACTCATGACACATGCTTATAGGTTTTATGAACAGCAAACTAAATTGTTCAGTTTTTAAACTCTTGAACAAAACACATTCTTACTTCAGTCTGAAGGCAGTGAATGATTGTCCAAGTTTTTCGGCACCAGGAGTTCTGTGCACTGTCTTCTGAGTTGGACATAGACCATGTTTGACGGCACACTCAGTGAACTGCTGTATAGCTCTGCCAAGTCTGTCAAGTTGTCTCCCACTACACGACCACTCATCACTAAAACAGGTCCTCAACTGTGGACCCCCGAGTATTTGTTTCTGTGGACATGTGAACATTGGAGTACATATGAAGACAATCTTTTGAAACAAATTACAAAAAAAGATTTGGGGACATGTTTCTTTCCTTTTCCTGCACACAGCATTTCATGTGGGATGCAGCCTTTGAGGCATCACTCCTCCAAGTAATAATCTTGAATTATGGTGGAGTGGTGGAGGGTTACATTTAATCAGAAGGACTCGATTAATTTAGCAATAGTAGTAAAGTTTTGGCTGTGGCTTTGTGCTGTCCTAACTGTTTCAAGCTGAGAGTTTGTCTTGTTCTCTGTTGTGTCATGTGATAGAATCAAGTTACAGCATGATTAAGGCAGAGATGGTGTGAGTGTAGACCAAAGAAGCACTGTGGAAAGGGTGAGGGAGCATGCTTAAGCCCAGCATGGTAACTGTCCCCGGGGTTAAGTGCTCTCTTAGTCCAAATTCAAATTCTTTACGAAGCCTGAATCGTCTCCAACACTGTCGTAGCCATCATTGTTTTACTTTTGTTGGCAGTTCCTACTGTACACAGGTCACCCACTTGTCACAAGTACCCCAATTCCAAGTCTAAACTATCCTTTAGTGTCTTCCTTACAAGGTGCCAATAGGACCTGGGTGGACCTTGGAAGGGGCTCCTCTATTATCACTCTGTGTCTGACAGCCGCTTGTGCTCCTCTCATGAGAGAAAACAGGTCCCACAATGATGTGAGTCTGGCTGTTGTGTTCATGCGGCACAATACACTGACAAACGCCATTCACATAGCTTTTCAAACACAAGACTTTTTCACTTTGAATTTCAAAAAAACTATATGCGTGTGTAAGTGTGTGTGAGAAAATGAGTGTCCATTGAGAGGTGCGTGAGTGACAGCGAGGTTCATCCCTTGCGCCTGCCTTTCTAAGCGCTGCTGTGGGCAGGGCCATCTCCGCTGACAGTGGATGGGATGTGGCAGGGGGCTCGGGGATTAAGAGGCTTTGAGCTCAGGACTGAGAGTGCCTCTTTCTCCTGGTGACAGAGAGAGGTGACGGGCCGTCAGCGCACAGGGGACAGGCGGACAGCCAGCGAGAGACATCTGCATTCATTCAGGACAGCGGCTTATCCGTGCACAAAAAGCACGCCCTCTCGAAACGCCCTCCATCCACGCTCTCACACTCTGTCTGACACGCATCCACGCAGGCACACACAAGAGACGATGTGAACAAAAATGCATCACACTGACACACAAAACCTTGATTCTACCATTGACCCTTCCAAGAGTTCACACAGTCTGTAAACGTAAGACTAACTGGACTCACGCTTTTACATCAAAGACCTGAATAAGGTGTGTTTTGATGTTTCTGCTGTTTGCCAAAATAAACTTTACAACTCTTTAAACTAAGGCTCCATAGGTTTGACAGTTACCGGCAAATACAAGTCAGCATTTTAAGATCAGACATCCAAACACAATGCAAAATCATTCTCTCTGTAGATCTTTAACCCTATTCAGCAGACAACATTTAAAAACGATGAGTGTCCTCCAGCCAGGCATCTGCCTCCATCCTCCCATCCTCTGAGGACCATGAGGTTCAGGAGACAGGTCCTGCCCAGCCACCTAATCCTTTACTCCCATTCACCATCACTGCTAATCTTCTCCACCACCTCCCCGCCACCAACTATCGCCTCAAACTCCACCTCCACCTCTCTGCCTCTCACTCAAGAGGTGCACAAAGGCCTTAAGCGCCCCTGTCCCGCCCCACTCACCATCCCAACCCTTCTCGCACCCCTAACCTGCACCGCCCATTGCTCCTACAGCAGGAGGCACCCAGCTTTCTAAGCTCAGGACCCATAATCCCGAGGGGCTGTGAGTTTAAGGCGAGCCCAAAGGCTCATTGAGTGGTGGATAACTCTCTCCCAGATTCTAGCTCTCTGTCTTATTGTTGCTGCCGCTGAGAAGAGGACAGACACAAATGGAGTTTGAATTTCAATGTGCCTAACGACTCAGAGAGAGACAGCAGAATATGGACTAGTGGGCATCCAGGCGTTAAAGAGTGTTTTCAGGCAAGGCATGAAGAAACACATGCAAATGCTGCGGGGGCCGTCTCCTGCTTATCCAGGACTGAAAGATGAAATTCAGGTTTTTGGGGTTAGGATTTTTACCTTAGCCTGAGGTGAGCTCAGGGATGGTTTGGGGAAATTGATACAAAAACAATGACCTATAGCCAATCTCGTTACGTACATTCATACATATACTCCTCAAAAAAGTTTTAAAACAATTTTTGGTCAATTATTTCCCCCCTTTAATAATACCAATTGGTATTGCATTTTATATTTTTGGAAAGTCCATTGAGTCACCTTTACAATGAGATACAAATGGTAAGGAATGTTCATTCAAGGAATAAGAAACATAGCTAAACATGTCAGGAGAGCCCCCCAAAAATGTGCAAAAAAAAAAAAAAAAACTCTTCCTGTGAAAGACAATCCATGGTTCCTCCGTGAGGCAAGGATGAAGAACTGATGATTTTATTTGTCTGTTATTTTTTCAACAGAAATTTAAAGAAAAACTTTTGTCTTCAAAGTCTCAAGAGAAAATGTGTACTTATAACATTAATACTTGGATGGTAGTTAAGATGTTCTCTGTCCTCTGTAGGTGACTGAAAGGTTGAAGGTCCGAGGCCAGCCTCAGGTGTCACACATGGTGTTCTGTTCTTGGGTAAGTGAGTTAGGTAAAACCGGTGGACCACTTACATACCATCTTAGGGCCATCTGTGAGTGAATATAACCCCTAAATTCCACATAGCGCAAAAGCGCTGTGCCATGCAACATCGCGCCCTGCAGCATCGCGCCATACAGCATCGCACCGTGCAGCGCCCTTGAAACGTGCTGCTGAGCACTGAGCTTCCATTCCACTCTATCAGGCAAATTCCACTGCACGCACTGCCGCAGTGGAATATATATATATACACACATATATATATCTATATATATCTATATCTATATATATATATATATATATATATATATATATATATATAGATATACATAGATACATATATATATATATATATATATATATATATAGATAGATAGATAGATAGATATATATAGATATATAGATATATATATATATATATATATATATATATATATATATATATATATATATATATATATACATAGATAGATAGATAGATAGATAGATAGATAGATAGATAGATAGATAGATAGATAGATAGATAGACAGACAGACAGACAGACAGACAGACAGACAGACAGACAGACAGACAGACAGACAGACAGACAGACAGACAGACAGACAGACAGATAGACTGACTTGGGCTGGCCAGTCAAAATTCAAGGTGCGCCAGCAATTCAACCACACCCCTGAGGACATTGATACATTAAGCATCCATCCCCAAGTCCCATTTACCAACCTGTAAGCACTCCTGCTGTAAAAGCCCCGCTCTAAATATGGAGTTTGAAGGTGACTTTTGGTGCTTCTGTAGCCTGCTTCAAGAGGATGGTTTGAAAAGAGCAGTTTATCAGCGCATTTTGATTTGACTCATTTTTCATTTTCATGTTTTTAGATTTATGTCAGACTTATTTTAATCATAGACAGTGTGATTTTATTGAAATTTCAAAAAATGAATGGAATAAAAGTAATTACCAAAAAAATAAACTCAATGTTAGGTCTGTTGGCGTAACAACTATCATATGTCAAAAAAGTAAAATGCCCCATTTACCGTCTTTTAGGAAGTTTGGTTATTAATCAAAATGTACAATTCATATTCAGAATTGAAAGCTTGTCAGAGATGCATAAAAATCGTTTTGTCTCAACTTACAAACATGAATGCATTCAAGCACATTCACGTGGCCACAAACACACTTGGAGAAGAGGATTATGGGCAGTCAGCACTCTGTCTCTGTATACCACGGCGAAGGTGAACGTCTCAGCCTGACAGAGCCTGTGCCGCTGCCTCCCTACCTCTTATTTACCGAAGCTATCTTTCCCATAAGTCACCATTCCTGTATTCATAAAGCATCATGGACGCCATAACTCACTTGCCCCCTTTATGAATAAAGCCCCCAAATTTATGGTGATGGCGCTGAGGAGCGCTGGCCTCCCTGGTGACAAACTTCCCCCAGTCTGTCACCACTGGCCCGGGCCGCTCAGGGCCCTCCATCAAACGCTCCAGATGGGAGCGCTCCACTTTAGCGCTCCCCAGTCGGTGACATCACCTCGCCGCACTGTACAGAATTGATGATGAAAGCAAACATATCTATCTTACCTCACATTTACCAAATCAATTTTATTTTTACAGACCCTGCGCAGGCTTATTGGCATATTGACGGTTTGAAGGCGGGAGACGGGGGGGTTGAGGGATGGTAAACGGGTGGGCATGGGAGAAAGGGGGGGTCGGGAGGGCTTAATGGCGTTTACCATATTTAATGCAGAGGGATGTCATCACTGAATATCCATTCTGAATAATGTGGCATTTCATCATAAATTCTTTACAACTTATTTACTTAATGGAAAGACTTATGGCTTGCTGTCAGCTTGGTAATTAAACATTGTGATACAGTGCTGCCTCGCTGGGATCCCATCTTTCGCCTCAGTCCCCCCACCCGCCTGCCCCAGACACACACACACTCACATCCGTGCTCCTCAGCTTTTTAAATACATATTATTATTCAAGCCCTCCATAAATTACTGCCGGATTAAAATTCATGAAACCTTTTTTTCCTTTATTTCCTTCCCTGGGAAAAAGAATAACCAAGAGAGCATGTTAACCGGCTGTAAATCTCCTCTAGAGGGAAAGAGTCTTTTTATTAAGATATTGTGTTATGAAAATGGGCAAAAATGGAGAGTTTTCCCCTTACTTCAATTAAGGAGACATTTATATATTGGGTCTCACCCAGCAGTTGATAAAGTGGGAGAAGTCGTATTCTGGAGAAATGCAGCACAGAGTGAAATAAGACATTTATTCTGGTTCAGTCCTGTGCCAAAACCACTGAGTCAGAGCTGATGGTCTAGAGTAATCCACAATGATCCAAACCCATCAAGCATCGGTCCAAATCCAGAACTATTTATATGAGCCTAATGCTGATGCTCTACCAAAATGTTCTCAGTTGAAAAAATGACTCTTTTCTGTCAGAAAACTCTGATAAAGCATCTAATGATTAATCCTGTTTTTATTTGGGCTTGTGACTCACTTCACAACTGCATGGTCAGCGATTCTTAATGAGCTTTCTTCAGCCTCACAAAGGGACAAAAGCTTTGATATAAAGGACTAAATCCTCACGTCCAAATTAGTAGATCTATTTCTGTAGACTAAATGAGGCGGATACTCTGGCAGCCTCTTATTCCTGCTTCATAAAACCAAACTATCCTGACACTGGCTAAGACCACATCTAACCTTTGACATTGTCTTGTGACCCTGCTTTCGATTTTTTTGTGCCGGCTGACCAATATGTGATTTGCCAATGGCCGCACTGGGTCCCTAACCAGGATGAAAAGGGGATTTATGGCTTTTCATTTTAATTGAGTTAAGAGCACAACCTCCACTGCCGTCCCTCCGATGGCTCTGAGCTAACATTACATCACTGGGCAACAAACGGCAACAAGGGGCCCTGTGGTCACTGGGCTAAATGTGTGCATGACGCCATGGGAGGAAATAAAAAAAGGACTGTGAATGCTGAAGTGTATATTAGCTATGGGAAACCCCCCTTTCCAGACAGTCTGCTACTGCTGTTGATGAAATTTTGAACCCAAGTTAAGGCTGCTGTGTTACAAGAAGAGAAAATCCACCCATTGTTGTGGTTTAACACAAAATCAGTGCAAGCTACAGGGCAAGGAAAGGGAGGACATTGCTGAAATCTAACTGTTGCAGTCCATTCTAGGGGGAGGATCTCATTTAAAAAAAAACACTCTAAAGGTGCAAACAAGGCCACCGACATGGGGACAGCCTTCTGGGGGACAAAATCATTGACCGGTCCACAAAGAGTAATCAAAGATACTGTAATTACTGATTATAACACGCCCTCGATCATTACACACACCTTCGTGTTCAGGATTTTTACCAGAAAAAAACACTGTAATGTAACTCGCACACAAATTGTGCAGAAACCTTACCGTCTTTTTCAACTCAAAAATTAAATCAGGAATTTCAGTATTTTCAAATCATACCATACATGATTTTTTCTCTCCCGAACAGATACGGAAATACCTTTTGCTTCACGCATGCGCAATAACTCAATATCTGCCCGAGCATGCTCTGTTGCAGTGTATCAATCAATCAGAGAGCAGCTATCAACATGCTGATGTGCTCGATAAATCACAGCGCAGCTATTTTGCGTCCCCTTGCTCACAGGATGGCAGCGCCCTGTGTTTGCATGTGTTTTTGATGAGGAAGAAAATATTTCGGCATTTTGTATCAGGTGTGTTGCAATCACAATTTTGGCGATTTAATGTATGGTAAGTATTTTGCTTGTACTCGTATTTGATATGCACCTGGAAAATGAGACATTATCTAAGAGCAAAAAAACGTGTGCTTACTTAAGAATTTACAGTATGTCCCATTCTCACATTTGAACAATTGTTAGAAATATACATACTCATGAGAGCAACAAAAAAATCAAGTTTCAAAATGACAGCTAGCTCTTTCTTAATGATACAAGTCTTTATTCTTATTCCATACATTTTGCTGGTGGGCTTGGTGAGCCAGAACTGACAATGTCACCTTACTGACACAAAAAATCTAATGAATAATCATTTATTTTGGATGCATCATTATAGATTCATGGTGAAAATTCCTGCATAAAAAAATAATGTGTGTGACTCATCTCTGCACTTTATTCTCTAAAGTCAGTTGGACTTCTTTAAGTGCACGTCGACTTGGGCACTGGTATGTGTTCGTTTACAAAGCCATCGTTGGTAAAATTCCTGATTATCTTTCCTCCTTATTAACCTTGAAGGATGGATTACATAACCTGAGATCAATGAGCTTTATACAGTTTGTTGTTCCCAGAGTCCGAACTGAATTGGGAAAGAAGCCTTTTAGGTTCCCTGCACCTTCTGCATGGAATAATCTGCAGACTGAATTTAAGCTGCAGAGCTTGGTGTCTCTGAATGTCTTTAAATCTGCAATGAAAGCTCTGGAATACAGAAGTTCTGAATGTCACTGTTTTAACTGATGTCTTTTATTGTTTTCCTCACTCTTTTATACTGTATTGAGTCTGTGTGACTGTTGAAACTGTGTTTTGCTGCCATTGTTGGTCAGGTCTCCCTTGGAAAAGAGATCTGCTGATCCCAATGGGACTAACCTGGTTAAATAAAGGTTAAATAAAAAAAATAAAATAATAGCATGACCATGACCTATCTAAAAGGAATATACTTATTTGGAGCTCAAAAAGTGGAGCTTCCAAACACATTGTTCCTTATAAACAACGTAAGTATTACCGCCTTGGAGTGACAGGGATGCAGTGAAGTTTTAACATTAAATAATGGTACAAATTCATGCAAATAATGATGCTCACTCCATAAAACAAACATTGTCAATCACAAACCCATTCACTCCTCAAAATGAAGTATGGTCCTACCTCCCAGCCTTGTGTGGGGTCTTGCAGACAAGGCCTGTGCTCTCCTTCATATGGTCCAAAGTGCTCCCCAACATTTACCCTCCTGTTGCTCCAGATGCCCAGACCTCCTTCAGCAACTGATGACTCTCGCAGGTCAAAGTCCAGGGGGACGCTCAGATCTTCCTGGTGTAAGAACATTCTTGGGTGTCGAAAAGAAAGGGGCTCCTGGGGTGAAGCCTCTTCATCAGAGAGCAGGGGGGATGATGGGTCCTCTGCAAGGGCTGAAGATGGCACAGGATCTCCATCAGAGCCGCAAACATCATCCAAGATATCAGACGGGTAAAGCGGGAAGTCATCATCACCATCACCTGTCAGGAAAAGACAGAGAGAGTCTTTTTGAGGGTAATGCCCTTGGTAAGTGTCAAATTATTACTAAATGAATGGGGAGATCGAGAACAATTTATTAGGGTATTGGCTCTGTTTTTATTGTCCTCACCTTACCTCTATTTAATCTGAATTTCAAGTCTCATTTGTCTTACCCTTGTTCAATGAACACTGAAATCCCTTAAGTGAAATCCAACTTCAGATTTAAGATAAGACTCTGACTTATGAACTTGCTATTGGAGTTAAAACTCTCCCAAAAGTAATGCCCTGGCAAGTTTTTTGAGCTGATGCCAAGGTGGGCAAGCAGGGTCTGCGCAGTATTGTACTGCTCTGACTGTTTTATGTTTCCTTTTCCTGAACTCTTTCTGCACTGTACAGTGAAAACAGAGGGAAGTGTACCGAGGTTAATTGTGAATAGAGTGAGAAAGGACATAGAAGAAAGACCTCTGAACCCACACAGGGATTCTTCAGGGGGACGCACGTGGATGGTGGAAGAGAGATTAAATCATTCATAGTGTTGGCATGGTGTCAGGGAGAAAAAGAGTGCTGTAGCAAATGTTGGAAAGAACTCAGCGTACGTTTTGACCGAAGGTTTCAGGAACTTAAAGTTACAGAAATTCTCTCGAGTAAAATATTTAGTCCATGGTTTGTTGCCTGCTTTGTTTCAAGTCTTGCTTTAACTCTGAAGTGACATTGGTCTTTAATCATGGAGACACAAAGTGCATTGTTTTTGATCAAACCAAATAAAATAATCTATTCTTTGACCCCATAAACACCTCACATTTTCAACTGGGATTGGGTATTTTTATTTTTTTGACAAGTGTTGAAGCAAATATGTTTCAAATCCCTAAACAGTTTTCATATCAATGCTGTAGAGGGATAGGAAAAGTTCATGTTAAGTCTTGTCAAGGTCAAAAATAAACACTAGTAAGACATTCTAAGACACATGATGGCTGCCAAATGTACCCTGCATTCAGATATAATGTAATGCAAAAGGTAGCTGTAGTATAACCATTACCAGATGCAAAGGAGAAGCGTCAGGGTCAAAATAGCAACAAGAAAAACACAGAGATTAATTGAAAACCTGATGAATCAAAGTCATAATCACCAGCATCAAAACAGTGATTAATTAAAACTCGCAAGACACAAACATGTCTGCTAATTTAGATAAATAAAGTTAATATTTTAACGAGGCGTTTGCTATACCTGATTTATAAGTGTCTATGGAAACTGGCTTTTACTAGTCTTCATTCAAGGTTGTTTGTATTCGCAACTTTCTCTGGTTGCATACTTACAATGAAGTACTGTTTACTGTTTTTGATGTAATGTGAAAAAGTTTTAGAATGTGGCCTTTGAGGGGACATTCTGTTTTGACCACGACATCTATCTTATGACAGGGACAGATCTGATGGCACACAAAAGGAAAACATGGCAGAAATGAAGTGCAGATGGTACTGATTGTGTGTTCTGACTATTGGTAATCAGTTGCCAACATATAATGATAACAACTATTGCTGCTGTGTATTATGTTAGTTTTACTCTTAGATTTAACTTGATTGTTAAGTTTTAGCATCTCTATGGACACAAGTGTTATGTTGCATTAAGTTACCATGCTATCTAGTGTCCCCTATGGTTTGCTGCAGACTATGGTGAGTGTTAGAAGCCCTTCATTCTCATGAGCTGGTTTATATTACAAGGCATGTCCCACATTGATAAATATGCACATTTATATAATCCTACATGAGACATTTAATCTTTGCTTTTATTGTTGTTGTAGAATTGTTTTGTGGGTGATGTAGCCTAATGGCTTTCTTCCTATAAATGCACGGAAAGACTCACAGTTGAAGCAATGTATGGTGGCCATTTGTACGACCTTCAAAATTACTGTGAACAAGAAACGGTCTGAGAAAAAATTTGTTGCATTTTTTTTAACTGACAGCAACTGATAATAACCAGGTTCCCACTCTCAGAATGCATAATGTCTTTATTTCTTAAATGCAATTCCTCCCATTGAAAAAAGCCTTAAAGACATCAGATATACTAAGACATTTAAAAGGCTCTAAGACAAGCAGGCAGACAGGTCACTACACAAACTAAGGGAGACATAAGTGAGCTGATAGAAGCCATTAAGGACAACACACTGACAGCCAGGTGTCACACAGAGAGACACTCTGTGCAGGAAATGATTTACAGGAAGCTGCTGCTCGCCCTGTGTGCATCTGAGCAGGGCTGTGCCTAACACAGGCTGACAGGGCACGGGGAGAGGGGGCTCTGCTAATGAGGCTCCACAACCCATCCCTGCACAGGAACATTCCTGAACGGCTGCCTGTGTGACACTGTACCGCTGTGCTGTCAGCAGTGGAACCTTTGATCCACACAGATACACACAGATACAACACACACACACTCACATCCTGCTCACTGGCCATGAAGTTTCTGCACTTCTGATTCACTGGACGGGTCACAGTGATGGGCCACAGGTGGTAATAAACCCACCCGAGAGATTAACTCAAGACCTGGACAGAGTCATTGAACTTTTTATGTACTCTCACCTCATAACTGTTACAAACCTATTACTCACACATTACTTGTAGGCACAAAGTATAATACTTGATGTTTTAAATTGAGATCATTATGTCCAGCAGCAATATGTGTGAACAATATGAATTTACTCTCTTTATTCTCATTTGGATGTATGCAAGTATGTGAAAAAAAGTACAAGAGCACCATGACGTACTTGAGCTCAGGATCCTTGGGCCCTGCTAAGGAGAGGTGTGCATCTAGAACTTTAATCACATGAAGGTGCTGTAATGACATTTTTATCTTATTTGCAAAGAACAGCTGTGAAAATAAGTTCTGCTCCAGTTGGCAAGGGAGCGTTGGTCTTCCATCTTATCCTTTTACACAACACAAAACAACACCGAGAAGTATGTAGCAATGTTAAACGTGAGGCCAGACTGGGACCAACTATTTATACAAGTACTGCCATTGTGATAAACAACAAAACAAAAAGACAACTGATGTTCAGTAGCTGCTATAAAAACTTCATTGTAACTCGAGGATGAACAGTCACTAGTTACCATAGTCTCTCATTGCGGTTTAATGTGGAATGTTCAATCCAAGCATCTAAACATCGTGGGTTTTGTGTTCAACTATTGTTTATGAGTGGTTGTTGCATTATTACCTCCTCAAAAGAGGTTATGTTTTCACCAGTGTTTGTTTGTTTTGCATATTTGGCTGGATGCAAAAAATTGCCACATTTTTTGAAAAATCACACAACTTCATATCGGGCCGTATTTGGAAAAATCATATCTCTGGCATCACTTCATTGATTTGCTTCAAATTTGGAATACCAGCAATACCAGCAGAGTTCTCCAGGTGGACAGACATGAGCAGAGACCTGGCTGTCCAATCGGAGCAGAAAAGCCACTGCTGTTACTGAGCTGCTTGGCAGAGGTCTGCCCTCTTGGAGTGCTTTTCTAGTTACCTCTGCCAAGGAGAGGTTATGTTTTTTCCAGGGTCTGTCTGTTTGTTTGTTTGTCTGTTGGCAAAATTATGCAAAAACTACTGTAAGGATTGACATGAAAGTTTAATCAGATGTTTAGTTTGGTCCAAAAGAGAAGCCAATACAATTTGATGTTGATCCAATCCAGACTGACAGCACAATAAAAACATGCACAGCAACATTAAAGTTTACAACAGCAAATCCCATTCATTCATATTCATTCATTCATATATATGTACTGTGTATATATACATATACATATATATATATACATATACACACACACACATATCTATCTATCTATCTATCTATCTATCTATCTATCTATCTATCTATCTATCTATCTATCTATATATATATATATATATATATATATATATATATATATATATATATATATATATATATAGGTGAGTGCACATAAAATCAAATTTCTACAAAAAAACAAAAAAAAACAAAAATGAATTAATAAGCCAGCTATAAGTCAAAATATGACCTCTTCAAGAAGACAGTCTCAGGAGCACTTACACATGTGGGAGAATTTTTTGCCCAGTAAAAAAATATAATTGAAACACTGCAGACTTTTTTGTTAAAAAAGGAAATAAAATCATCATTGATTCCATTGTTTTAATCTTTGTATGACTCTATTATCCAGTATAAATGATCCCAGACCTGGTACCAGTTTGCAGCCTGGTGGTTGTGGACCCCAAAACTATTTCAGTATTTTATGAGTAGGATCATAAATGCAGTCAGGATGTGTTATGTCGAAGGGGATCAAAACTATGCATGAAAGTATTGTGATGAATCATTTGTCTGTTGCACATATGCAGCTGTGCTCTCTATGTAAGGAAGCAGACCTATATTTGTCGAACCTGATCTCTACATATTGTAATTCCATAGTTATTGCCCTGCAGCAATACCTGATCACAATGTCTGTGAAACTATTGTGTTTGACACACACACTGTGTGGGCCACACAGTTTGAGGGGAATGTCTTTAAAAGACTGAGCTGAGCCGGGCAGGGTATGAAACTCAATGTGGCTGCAGGAGTCAACATAATGATTTTCAGCACGGAGGCTGTGTAACGCGGTTATAGTCCTGAAGGTGAGGTTTGCCATATGGTGGAGGGACAAGAGCTTTTAAAGGTAACTGTATCCCTCCATTGCTGTTTCTCCTCTGACATTTCCCCCCTCACGCTGGTCTCCAAGTTTATATTTGATTTAGACCAGAAATTCCCCCAGTCCAGTGGACTCAGCGCAAGCATTTCAGCTCATAAACATATATGTTTCTGTAAGGTAAACGTTGGCCAAAAGCAAATATGCTATGTTCAGAGCTCTGAAAATTGTGGTTTTGTGTGCAGATGATTGATAAGTCAAAGACCGTGGCTCTGCTTAGACGTGCATGGTGGTGCAGATACTGAACACAGATGATCAAGGTGGTGTGTGAGTGTATGAATGTGTGTTTATGGATTTTTGTGCTTCTCCGCCTGTTAAAGCAAATAGTGTTTGTTTGTTCAGTGATGGACATTACTTCATCATTGCTAGATGACGCCCCTCATCAAAGAAGGAGCCCTAAAGGGATTGTGGATAGAGAGGGGGAACTCCAGCTGGGAGCAGAATCATGACTTCAACTGCATGATTAACAGAGATGACACATCTTGATAGCACAGGAAAGCTAGAACAAAAACAGCAAACGCTTGATTTTGATGTATTTTAAGACAACAAAAATGATTAAGTGTAAAATAATGAGGTAAACACTTTTATCTGCTTATCACAATCACTCAGGATGAGGAGAACATACATCACACACATACACAAACACGCATTTCCAAATTTTGTGTATTTCTATCTATGCACTTCTTGCTTAATTCATTAATTTTGATTAAAAGGGAAAACATTTGTTCCCAGGGCTGCTATCTGCATGGGTGGAATGATTTTCACCTCTGCCATGAGGTGTTGGGTGGACTCATACATCACACGATTACCCCGAGCAGCGAGCAGGGCCGCCATCATCAGGGAGTGAATTAAAGATGATAGAAGGAGCTATTAATCACTGTGACAAAGCCCCTAATGGAGGTGTGACCCAGCCACTGCCAACGGGACGGCAGGGGGACGCACCCACGGGACAAATGGATACATATGTTTACAGAGAGAAATAGCCTACCTGTGGACAGAGTTGCCCCCCCCCCCCCACCACCACCACCACCAACCCCACCTCTTTGCTTTTCTCTGCATCGCTGTCTCCCTTACCTCAACTGTTTTATTATCTCCTATCAGATTCTTCTTTTACAATATCACTCATATAAAGTGTTTTTATTTATACAGAGAAGCAACCCTCAAGTGGCCCGAAATCAATGCAATTGGGGCTTTAGGTGTGTCATATCAGACAGGAGTAATATTCTATGTTTCTATTTGATTTTCTACATCAACATGGAAAGACACAATTTAATCACAGTTTAATGAGTTAAGAGGATAATTAACTTGAATACACTTCTAAAAATGATATAAGCTGAACCTTGAAAAACAAAGCAACATCCAGCACATTTGAACAATTTAGCATCTTAAAAGCCAAAAAATATTATGGAGCTTTCCAAATGTGTGCATCCTTTGTAAAATATCACTTATTGATTCATATGCATTTAATTTTTCATTCGCGTTTGAAATAAGCTACGGCTAAAAGTAGAAAAACTCAAAACAATATCTTCTTTGATCCTTAGTTTGCCTCAAACCCACAGATTATTGGCTTGTCCAGATTATAACCATAAAATTAAAAAAAAAAAAGTGAATCATGACTCAGCTTATGCAACACAACAACAGTTGCGAACTGACCTTTCAGTGTGGACAGAACAAACAAACACACATGACAACAAACTGACATTCACAGGGACTCACTCTGCTTCCACCAGCTGCTTTACGGTGAAATTTAGGAACACAATTGGCTGAAAGTCACCAGTTGACATGGTAACCAATTAAACTGCTACATATTCTGGACATGGAGGAAAATGCTGTCAAAACTGTCTCTGCATTAAAAGCTGGCTCACTGAGCTTCTTTGAGAAGTCAAAAATTAATCAATCACTAAAGCGAATTTGGTCTCAGGATCTAAGTAAATAATGATAATTTGACATCTTAATTGGTAAATACTAACATGTCTTATTATTAATTGTCTTTTTTTTGTAGAATGTTAACATTGTAAATCTATGGATGACAATAATGTTTGAATTTTAGCAACAGCAACAAAATAAATTCCATTGAAAAGTATCTCCATACTGGTGTCTTAACCATTACATATAAACAACATAAACATGTAAACCTAAACAAATATTTTGGTAATTACCAATGCTTTTAATTTAGGCCAGCTATGGCATATACCTTACAGTGGGTGGTGGCATAATAAAATTGTTAAGCACTGTATATGACACTGTGAGAACAGGAACAATAACATGAACACCTTTGCTGCTTTAAGACACACATTTTTTTGTCTCAATCTATAATTTTGCTGTGAATTGAAAGACAAATGCATCTGACTAAGTGTGAAAATGAGCCTTTTAGAACTGTAATTTCTGTTTTTTGAATCTAACAACCCACTGAAAAAAAAAAGAAAAACAGAGTCAGAATGCAAAAAGCTGTACAGTGTACTTTCATTAAATGGAGAACGTGTCTTTCAGTTCATGTTAATTGGATTTTATGAATGAGAACAATCTTAATGTTCAGTATTTTGGACAACAGTTTATTGTTTTTCATGTCAGCCCTGATGGGCTCCACTCATCTTTCAAACAACTATTCGGGTCTCTAGGAATAAAACCAGTTTGGGAGCCACTGCTCCAAAGTCAGACCTTATCCATGTACTCAGTATGTACTTAGATGGGTTAATCTCAGCAGATAGAGAGATCTAACAGTTGACTGATGGGGTCTTAAATCCTGTAATATGGAAATGAACTCCCCACCTTATGAGGCCTGGCCTGTATGCTTATCTGTAGACTGCCTGTGGTAATAGATAAATGGGATGGTAGGTCTCACCCTTGTTCTGCAGGTCAAACATAATCACACATGATCCCCTCCATTACTCATCATGTCCAAACTCTTCTTTTACGCTCCTCATCATTTCTCTGCTTTCAATTCATAACCAGGAAAACTGCTATTACAAGGAAAAGTAAAACACGCCAGTGAATGCACTTATAAACCAATGGCAGAAATGTTTTGAGAATCCATGTTATATGGGAGGGCTCACAGGGACTTTATCATAATAGCTGTTATTGTACATTTGATTAATTTGCCAGAAAACGAGGATACCCCGAGGGACATTCAAGCCCCGAACATCTGGGAGATCCAACTCGCTGTGACTGAATTTAAAAGAAAATGAAATTAATTATCTTTCATTTGTTAATTGCTACACTCACAGCTACAGGCGGACACAAAATGGCTGCCGTTAATTTGTAAAGCGCTGTTAATTACAGTGCATCAGTTTGTGCCTAGATTCCCACAGCAGGGTGTATATGAGAGTGTTTGGAGCCCTGTGCCCTCAGGAGAGGCAATAAGCTTCCTAATTAACTCTGTCTTTGTGCTTAATGGAGGCCTTAGTGCTGCTTTTGGGAAGTCTTTTGGTTCTCAGGTCCATTGGGGTGGCTGTGGTACTGAGTGATACAAACCAAATACAACCCTTGTCTAGGGTAGCTACATACAGGTATGTAATGTCAAAATGTACCTTTCTGTTTTTTTTTGTGTTTTTTTTTTCTCAAACTAAACCTACCCAATACCTCATGTGGCAACACTCCACAAAGGATGGTTTATATTCATTCCTTTTTTAATAACTAGTCTTGGATTTCCCTTCATTTAGTAGTCAGGGACAATGAAAAGAATATGAACCTAGGAAGGTAGCATGGGGAATGTAATGTGGAAAAGGAGCCAAAAGGATTATTATAAAGTTTGGAACTCCGGTTACAATCAGAAAAATAAACTCTGTTCACAATAACTGTAGGTTAATTTCAAATATTCATGTAAATCTATGTATGCTTATAATGCCGTATATTTGAGTTCCTGTCTTAATCTTGTCTGCGAAATTACAATGATTTTATTGTACTTTTAAAAGGAAATTGAGGATTGTTTATCATCAATGCTACAGTGCTGGATTTCTAAAACAATACTTACCACTATGCCATTCTGTTGAATTTTAAAGACTAATAATTGACATGTTTAAACTTTTCAAATCATTTATATACCTTTACCTTTGCTGTAATTGTTTCCATATAAATACTGACACCAGAAATCTCTTTAAATGCTTGCAATCATTGACCCTGAGAGAGCAGCATTTTTTGGCATACCCCACACAGAGAAAAAGAAAGATGGAGAAGCAGCGAAGGTAGATGTTCTGTTGAAGCACTCATTCAGTATTCTAGGAAAATAGTATGCACTAGAAACTATTTTGCATACATCTATGTATGGATACTGCAGTGCTGTAACTTCCATTCTTTAGAATCAGAGTTTACATATTTTTTAACATTCTGAGTCTTGAACACAAAACCAAAGTCCAGGGATAAGATCACACACCTGAGAAGCAAATGTAAACTTAGGGTTCCACAACCATGAGACTTTGCAGAAAATTCCATGATCAAACATGACTTCATAGGAAAAACAGAAATGAAGGATGACTGGAATTCTTATCTGCCCTGGTATGTGTGTGTGTGTGTGTGTTTTATAGCAAATTCAAAAATGGAATAATAAGGGTGAAACGCTGGCTGTAAAGATGACATAACAATGCTGTGAAATCATGCATCGAGTGGTGCATAATTTGGTGGCAAATGCCCCTCTGCTTGCTCTCACTGACTATGGCAGGTATTCCATAGTAGGCAGCCTGAACCGCAACTGTCAAAATTAAACAGGTTTGCTACGTATAATTTGGGATCAGAGAGGCCCTGAGTAAGTCAGGACCAGAAATCTAATCAAGTTGACACAAAATTGAAAATATTTGGCAAATAATAGGTTGCTACATACCTCACATTGCCCTACCCACTTCTTTAGATTCTTGAAAGGATCAAACTGGGCTCAAAATCTCTTTAACACTTTAACACTTCAAATCATGTCAGAAATTCTCTGATCTCAAATTTGAATGATGAAACATTATTGATATATACAACTCTAGGTCATCTGCCTGTAAGAATTGATGAGAACAAGCAGGCTGGGAAGTGTAACAAATATTGCAGTACAACTCACAAACATAAGTGACCAAATGCAAATGGTCATTTCAACTAGTGTCTCCTTCATATTCTTGAAGGTCTATTCATATTCTTTATGTCACAACAGCACTCAGGACAGTCAGTTGAGGACGTCACCAGGTAACACAGAGTAACACACACTGTCTTGCTTTATGTGCTTTAAAGCAAAACAAGAGAGAAAACAGAAGGATGCCAATATCTTTTTAAATTAATGAAATGCCAACCTGCAGTAAATTATACTTTGAACCCTGATTGTTGTTCCCCTTTGTTTGTTTTTTTACTCTTGTACTTGTTAAGTTTGCAGTCTCTGCAGTTTGCCCTAATTATTGCAAGGGTGTATGTCTGATATACTTGTAATGCAGCATGCCCCGCTATATCTTACACAGTCCATTTGCTGTTATTTGTTTTGAGGATTATAAGAAAAAGATGGGATCAAACTTTTTCTTATGTCTGGGGTCTTCCATGTCAGGTCTCCCATTTCTGTATAAGATCTGTAAATCATTATGCATAGCAGCAACAGTAATAATGCTACAACATTTAAGAATTTATCCACTCACATGTTCACCATCAGGCACTCACACTGTACAAACTGAAAGCACACACAGACACACACACACTCAGAAACACACACTCCAGAGTAACATGAGCAGGGCTCTTTACACAGTCTTAATTAATGGGAGCATTGTCTGTGTTTTTTCACCCCTGTGTTAGTCAACTACTCCCAGATCCAAATGGAAAGCATGGAAAGCACTCCATTAAGGGCCCCGGGCCGAGTTAACCAATTAACATCGCACAACAAACTGAAACTTAGAGCTTGTCCCTCTGTGCGCACACACACACAGACACCTAATTAATTAGCATTAGTTGTGATTAATAATGAGGGTCCTTTAATGGTAAATCTGCAGCTCCGATGGCAGGCTGACACAACAAAGGCGTCTGTGTGCGCGGCAGGATTTATCTGGGGAGCTGCTCGGGGATTTTAACATGTTTCTCACAGGCCTGACAAATGGCCTATTAATTATCTAATGTTGTCTGACAACAGCAGCTTGATAAAGACGTATGTTTGGACAGGGTGAGGAGGGGAAGATACAGCGGGAGAAAAAAAAAAAGAGATGTATGAGTAAGAGAGAGGGGTGGTGGGCGAGTGTGTGAATGGGGTAAGAAAAAAAAGAAGTATTTTGGAGTGAGGGGAGACTAACAAAATCCTAAAAGGAGGTAACTGAGTGACAGACACGCTTAAAGATTCAAGATATTCTCAAAAAAAGGTAAACACTGATTGATCAACAAATCACTGTGCTGTTAATCCTCTTGTTGTTGAAGCTAATAAATAAGAAGGATTAACAAACCACATTTATTCTTAATGAAATGCAAATGAAAAAAGTCTCAGAGATGGATGTGCAGTTGACACACAGAGCACACACACTTACACCGATTGCGTCCGTAAACCACAATCAATATCATAAAGAATGATCCACATCATCCCAGCCACTTGATGTCATTAACTCTCTAAAAACCACGGAGCATATGGGCCCCTCTCTCTTCTCCCTCCATCTCTCTCCATCTCCCTGACTCAATCTCAGTCCTGACTCTAATTTGCAGAGTTTATCTGCAGCCTGTATGTTGACAGGTGTTGCTAAGTGGAATGGTGGCTGCCAAATGATTTTTATGATTGTTTCAGTGCTGCATTCGGCCTAATGAGATAGGATCCCAGTCGGGCGCTAACTCAAGCCTGTCCAACGTAAAGCAAACAGAATAACAGCCCAGCGCTCACATTGTTTCCACAAGCCATACATCAGTTGGGGTGCAGAGGGGGGGTCCCTGTGATTCACACGTTGACCCTTGGATTGAGAAGATGACTGTAGTGAGTGGGAGGAAAGGGGATAAGGATAAGGGATTAGGGGTTAAGTTGGAAAGGGAACAATGATAGGTGTTATGTATGGGAGTTAAATGTAGTTGATCGTGTACTTGAATAGCAGAGTAAATGGCATTTTAGTGTTTTTTGTTGTCTTATGAGATTGTTATCAGGGAAATCTCCATTTTTTGTAAGATTATTTTTTTTTGTTTGACCAATGTGTGGTTTCTTAATACTGTGGGTCATCAGCATATTTTCAAACTTGCAAACGCTAACTAAATAGTTATTCTCTGACTGATTGACATATGGAGAGAATGTCCTAATGAAAGTCACAAGTCCCATCATCATCCCTCCAATCTCCACTTGTGTTTTAATCCTTACACGCCCACTTCCATATGCGACACAAGAGAGGCTTTATGATTGGTTTATTCTATGTCTCACTTCCTGAATTCCTCAGGTTATATTTGTCCAGCCTAAAAACACATTTAAACAGTAAAATGATCTCAGATTTTTTACAGTGGCAAACTTTTGCCCATTGTGTTCTTTTACTGTACAGGTTTCACTTTCATAATATTTTTTGCATTAATAAAAGTTATTTTAGAGGAGTATTTTGACTGCTGCAGACCACAGCTCCCTTCGTCTCCCCATTGAAAAGCTCACCTCAGTCACCATGCTGAAAGCCAAAGTTTGTACTCACAGCCACATAATGCAAGAGATATTGAAAATTTTGAAATGAAAGGATGTTGTCCCTAGCTTAAACATTTGAGCACTTTTGACAACACTGTGATGAATGAGCCTTACATCATCTTGTGATACTTTTTCATTTGTGGTAACTGCTTAATTCAGTTCATCCCCTCTCAGTTTTAGTAAGGGGGCATCATTTTTCCTCTCCAGGTCAAGCTTTGATAGTACCTCCACATAGGCAACATGTATAGCGCAACAGTGTGAAACTGTAGTGATGGCCAACACTACGACAAAGGAGGGAAAAGGGATGATTGTGCAGTTAGTTCTCACTTTGTGACATTTTGTCACAAAAAGTCGATGCATTTTATTTTAGAGATGCTTATAAGCAGCAAAATCACTTAACATTCAATTAACCAGGATTTGTAAAGTCATACAACATTTTGATATGGACAGGTATTTCATTTCTATTTTAAAAATTCCTATTTCATTGTGTAAATACCTTGACCATTCAGTGGTCAGCAGTGTCTTCATGTCACATATAACAGTGCAGCTTACATGAAATCTCACCATATGTGATACACAATAAGTTACAGATACTAGGTACAAAGGTGAAAATCCCTAATGGGACACTGGAGTATGTTGTTCTGAAGTGTTTAATTCTGTATTCAATTTGAAGCAACAAATTCTAAAATTCACCCAAACGACAAAATTCCCTTTCAACATAAAAAGTGTGACAAAATTCTTCAAGAATATGACTATTTGATCATAATCTTTAAGAAGAAAACTTTGTAGAATCCTCCATGCATTTTCTGAAAGCTAGAGTAAACCAAATGTAATAAACAAAGCATGTCAACACAAACACACATAAATGCACACACTCTTTCCCCCTCGCACCTCTCCCTCCCACCTCTACTTTCATGTCATGGCTAACTGCCATTGGGCCCTAATATAATTATGGCTCACAGTTGTGCACATTTGAGAAATTGATTCCTTTGATGAAATGTGAGCGTGCAGGTCTGGGCAGAGCAGGGAGAGACGTATATCCAGAGTAGTCGCTGCCAGCCCCCCCCCTCCAGCCATGTGGAAGGCCCCCTGGGTACCAAACCGCCAGCTCAGCCCGGCCCAGCCTGTCCCGGTCATTAAAAGAAATGATAGCATATGTGCTTTGTTTAAGTTTGATGTCTTCATAATGCATTACACAATTAGATGGATTTGACAATTTCCATTATACTTGATAAAATATTTATGTAGGCCTGAGGATGGTAGTTCTTATCAAAGGGGGCGTATCTGCGGCACAGATGGGAGCTGTGGTCTGCAGTCAGCAGGCCAATCAGTCAGTTTAAGCTAGGGGGGAACTGTGGGCAAATAAAAACCTAACTATTTTATGACTTAAGAATTGTACTTCTTAAGTCATGCAACCAGAGCCAGAGCTAAGCACATTCAAATGTTTGACATGAATAATCCAGCAAACATGATTGAGTTTAGTTGCATGGAGCTGTGCTGTAAAAATGCAAATCAATAACCTTGCCTCCATATGGTTTCATTGTGAACAAACCAAACCCTAAATAATACAGAAAAGCCCAAGAAGATATTCTGAGCATTATGTGATCAAACAGGTTTTGTTTTCTGTGTGAGACGACAATTTTCCAGCATAAAATTTGCTTCAGTTAAACTTAGACAGACAGAATAAACAAACTGTATAATGCATCAGAAAAAAACCCACTCCTATTTCTTTTCAACCGTACCATTTAATTTGTCCTCTCAGAGGTTTGAATCATTCTCGGGATACGATGTCTACCACATGTGATGCACTCAACTCATGTGTGTCAAGTATAGTACAAACATTTCACACTATATTAAGGTTAAACTTTAAACTTTCTACCATTTGATTTTCTTTCTTTCCCAGCTTTCTCTATCTAATAGAAGCAAAGCGCACACTACAAAATAACAAGTATGATTTGGGGCTGGTTTCTCCTTTCTAACCAAAGCCAGTAAAGGCATGATAATCATGGTTCTCAGAATTAGCATACCAGACAATTCTAGGTGTGAGGTAAGTGACCGAACCCCCCTCATATGTGAGGTCTCTAACATTTGCAAAATTGCTTGAGACCTTTAAATATATCTTATTCTGCCCCAGGTCTGGATCTTTGATTTTATTAATATTGATTTTACTATTGATGCCCAGTCACTTGCATTTTCTAACTGTTTGGTGGGAACACAAGATGACAGTATTTTCCACCTTAACTATCAAAAGCTAACCTTAAAACTAACTACCGGTACATAAAG